>JAVANC010000011.1:11980216-12580216 GCA_033319125.1 Parnassius glacialis | reverse complement strand
CAGAAATAAACAAGTTCATTGTTTCTTCGTTTTTGCCACAGTCAAAATTAAAACTAACAAAGAACGTCTTTGTAAAGCAAAATTTCAAATTTTATAAGCTAGTTAGTAGTAATCTGTGATTATTTAAAAGTGTTTTGCGAAAGACATCAAAGCTAGAGATCTTGAGGGGTTACATGTTCACGATTTCTATTACGCAGAGACAAATTTCATTGGAACACCCAGTCGCCCGTATTACAATAGTGTTAAAACTCTCAATGCATTGTATTTAACACTAAAAAGAGAGACGTGTGGGAGCAAAGTTATTCGTACAAAATTACTGTCGACAATTGTGGCTTAGTCAGAGACGTAATTTAGAATTTTGCTGAGACAGTATTGTGTATAAAAATATTGAAGTCATTTGAATTACATAAATTTTTAGCAAAAATATTTTATATTTAAAGATTAACGTAACGTTATATTAGCCTATGAGCTCAAATATTCCTGACACTGCCATGGTAATTCAAAGCGGAGATAAAGCGTTCGCTTCAAATCCTCATAGGTGCTAATGCAATTGTAAATCGCTATGTTTAGTTCAAAATACTGATTAACTACTTGATAAAACATCCTGATGAAAACTTTCCTGTCTAAGTATCTGGTAGATACTGCCTAAAAGCTAATAATAAATATTTTCATCCACTGGATAGTGCTAAACGAGCAGCATTACATACTGGTGGTAGGTTGGTCCTCTACTAGTGAGAGGCCCGGCCAAGGGTTAGTTACCACCCACCTGGCAAAGACATACCGGCAAATGATGCAAATTATGTTCCGATATGATGTTAAGTAAAACCCATTTCTTAGTGAAACTTGGTGTCCTTGCCCCTTGCAAGGACACCAAGTTTCGGTGTACTTCACGCCGGGGCAGCTTCTTAGCTTATATAAAGCGCAAGTCCGGTTGTGCATAGAGTACTGCTGTCACAAATGGGCTGGTGCTGCAAAATGCCACCTGACAGCGTCGGACTTAGTGGAAAGACGTGCTAAGAGGCTCATTGGTGACCTTGATTTGATTGAAAGCAATCTTGTCAGTCTCGAGCACAGGCGCAGAGTAGCCAGTCTCTCGGTATATAGGATGCATTTCGGTGAGTGTGCGCAGGAATTACACGATATAATCCCTCCCTCTCCTTTCCACCACCGGACAACCAGACGGTCGGCGGGTCTTCACCCCTTTGTTGTCGATATTCCACGCATTAGAACGAAACGGTTTGCTTCGTCTTTTGTAATGTATACAGCAAAGGAGTGGAATAATTTGCCGGCGTTTATCTTTCCGTCCGAATATAATCTGGGCGTCTTCAAGGCAAGAATGAATAGGCTTTTGTTACGCTAAGACAGTGCGATTTAAGGCTGCATCACCACTTACCACCAGGTGGGATTGTGATCATACACTGGTTTATAATAAATAAAATAAATAATAGTGGTAGAACGTACTAAATGCCTGAGTTCGATCCGCATCAGCTCTAATGAATTTTTGATTACATTTTTAATTGTTTATTTACCACATGCTCGGCGGCGGTGAAGAAAGACATTGTGAGGAATCCTGAATGTCTGGAGAATAAAAATAATTCAAGGTCATGATGTGAAGTCCGCGAATAAAACAAAGTCTAAGAAATTAAAGGTGGCCCATGACAAGCCGACATGTAGGTTGTAACTTTACTATAGCTTGTTTGGAAATAAACATAATAACCCATTGCCATTATTATTATCATTAGGTCTCATCCACTGCTGATCATACTTACCTGCGTCCACCAACTTCCTTCATTTTTTTTATAGGATAGGGTGACAAACGAGTACACAGTCCACCTCATGGTAAGTGGTTGCTGCGGTCCATAGACATTTACATTTACCCTCAATAAGGAATCAAAATGAAGATGCGTCGTCACCCGTGAGGACTAAGATGGAATGCCTCTTTTCGAGTAAAATGGGTCTCCGGTTCTCTACACTCACCATACGAAACACAGCAGTGTCAAGCTGCTATTTTACGCTGGTATTCTTTTTTTTATGGGATAATATTATAATTATGTGAGAGCGTGGTCGTTCCCCGGTCGAGCCGATCCATTCGTGCTACAACTATACTACTAATATAGCTGCAGCATGGCTCTACCACGTAGGTACCATCTCTACCAGGTCGTCAAGCACTACACCTAGTGGGGAGCCGTCCTACACTTTACTTGCCAATACGAGATTTCCATTGTTGCTTTTTTGTTTATATTACATAGTTTTTCCGCTTCGATGGTTATTTTTATATAATATATATGATATTATGATTACAATAATCGATTTTTACTTTATAACTAATCGATCAATACAGACTGGCATAAAATACTGTTGACAAAAAAAGAAAATAGTAATAATAATAATGTATTAGTTTAAGTAACATGGGGAATATACTCATTGTCGAGAGGTCTAACAGCTCTTGACAACAATAGAGTTTTGATGGTGCGTCTAATATGGGAAACTTCCGCTGTTTAAGTAAAACGAGACAAATGAGATTGTAATGTCGCTTTAATTTGCTCGGACGTGTGTAATGCTCACGTATCATTGCACGGTGATCAAAAGTATGCGGGTAAATGGCGAACAAACTGCTGGGATTTCCATTGTTTCGATAAACGCATTTAGGAAAAATATACTAATTCGAATAATCTTCATTGTTTTAATGTAGCCATTTATATCGTGTAGAGGTAATAGAGAATTTTGTTGTTCACTCTGTTTCTTGTATTGTCATACACTACGTAACAAATTTTTACGTTTAGACTAGCAGTTCCCTGCGACTTAGCCCGCGAGTAATTTAGGGTTTTAATTATGTTGAGCGGAACCCTAATTCTTTTTCTTTTTCAAAAATATAAGTAGCCTAAGTTACTCCTTATAACATCAACTATCTGCCAGTGAAAGTCCCGTCGTAATCGGTCCAGCCGTTTCGGAGATTAGCCGGAACAAACAGACAGAACGACAGACAGACAAAAAATTTAAAAATTGTGATTTTGTTATAAGTACCGTATATACTTTCATATACATATATACATTTAGAAAAAACTGGTATTTTGATATTACAAACAGACACAAATTAATTTAAAAATAAATTGAAGAATACAAACACGTGACATGAAAGAGACAGGGTATCGTTTATTATTGCTAGCGAAAAATATTTGTTATGACAAAGGACTACTCGTTGGACTGGTGGTCGTAAGCGCGACGGCTGACCATGTGGCTTAAGGTTTGAATCCCGGGTCGGGGCCATAAATCAGTTATTGAGTTTTTCTGACAATAAATTCTCTGTAGCAGCCAGAAGTCAGGAAGTTGGACGGTGTTTCATCCCGAGCCTCCTTGGAAATCACGTAAAGCCGTCGGTCCTACGCCTGATTTCTCTACGGTCATGTCCAATTGCCATTCCATAGGACTATGAGAACGAGGGAAATGAGACCAGTAAAAAGGGTATCCGGTTTTCTACACTCACCATACGAAACTATGCTATTTCACGCTGATAGTCTGTGAGAGCGTGGTTCTTCCCCGGTCGAGCTAACTCACTCATGCTACAACCATAATATAGCTGCAGCACGGTTCTATCACGTGAAAACTATTTTAGTTTATATTAAGTACAATATTTTAAATGTCTACTTTTTCTTCAGCCTTAGATTTTACTTAATTCACAGCTAGCTGCCTTTCCAATAATAGGTATGCCTGGAGGCACGCATTTCTTTAGAACGTTTCCCATACACTACAAAATGAGTGGAAGATTGACGAGCACAGATTCTATTTTTTTTTATAGAATAAGGGTGACAAACGAGCACACAATCCACCTGATGGTAAGTGGATGCTGTGGCCCATGACATCTACATTTATCCTCAATTAAGAATCAAAATGCAGATGCGCCGCCACCCCTGAGGATTGAGATGGAATGCCTCGTTTGCAGTAAAAATGGTCTCCGGTTCTCTACACTCACCATACAAAACACAGCAACATTGAGATGCTATTTTACGCTGGTATTCTGTAAGAGGGTGGTCCTTCCCCGGTCGAGCCGACCCGTTCGTGCTGCAATCACAATATAGCTACAGCATGGCTCTACCACGTAAATCCTATATGGCACTGATAATTCTATTCCACACATTTGCATTCTTTGAGATTTGGGATTAGCATTTTGGATGGTTTTGCTGGTATCACTTACCAGAGAGTTATGCAGAACACAGCCGAAGAACCCAAAAAAGACCAATTCGTCCTAAAAATATTTCATCATCATCATTACAGCTGTCCACTGCTGAAAATAAGCCTACCCAAGTATAATAACAAAAGTCAACAAAACACACTTCTTGCATGTCTTATCAGGTCGTCAATTCATCTAGTTAATTATTGGAACTGCCTTAAACTAATTACATTCTGCTCACCAATACGTGACTGATTCTTCGAATTGCCACTTCAGCTTATTGACCTGATGGGCTATGTCCGTTATTTTATTCTTCTGCGGATATTATCGTTACTGAGTTATGGATCTACAGCTTATCAACCTTTTAATAGATGGGACCAGTAGGTATAATTAAAACAAATGTAATAAACTTAAAATCCTTAAATTTTATTATCGAAATATTTTACTTAGTGTTTATAATACTATTTAGCTCATTCAATAAAACTACTTTTTTATTTTAATGTTCGCGTAAATATAAAGAATCATTTACTAGATGGTAATTATAGAAGTAGTAAACGAAAAAAGATGAGTGTTGATAAAATTTTACATTGTTCAGTTAAAAAGATAGTAAACATAATAACTTATTTATATGCCATCTATATGAAACACATAAGACTAAAGTTAAAATACAGCGAAGCTCAGCGATACGCCTCGGTTAACAAGCATATAGTACATTTGTTTACCGCTAGATGTCATCATAATAAAAACTGAAAATAGCAGAATTCAAAGAACTATTTTTGAAAGGTATAGCTGAACCTTAACAAAAAAACCGGCCAAATGCGAGTCGGACTCGTGCTCCGAGGGTTCCGCACAAATCCGTAGTTTAAAATTATTAAAAATATTTTTATTATATGATGTAACTAAAAATTTATGCTTTTCGCAATTTTTCCTTTATCTGTGCTACAATACGTTGCTTCGTACCAAATTTTAAGATTCTAAGTTCACGGGAAGTACCCTGTAGGTTTTGATTCCCTGATTCCCTTGCGAATGTCGAAAATTTGCGTTATAAAGGGCTGTATCTTTTGATTGCGTTGGCTTAGAAGTTTGATTTTTTCACAGCTCCAAGGGACAGTAGACTTGAGTATTTCATAAGAATTTCAGCTTGATACCTCCACGCGTTCCTGAGAAAAAGGGTCTTGACAGACAGACAGACGGACAACAAAGTGATCCTATAAGGGTTCCGTTTTTTTCCTTTTGAGGTACGGAACCCTAAAAACTGACACTGAAAACGGTTTTCCTAAAAATATTTTTATCGTCATCATCATTACAGCCTACCAAAAGTCATTCATAGGATTCTGCCACATATTGCCTCACAGGTGAAATATTAAACGCCTTAGTTGAGACTCTATGAAGCACAAAATACTTTTACTCCTAGCGGAGACTATGAAGCTATAATATTTTTATAATATTTTTCATAGTCGCCTTTTACGGCTCCCAGGGAGCTAAATGGGGTGCCCTATATAGTATATTATCTATGAATGTGGCTACGGATTTTAACTCGCCACCACAACAGTTGTCGTGTTACAGTCAATATACAATCATTGAGGCTAACAGAAAACTTTACAAATGATTGACAACATATCAATTTCACATTAATAATAAATCTAAATCTATCTAATATATAATAAACTAAAGTTCACTCATATTTAATCGACTTCAAATAAAAGGAAGTGGGTCTTAATTATTCGAGTGTATGTTCTATTTTCAGTCAATTGTGAATTTTAATGACTCTTTAAAAATACAGTTTGTACCTACCTACTTACAGTGCACTACTACAGCAGTGGTCCTTTTTAGTTCGAAGAATTAAATCTCTAAGGGTAGAAAATTGGAATGCCGTCAAAAACATAACTTGTAAAAAAAAACAAATCTCGCAACTCAATTTTTCTACCGTAAAAAGTTGTGAGATCCATGTAATACCAAGTCGGTTAATTTATTCAGTCCCAACTTAGGGTCCTTCTATCTCAAGTTATTACATAATTAGCTAACCTAACAGCATCTTATAGTGACCATATCAATATTAAAAATCTTTTATGTTTTAAATAAATGGATTGACTTGGCCATAACAGACACAGATTTGTTTTATAGTATGTAGATATAAGGAGCGAAAAAGCTTATCATGAGTTGAAAAGTTTCAGGTGACAAAAACTTTTCGGATAATTTCAGTGACATGCGTACATCAGTTCATGGTTCATTGTGTTGTCTATATAATTACAGGCCAAGATTTTGCGTCGAGAGGACCCCATAGGGTATTTTACACCATGTAAAAAAAAATCAAAGAATATATATTTATGATAGATTTTGTAAAAAGTAAACGAGAAATATTGATTTCTATTTATAAAATGCATTATAAATTTTATATTTCAATTTAAAGATTTTTTTTTACCTGTGCCTCAAATCTGCAAAACGATGTCCACCATATTAGATAGCGTCGTGACGTCACTAGGCCAAAGAATTAATTTATGTGCTGTGTACTCTTAGAGTATTAAATACTCTAAGTGTGTACTATAATACCCACACTACCCCAGCCTACAAAAATGGGGTAAATAAAATAAAAAAAATACCAACAGACGTATTTTAAATAGCACTTTCCAAAATTGTTTATTATTGTAATAGCTCCCCCGTAGATTTGAATAAAAAATAGGTAAAGATCGCGCATCTTATAACGTCGATACCACTTGAAATAATTAAAATTTTGTAGGTTTTGCAACTTAAAAAAACTTCAGCCTTCGTGAATTAAACTTCACCACCATCGAAAATCCATAAAATGTAATATTAAGTGCAATTATTTAATAAAACCTATTTTGTCAATTGCCGAATGCACATGGAGTGTTGGCGCATGCGCAGCACATATAATCTAGGATTATTCTTCGGAAGATCTTTCGCGGCAAGTTCACGCCTATCTCTATTTCCTCTATTTGAATAGTAAATTGCGTGTAAGAGGTTAACTCATACGTTTCTCTCTTAATCTTAATTAATAAATTAAGCTGAAGAAGAAAATTACAAATTTAGATTGAGCGCATTTCAAGATGACTTAAAACACTAGCTTAAAGATGGTATTTCATTTACTACACTTATTTATAATGTTAAGAGCGTTTTCGAAAAGATGAATGATGAATACAGCCGTTTATGCCGCAAATTTTCGACATCAACAGAACAACAAGGGAATCAAAACCTACAGGGTACTTCCCGTGAACTCAGAATCTTGAAATTTGGTACGAAGTAACGTTTTATAGCACAGATAAAGGAAAAATTGCGAAAAGTATAATTTTTTAGTTACATTATATAATAAAAATATTTTTAATAATTGTAAACTTATATACCTACAGATTTGTTCGGAACCCTCGGTACGCGAGTCCGACCCGCACTTTGCCGGTTTTCTTTAATTTGATTACGAAGAACATAATCTAATCGCCTTATATTGTTCAATACGCATTCGTTCGATTAGGAAAGACCACAAATGCTTTTTCTTCTTAAGAATTAATCCCTGTGAGTTGAAAAAGTAAAAGATAGTTTATTTAAAGATTGTTTTCATTTAAATTTACTAATGATATGAACGAACGGTTAGCTGACTTGTAACTTCAAACAAAGCTTGCTAATGCTTGGCACCCTTGCAAACTAAGTGTGAATACTTCACAACCTGTGAATGAATAAGGTCATTAAGTACTGAGTTCACGTAGCGATTCTGCTACAATGGCTCGATTGTTTATGTTCTAAACTTTGATTAACGTTTTTTTTTTAGTAAAAATACATTTAGCATTTTCATACACACTTCATACACACTTTATTCACACTTCAAACGCACTTCAAACACACTTCATACACTTCATACACACTTCATACAAACTTAATACAAACTTCATAGAAACTTCATAGAAACTTCATATACACTTCATACACACTAGGGAATGCAATCTCGCGAGATTTTAGACCTAGCCGAGATCTCGCGAGACTGGCTTTACGGTCTCGCGAGATCTCGGGATTACGAGATTTCCGAGATCTCGCCCAATTGGGTATTTTTACTAAAAACATTCGCTAATACTATTATTTCCGTTTATTGATTTTCAATATATAAGATAAAAATAAAACATACATCATGTAATTGGCATATAATAATCATTTATTTTAAAATAAAACACAATATTACGTTATAATACAAAATTCGTCTTATTCTTATTATATAATATTAATATTGCCGTGTAGTGGCGGTTAAGAATATCCACTACCCCATATCTTCCCGTGGGTGTCGTAAAAGGCGACAAAGGGACACAGGCAGGAGATGGGCAGCAGCATCTTCCTGGTAACGGCAAAATACAATAAAAAACTGCGGTTGCCAACCCGCTCGCCAAGCGTGGCAACTATGGCAATATACCCCCCATAATGAAAGTTACGAAGAGACGGCCCCCAGTCCCCGGCGGCCCCGCTATTCCTGGCTACGGTGGCGACCATGGTAACGGTGGGGCAGGGGGTGCTAAGAATCTCCGGTGGAGGTTCGGTTGCCACCTACAACGACTTGACCTGGCAACATACAACGCACGGACCCTGAGGACTGACGAGAAGATTGTGGAGCTGGAAGAAGAGATAGACAAGATACGCTGGCATATTATAGGATTATCCGAAGTCCGAAGAGAGGGGGAGGACACGGTAATCCTCGAATCCGGCAACTTGCTCTGTTACCGGGAGGGCGACCATCTGTCCCAAGGAGGTGTCGGATTTATCGTCCACAAGTCTCTCGTTAACAACGTTGTAAAGATTGAGAGTGTGTCGAGGAGGGTTGCGTACCTTATACTCAGAATCACCAAACGGTATTCGCTGAAGGTCATACAGGTTTACGCACCAACCTCGGCACACCCCGATGAGGAGGTGGAGGAAATGTATGAGGATATCTCTAGAGCCATGCATTCCTCCAAAACCCAATATACGGTGTTAATGGGAGACTTCAATGCAAAACTAGGCACAAGAGAGAACGGTGAGCTGAAAGTGGGGAAATTTGGAATAGGGCAACGGAACCCAAGGGGCCAGCAGCTGGCCGACTTCATGGAGAAAGAGGGACTCTTTATGATGAACTCTTTCTTCCAGAAGCGGCCCCACAGGAAGTGGACCTGGTCGAGCCCCGACGGTTCGACAAAAAATGAGATTGACTTCATTATGACGACCAAACGACAACTGTTCAGTGATGTCTCAGTGATCGCGAGGGTGAAAACCGGTAGCGATCACCGAATGTTTAGAGGCACACTGAACCTAAATGTTAAGTTGGAGAGGTCTCGTCTGATGAAGTCAACGCTCCGTCCCCCTCGTGCTCTAATCCAAAGTCCCGAAACCTTTCAGCTCGAGTCACAGAGAGACAAAACCGGTTTCAGTGCCTAGAAGACTGCAATGAAGTGGACGATATGAATGACAAGCTCGTGGAAACTGTCCATGCGGTCGGAGCTAAGTTCTGCAAGACCCGCCACAGAAGAACACAAAAACTCTCCATCACACCCTTAATCTCATGGCTGTTAGACGGGAGATAAGGCTACATTCTTCAACAGATTTGACAGCATACAGGCAACTGAACAGACAGATCTCCAAATGCATGCGGCGAGACTTACGCAACTTCAATACAGCTCGTATTGAAGAAGCGATCGAGCGGAACCAAGGCTCCAAAGTCTTTGCCAGAGATCTGTCTGTCAGAAAGAGCCAACTGTCAAAGCTGAAGACCGAATGTGGCAGCATCGTCGTCCGGGGCACCTGAGATTTTGAGTGAGATTGAGAGGTTCTATGGGCAGCTGTACAAGTCATCGTTGGAGCCACACGCAAGTGTGAGTAACGATCCAAGGACGAGTCTTATTCGACACTATTCCGAAGATATCCCGGACGTCAGTCTGAGCGAGATTAGAATGGCTCTCCAGCACCTTAAAAACGGCAAGGCCCCAGGTGAGGATGGAATTACAGCGGAGCTTCTGAAAGCGGGTGGAAAACCGGTACTTGAAGTCCTTCAGAAGCTCTTTAATTCCGTCCTCCATGGTGGCATTACACCGGAGGCGTGGAGCAGAAGTGCGGTGGTCTTGTTCTTCAAGAAAGGCGACAACGCTCTCTTAAAGAACTACAGACCGATTTCCGTTCTGAGCCGCGTCTACGTGCTGTTTTCGAGAGTCATTACGAATCGTCTCGCGCGCAGACTTGACGACTTCCAGCCTCCCGAACAAGCCGGTTTCCGAAAAGGCTTTAGCACCATAGACCACATACATACCCTACGGCAAATTGTACAGAAGTCCGAGGAGTACAATTTGCCACTATGTCTGGCGTATGTGGACTATGAGAAAGCCTTTGATTCCGTCGAAATTTGGGCGGTGCTGCAGTCCCTTCAGCGGTGCCAAGTTGACTGTCGGTATATCGAAGTATTGAAGTGCTTGTACAGTAGGGCTACGATGGCTATCCGAGTACAGAACCAGAGTACGAAACCTATCCAATTGCAGAGAGGTGTAAGACAGGGTGACGTCATATCCCCGAAACTCTTCACCGCTGCATTGGAAGACGTTTTCAAGCTTCTGGACTGGAAAGGATACGGTATCAACATCAATGGCGAGTACATCACTCACCTTCGATTTGCCGACGATATAGTCCTTATGGCAGAATCGCTGGAGGACCTAAGCACTATGCTCAATGACCTCAATAGTGTTTCCCAACGGATAGGTCTTAAGATGAACATGGACAAAACAAAGATCATGTTTAATGTCCATGTCACACCTATGCCGGTAGTTGTTGGGAACACTAAGCTCGAAGTTGTTGACGAGTATGTTTACCTGGGACAAATAGTCCGACTAGGTAAGTCCAACTTCGACCGAGAGGTCAATCGACGGATTCAACTCGGCTGGGCAGCGTTCGGGAAGCTACGACACATCTTCTCGTCAGACATACCTCAAAACCTTAAAACGAAATTGTACAACCAGTGCGTGTTGCCAGTAATGACTTACGGAACTGAGACGTGGTCCTTCACTGCTGGCCGTATGAGGAAGCTCAAGGTCGCTCAGCGAGCTATGGAGAGGGCTATGCTCGGAGTTTCTCTGCGTGATAAACTCAGAAATGAGGATATCCGCAGTAGAACCAGAGTGACCGACATAGCCCAACGGATTAGTAAGCTGAAGTGGCAATGGGCCGGCCATATAGCTCGAAGAACCGACAACCGATGGGGAAGAAAGGTTCTCGAGTGGCAGCCTCGTACCGGCAAGCGAAGTGTAGGGCGTCCCCCCACTAGATGGAGTGACGACCTGGTAAGATATGCAGGAAGTCGATGGATGCAGGTGGCTCAGGACCGTGCTTTGTGGCATTCTTTGGGGGAGGCCTATGTTCATCAGTGGACTTGTGAAGGGCTGTAATGATGATGATTATTATATAAACTGAAAATCAGCCTTCTGCTTTTGCAGTATTAAGAACAAAAAACTTAAAATAAAACATAAAGAACACTTCGAAATATAACAAAAATTAGCTTTCTGCAGTATTAAGAACAAAAAACTTAAAATAAAAATAAAAAAACTTCAAAATATACCACTAAATCAGCTTTCTGCAGTATTATGAACAAAAAACTTGAAATAGAAATAAAAAAATTCGAAATATAACACTAAATCAGCCTTCTGCAGTATTAAGAACAGAAAACTAAAAATAAAAAAATCTTCGAAATATAACACTAAATCAGCCTTCTGCAGTATTATGAACAAAAAACTTAAAATAAAACAAAAAAAAAACACTTCGAAATAATACGAAATGTAACACTTATTCAGCCTTCTTGAGAATTTGTAACTTTTAAGGATATGTAAGTATTATTAAACAGTGTTATTAAAATGATAAGTTATTTTTGAAAGTGGCTTCTCAAAAAACACAGCATAACAAGGGTTTCATCTGATAGACGACTCCTGATTTTACAGGCCAAGTACCCCGCGGCCGAAAATGCTCTTTCTGCCTATACACTAGTCGGAACCACAGTCGACAAACAGTTGTGTACAAACTGAAGGAGTTCACATTTAACCCCTCCAGCTTCATACAAATTCATCTCTTTTTTAATGAGTTTGTCGACATAGTTCAATGCCAAATTACATTAAATGTTACACTAAAAGTTAATCACAAAAATACCTTAAATTCAACAAAAACTAGATAATTACGTAAACAAACGCACGCGTGCCGGCAAAGTGATGACAGTGAGTGAGCCGGGTCTCGTTCCCCGCAAGCCGCAAGTCCCGCGCGAGTAGTGCCTACTGCCTACAGCATGCGAAGAGCAGTACGCGCGCAACCGCCACAGAGTACTTTTGGCAACCGCGCTACGATATACACACCGATTTTGCTGCTCCGCTCAATCTCGCAATCTCGCGAGATCTCGTACAAAAATTGAACGAGACTCAGTCTCGCAAAATATGGACGAGATCTCGCGAGATCGGGATCTGCATTCCTAATACACACTTCATACACACTTCATACAAACTTCATACAAACATCATACAAACATACTAATAATACACACTTCATTTACACTTCATACACACTTCATGCACTTCATACACACTTCATACACACTTCATACACACTTCATACACACTTCATACACACTTCATACAAACTTCATACAAACTTCATACAAACTTCATACAAACTTCATACAAACTTCATACACACTTCATATACACTTAATACACACTTCATACACATGTCATACACACTTCAAACCTCTTACAAACTTCATACAAACTACATACAAACTTCACACAAACTTCATACAAACTTCAAACAAACTTCATACAAACTACATACAAACTTCATACAAACTTCATACAAACTTCATACAAACTTCATGCAAACTTCATACAAACTTCATTCAATCTTCGTACAAACTTCATACAAACTTCACACAAACTTCATACAAACTTCATTCACACCTCATACACAATTCACATACACTTCATACAAACTTCATACATACTTCATACAAACTTCATACAAACTTCATACAAACTTCATACAAACTTAATACAAACATCATACAAACTTCATACACACTTCATACACACTTCAAACAAACTTCATACACACTTCATACACTCTTCATACACACTTCATACACACTTCATACACACTTAATACACCCTTCATACACACTTCATACACACTTCATACTACACACTTATACACTTCATACTACACACTTATACACTTCATACACACTTCATACACACTTCATCAACACTTCACCAACAATTCATACAAACTTCATACAAACTTCATACACACTACATACAAACTTCATACAAACTTCATACATACTTCATACAAACTTCATACAAACTTCTACAAAATTCATACAAACTTCATACAAACTTCATACAAACTTTGTTCACGCAAAAGCGTTAGTGTCAGGCATCGACGTTAGATGGCACTCGGCTCGGTCGATACGGAATGACGTTTGTGTGTGTTGAACGTCCGAGTTGACTGAACGGTGGGAGTCGAGAGCGAAAAATTAGATGTCTTCTTCGCGTCGTAGGAGAAGGCAGTCCGTTTTTTGGTCGGGAGCTCTTAATTTTATGTTAGGCGCGTATAGTGAATATACCACTGGGAATGGTGGCGCGTGTTGAGAGTTTACCCGGGACTTTAGGTTTAACGCAGAATCTGTATAAGAGGATTCGACTGTATTAGTTACTAGTGCGGTAGTTAATATTCTAGAAATAACGGTGACCTTTGACCCGTACGTTCTGTGTTCATTTTCGCGAGTCAATCGTAACAAAGGAAGAAAGTGACTGCGGAAGGCGACCTTAGCTTGGAGAGGAGCTGAGGGCCGAACTGCTGCAGGGGGAACGGTCAAATAAGGTCAATAACACTACCAGCCACACCCAAATACACATCACTGACCTTTACTTTCTAGCACAATACATCCACACGAGACCTGACCGAATCCTGAGGGACCAGTCGCCTTGAATAGAGGTAAGTAAGCTCTGTTCAATAATTGTAACGCTCCCCCCGAATTGTTTAGTGTAATTAGACTTTTAACCCGTGGCGTGAGGACGCCCGACCAGCATCTGCCTGTAGCTTCTTCGTCTATGGGCCGCGAAGGATTCTACTCCTGGGATAGGCAGCTGCCGGCCGTAACATTTGGTAGCAGAACGCGGTGCTGGGATCGATTCCCGGTCGATCCACCGACCATAGTATTTGATAAAAATTAAATAATTTTGGTGGCAGGGAGCGTTGGGTTGATTGGTTTAATTTTGTGTCTACAATCACGCCCGTCCGTAATACGTAAAAATATTTTTTTTTTATTATATACGTAATAATAAAATTCCTTTCTTTGTTAGCTTGCTTTGTTGTTTGCGGGTAAATTTAAAAAACCGCGCCCGTTTAGCGCGCAAGCGGGAGATTGCGTCATGTAGGTAGATGGTTATTTTTGCGTAATCGGTTAATTATCGTTGCGGATAGTTGTGGTGTATTACTTATCGAAGGGTCGATTTCCGAGCAAGGCATTTTTTGTTGATGTGTATCTTCGTTATGTATCTTTCGTATTGTAATTTGTATTTGAACTAAAGAGTGGTAATTTGTATTTACGTAATTTGAATTTAACTTGATTTGATCGCACTAGTATTTGTTATTGTTAATTTGATTTACCTTTTCTTTTGTACTAACTTGTGTTTGATTTGATAAATAGCGGTTCTTATTTGTGTACATTCTATTCAACTCGATTTGATAGGAACTGCATTAGTTAGCTGTTATTTTTTTTTGTATTTTTTATTTGTTATTTTTGTAATTGTGCTCGAGCGGCGTCGTAATTTGTATTTAGTAGTGATGTCCTCGCCCAAGATGCTAATCCGTTGCCTGCGGACTGAGTTACGCTGGGCCACCAGCGCCCATGCTTTGATAGGTCGACCGGATAGGGTCCATAATTTGATGAAGCGGTTCGAGCAGGTCGATGCTCGAAGGGCTGCAGTGGAGGAGGCTTACGCTGAGCTTGAGGATTCGGATGTGGAAAAGGGAGTCCTGGACTCCTGCTTCGCAGACTACGAGCAGTTCTTGTGGCTCACGGACGAGTTGATCGAGGCTGAAGGCAGGTATGCCGAGGAGGCGCGTGAAGATCGGACGAGTGGCCTGCCCGAGTCCTTTCGGAAGCAGCCTCAGCCGGAGCTGTTGGGACGACTCCCAACTCTGGACTTGCCAAGGTTCTCCGGGGTCCTTTCCGAATGGCTGACCTTCATTGGTCTTTTCGACGGCCTAGTGGACGCCCGGAGTGACTTGACCCCGAGCCAGAAGATGGCGTACCTCCTGGCCTCACTGGAGGGGGAGGCCCTGGGCGTTGTCAGCCATTTGAGATTGTCGGACGACGCCTACCAGACTGCTCGGGACCTCCTAGCCAGAAGATACGCCAACGTCCGGCGAATTGCCGACGAACATGTTAAGCAGCTTCTAAGCCTTCCGCTGCTTATTGACCGGGCCAGACTACGTCCGGACCTGTTGGATCCAGTCTTGGTGGCCTGTAATACGTTGAGGCGGCTGGATTTACCAGTAGGCGAATGGGCCTTCTTGTTGCTCCGCATCGTGCTGTCCCGTCTACCTCTTGACCTTCAAATGCATTTTGAGGAGAGGTACGGCGGGGACGAGGCCTCCTATATTCCGCCCTTCTATGACCTACTGCGGTTTTTGGAGGAGCAGTGCCGACAGATCGAGCACGCGGCGGGCACCGTCGACGACTTACGAGCCGTGCCCAGTGAGAGGCGAATTCCGCCGGGCAAGTCGTCGTCAACCCCCCCCTGCTCCTATTGTCGAGCATCTGATCACCGGGTAACGTCTTGCCCAAAATTATTAAGTAAGCCAGTTCCGGCGAGGCGAACTATCGCCAAGGAGCGCCGCTGGTGTTACTCCTGTTTGGAAGGGCACCTCCAGCGAGACTGTCCGCACCAGCGGCCCTGTCTGCATTGCCAGGGCAATCACCATGTCGTACTGTGCCTGGGTGCGAACGGCGTCTCCTCTCGGGGCGCTGCCAGGCCCTCGACCCCCACGGGCGGGGGCGCTCCGCCATGCCCGTTGACGGGCGACGCTCGGCTCCCGCCGGCTAGCCACCAGGCCCCTAGGTTTGAAAGGGGTCCCTCCCCCGACCAGTCGGGGGGTAATTCCCCCAGGGGCGGGGGTGTCATCACACCCCCTCAGCGTGCGGAGAGGAACTTCACGGCCACTCATCAGTCCGCTGGACCCTTATCGCTCCCGTTAGCTGAGTGGCCGCGACTGGTGTACCACTGTACCCCATTTGATGGAGGCGGCCCTAGCTAGCTGCCGCCTTAGCTCCCACCATGGCTGCCTCTACTGAGCCTTAAGCCGTCAACAGTCCACTTGTCAAGCTGTTCTGTTGCCGACGGCATCAGTGAGGGCGTACAACCCGAGTGGCGACCGTTAGCGGTTGCGCTCTGTTAGTATCGGGTTCACGCGGTGTGGCCTCCACTTGGTGGTGGGAAGATTAGGGCCCCCTGGAGCGTTGAATCACGCTCTCAAGGGGTATAGGATTGGGTTTGGTCGAGCACTTAGTTAAGAATTCTTTAAATTTAAATTAAAATGCTTTTGGGTTTTCCGCGAAATTCATATTGTAGCGGTTATGATTAAAAGAATTGAATTTAAAATACTCCTTTAAATGCTGCTGCATATGTTTTGTAAATACATTTGATCACTGCGTTTGTTGTTGCACGGAAAATGGAGATTAAATTGTGTGCCCTTTTTGAATGCTTGGGCGTATGCTTGTAATTGTATTTGATTGTCGCGCCTGTGCTGAACGGGAAGTTTGAATTCATTTGAAATTTGAATGGCGCTCTATTTTGAAAATTATGTATATGTTTGTGATAGTGTTTAATCATTTTGCTTTGTGATAAGGAAGATTGAAATTAGATAACCCTGTGGTTACCGAAGGAAATAGGAGTCAATTCTCTTTTGGTTTAGATTTTGTTGGCACTGTCTAAGATATTTATTTGAAATAAGAGATAGGGCTGTCCCTTACGTTTATTGTTTTGTTTACTTTGCCAAGTTGACCTATGTGCATCGGTGATTACTTGTTTTAATTAATTCTGTAATTGAACATTGATGCTTTTGAAAAATTAGTTGAAATATGAGCATAGGATCACCTGCTAGGGACCATCTGTGCGTTTCGTTCAGCTCTCCACAGACGACGTTCATGGGGAATTTGGGGGTGCTCTCTGCACTGAAGCTTGAAGGTCCCTCTGGGCCGCTTCGTGTCGCGTCGCTGTTTGCAGACCTGATCCGGTCGAATTGCGGAACTAATCATAGGAGCGCAGATAGGTGTTTGAAGGAGGTCGTCTGACTTCTGTCTAGGAATAGGACTTATTTATGTGCTGCGATGTCCAGGAAGGGCATCCAGTTCAACTCTCCGGCTAGCCCACGTTAGGGCTGCAATTTTGGGGCGTTGGTTAGTGTTGCAAGATCTGATTGGGTGCGTAAGGTGGCCTAGTTTGGTTGTAGATTCGATCTTGCAACTTGCCGTCGCGACCCTGTCCCGCTGACCGGTTTGCTCGCGGACCTAAATCCTTATGTCCGGGACGGGGGTTTTATTCACGCAAAAGCGTTAGTGTCAGGCATCGACGTTAGATGGCACTCGGCTCGGTCGATACGGAATGACGTTTGTGTGTGTTGAACGTCCGAGTTGACTGAACGGTGGGAGTCGAGAGCGAAAAATTAGATGTCTTCTTCGCGTCGAAGGAGAAGGCAGTCCGTTTTTTGGTCGGGAGCTCTTAATTTTATGTTAGGCGCGTATAGTGATTATACCACTGGGAATGGTGGCGCGTGTTGAGAGTTTACCCGGGACTTTAGGTTTAACGCAGAATCTGTATAAGTGGATTCGACTGTATTAGTTACTAGTGCGGTAGTTAATATTCTAGAAATAACGGTGACCTTTGACCCGTACGTTCTGTGTTCATTTTCGCGAGTCAATCGTAACAAAGGAAGAAAGTGACTGCGGAAGGCGACCTTAGCTTGGAGAGGAGCTGAGGGCCGAACTGCTGCAGGGGGAACGGTCAAATAAGGTCAATAACACTACCAGCCACACCCAAATACACATCACTGACCTTTACTTTCTAGCACAATACATCCACACGAGACCTGACCGAATCCTGAGGGACCAGTCGCCTTGAATAGAGGTAAGTAAGCTCTGTTCAATAATTGTAACGCTCCCCCCGGATTGTTTAGTGTAATTAGACTTTTAACCCGTGGCGTGAGGACGCCCGACCAGCATCTGCCTGTAGCTTCTTCGTCTATGGGCCGCGAAGGATTCTACTCCTGGGATAGGCAGCTGCCGGCCGTAACAAACTTCATACAAATTTCATACAAACTTCATACAATCTTCATACAAACTTCGTACAAACTTCATACAAACATCATACAAACTTCATACAAACTTCATACAAACTTCATACAAACTTCATACAAACTTCATGCAAACTTCATACAAACTTCATTCAATCTTCGTACAAACTTCATACAAACTTCACACAAACTTCATACAAACTTCATGCAAACTTCATACAAACTTCATTCAATCTTCATACAAACTTCACACAAACTTCATACAAACTTCTTTCACACCTCATACACAATTCATATACACTTAATACACACTTCATACACACTTCATACACACTTAATACACACTTCATACACACTTCATCAACACTTCATACAAACTTCATACAACCTTCATACAAACTTCATACACACTTCATACACACTTCATACACTCTTAACACACACTTCATACACACTTCATACGCACTTCATACACACGTCATACACATTTCACACATACATCATACACACTTCAAACACACTTCATACACACTTCATACATAAATACATACATACATACATAAATACATACATACATAAATACATACATACGTAAATACATACATACATAAATACATACATACATACATAAATACGTACATACATAAATAATATTGAGGTCAAGTGCGACAAGGATCTTAGGCATAAACCTTGACTAAAAGCGATCCAAGGCTCAACATATCCTTGTTGCACTGGACTATCTATCTAATCATGTATTACGTGGGTTTTCTAAAAAAAAAAGAAAAGTAATAAAATATTTTATTTTGACGTGACAACGTCTTATAAATCGATGAAGCTCGCTGCACGAACGAAAAAACATGACTCATGCGGCGTTACCTAGGCGTTCCATTTAAAGCGCAAGCGAGAGCGCGGAACGAGCGACTGTGCGAGCGAATGTGGTGTCAATTGTTTATAGCAACGATAATTGTGGCGATAAAGGTAATGATTCTTTCGATATTAAATATTTCTTATGACGTTGTCACGTTCAACTTTCGTCAGTAAACCGACTTTACAGACAACCGATTTTTTATAATAGTTGTGGTCCATAAGTGGTGCCATGCTAATTCATCAGAATCATCAGAATCACATAACTCTGAATGACTGCTATCCAAATTGATCAAAAATAGTTCCATAGTTATTTCATGACGGTTGTCTGTACGTCGATTATTATCTTCAGTATTTTTGACATGACTGCAGTGTTTCTCCAACTCTATAGCAGTTATTTTATAAAATGCGTTATGGATTCGCTGCTCCATATATTCAGAGAGGCCTGTGATATTCGAATATGCGAATATTCTTTTAAAATAATTCAATAAAAACTCAATCGCATTAAATCACAATGATAAGGAAGTTGTTTGACAGCTTCGTAACCATGTTCCATTTAATGAATTATGTAGACATCATCTTGTTTAATCATTCTGCTTTTTTCATGCTCCCCGAATATGAAACATTGTTGTTTTTATTGGGTTGTCTGATGTGGAGTCAATACTTACTGTAGAATGACCTTCAGCTGCTTGATTTGGGTCTCATCAGGAAGGATTTTCTATTCTTTCTATTCCCTCTGAAACTATGCGGCTTACGGTTCTTTTGGAAACACCTAAAATGCAAACATACATTACTAATTAACTCACATAAGTAAAATGTTATCTAAAATAACGGAAATAATAAACTAATTATCTGGTAACATTTTAATTGTCACTGTCATAGCCGGAATTTTGGCGGGAACTTGATCGGCGGCGGTTAGTTGCTCCTGTTTTATAGTTTAAATAATAGTTTGAAGTCGATTTTGATATGTAAAAGTGGTGCGATTTTATGTATTAACTGTTTACGCATGTGAACTATTAGTGGAAACGGTAAAACAAGTGCTCTGATGGTGATGGATTCTCGAGATAGCTGTTTGCATAGGCGCTTTTAGATACCATCACCAACTTTCAGCTGTCTGCTGGCTCAAGTTGCCGTCAAAATCTCCCAAGGGCTGCACAATGTGACGCATCAACATATTGTGAAGTAGTGAACTATGAAGGATAATTATACATTTGGAGAAATTATAACAAACCGAATAAAAATACTCAAGACTTGGTCTAAAGGTCTAGATACCAGGCCATAAACTCCAAAAAAGAAAATCTGTCATAGACCCTGTTCGAGCTTTAAAATTTTGAAATGGAACTGTAGAATGGAATTATCGGTCCTTTGTTAAGCTTTTCTTGCTCACGCAAATGTTTAACGGTAAGAAAGATATCTCTAGCTGCACTACGCACTGCTTTCGGCATATTTGGTAGCTATTAATTTAAGATTAAGATTAATTATTAAGATTAAGCACTGAGGAGACGAAACAACAAAGCACTGAAAACCATAGAGCTTATAACGTCGATACCACTTGAATTTTTTTTTGTTTCATTCTTTTTTTTTATTAAAAACGTTACCCCCACACTAGGATTTTCTCCTGTATCGTGGAGGCAGTTTACAAACACAAATTGCACAAGGACAAACATCCAGACCCGGAACAATTATTTGTAGGCCATACAAATACTTGTTCCGTGCGGGATTCGAACCCGCGCCCCCCAGCACAGCAATTCATTGCTAAGCCACTGCGCCACGGAGCCGTCTTTTTGTAGGTTTGCAACTTAAAAAAACTTCACCTTTCGTGAATTAAACTTCACCACCATCGAAAATGCATAAAATGCAATATTAAGTGCAATTATTTAATAAAACCTATTTAGTCAATTGCTGAATGCACATGGGAGTGTTGGCGCATGCACACCACATATAATCTAGGGTTTTTCTTCGAAGGATCTTTCGCGGCAAGTTTACGCCTATCTCTATTTTCTCTATTTGAATAGTAAATTGCGTGTAAGAGGTTAACTCATACGTTTCTATCTTAACCCTCTGTAGCGCCGTGTGACATTTCTGTCACAAACCGATTATTTGTCATTTAAAATTAAAATATTATTTCGAGTCCATTTCGCGATACTGTAACATGACTGTAACAAACCGATGTATCGACTTAGTTTAACACAAATAATGTAGATGCCGTTAGTGCCGCGTGACAGCACTTGTTTGTCGACCGCGCGTTCTAAACTACCTGCTTGCTTTTTACAAATGATTAAAAATCTGTAAAAAATAGAAAAACGCGATAAATACTGTGTAGATTTCGAAAATATACAAGGTGAGTACATATACTTTGTGGTGTATTGTGGGTTTTTATGTATTTGAATGCCTTCGTTGAGTTTGACTGTCTGGCTTGTTTGTACCAGAAATGTCACATTGCCTAACGTGGGTAATTTTTTTTTATGAAGCGGCTCATTACATGGTTCATTTGCTTTCTTTTTAGAATAACTTTTCGACCTCTTCCGGCTGACGAAATAGCCAAATTATTGAATGAAATAAACGAAGACAGTGAAGATGGTATGGAAGATGACGATGACAGTGTTGCAGATCCTGATTATCGAGCAGAGGATGATATGGAACAAGAGCAGTTTTCTGGCGATGAAAATGAAGATGATGAAGTGAACCTTGAAGAGATCATTCATAGTTTAGAAGACAATCAACCTGATCCGTCTCCATCTACTTCTGCTGTGCTAACTAGATCGCAACAAACCCAATCTGTGGTACAAGCTAGAAAGCCACTAAAACTCAACCTGCGATAGAAAATGAAAAGCCTGCTTTTGAATGAGCATCAGTTACGTTTTCTTGGAAACGAAAACTTACCAACAAATGTTCTAGAGCTTGACACGCCGATCCAGATTTTCTTGTCCTTGTTTTCTAAAGATTTAATTGATTTTATAGCAACTCAAACTAATTTATATATTGTGCAAAAGGATCCCAATAATAATTTTCGGGTTTGAACAACAGACATCCAGCAATTTATTGGCATAGTGTACATCATGTCTTTGGTTCAGCTTCCTCGAGTTACCCATCATTGGAGTAGCACCATTGGAACTCCTATGATTCAAGAAATAATGCCGGTAAAGATGTTTGAAAAGATTCGACAATTTATACATTTTAATGACAATTTGCAAAACTTGCCTCGCGAACATCCGGAATTCGACAGACTGTTCAAACTTAGACCAGTTGTACAAAAATTAAACCAATCTTTTTCTGAAATCCCTTTAGAACAATATCTTTGCGTCGATGAGCAAATATGCTCTACGAAAGCTAGAAATAACTTGAAAAGATATAACCCGAAAAAGCCTCACAAATGGGGTTGTAAGATTTACGTTCTCAGTGGAGTATCTAGATTTGCGTATAAAATCGAACCCGAAACTGGCTCAGAAAATGTGGTACAGCCCAACGAACCTGATCTTGGTGCTTCCTTAAATGTTATCGTGCGTCTATCAAGAGAAATACCTCGCAACCAAAATTATAGATTACATTTTGACAATTACTTTACAAGCTTGCCACTGCTAGAATACTTGTCACAAAACGGTATACTGAAACTTGGTACAATACGCCGAAACAGGATTCCAGATTGCAAATTACCTACAGACAAAGAAATGTCCAAAAAAGACAGAGGCTATTCTGTTGAGTATGTTGCTGATGTCAACGGTGTGGATGTAGCAACCGTAGCCTGGAAAGATAACAAAGTAGTAAATTTAGCATCCAGTTTTGTCGGAGAAATGCCAAAAGCACAGGTGAGGAGGTATGACAAGAAGACCAAGCAGTACATAACAATTGATCGTCCAAATATTGTTGGAGAATATAATCGCCACATGGGTGGCGTAGACCTTATTGATAGCATCATGGGATGCTACAAAATACGGCTTCGTAGCAAAAGGTGGCAGGTTAGAATGTTTTATCATTTATTGGACTTGAGTATGGCAAACGCATGGCTTCTTTACAAAAGAATTCATAAGACTAAGGGATTGCAGGAAAAACATTTGAACTCGGCTGATTTTCGGCTTCAAGTTGCTACAACTTTATGTAAGCTTAGTGTACCATCGAAGATAAAGAACCGTCGATCTATCGAAAACGAACTTCAATCAAAACGACACAAAGGTCCAGCACAACATGTTCCTCCAGTGGCAATCAGGCAGGATCAGACAGGACACTGGCCTGTTTGGACAGAAAAGAGAATTCGCTGCAAATTTCCTAAATGCTCTGGTGTCTCGCAAACAATATGCGAGAAGTGTGGCGTTGCTTTGTGCTACAATAAACATAACAATTGTTTCAAACAATTTCACCTAAGTTAAGTTACCTTTATGATACAGTGTGACATTTATGTCACACTCCCTTTAAATTTGATTTTCTCAAATAAATAAAAATAAAAAGATTTTTCCCCGGAACACGTGTATATTTATTTGTTTCAATTAACATTTATCACCACTTAGTTTTAAAATTGGATATCTTGCCCTACAGAGGGTTAATTAATAAATTAAGCTGAAGAAGAAAATTACAAATTTAGATTGGGCACATTTCAAGATGACTTAAAGATGGTATTTCATTTACTACACTTATTTATAATGTTAAGAGCGTTTTCGAAAAGATGAATTTATTTTTGTTTTCTATCCATACAGAAAAAGTCGTTCAACCTTCGACTTTTCATAAAATTTTATCACAGTGGGTCGAAGAAGGATCATGGATCATCATGGATCAGATTTAAGTATTTCCAGGCCAGCAAATAGATCTCCTTAGGGTATACCTACACCATGTGATCCAAATCAAACGATATATGTATGGCTTGATGCTTTAGTAAATTATTTAACAGCGTTTTCCGTCGTCCAAATACTTCTTTAGAATGTCTAAGCAGTAAGGAGTAGCGATTGCACCAAGGGCTTCGGCACATTCATCTTCGAGAGACTCTTCCAAGTGAGGGATACTCACTTCTTCTTGCAACTGACCAAGTACAAATGCAATCTCATCCCGGAACAGTGCACAGCCTGCCTTCAAACCTAAAAATTAAAATTAATTGATTCTTATGAGATAAAATTTAAAAAAAAATGTATGGTATCATCCATTGTTACGGCCAACAGCTGCCTCCCCCAGTTGTAGAATCCTCCGCGGCCCATAGACGGAGAAGCTACAGGCAGATGCTGGTCGAGCGTCCTAACGCCAAGGGTTAAAAGTTTCTGATTACATTAAACGATTCGGGAGGAGCGTTACACTAATATGAGGGGAGCGTTACATTTATTGAACAGAGCTTACTTACCTCTATCCAAGGCGATTGGTCCCTAGGATTCGGTCAGGTCGCGTGTGGATGTATAGTGCTAGGAAAGTAAGGGTCAGTGATGTGTAACTGGGTGTGGCTGGTAGTGTTATTTACCTTATTAGACCGTTCCCTCTGCAGCAGTTCGGCCCTCAGCATCTATTGAACAGAGCTTACTTACCTCTATCCAAGGCGACTGGTCCCTAGGATTCGGTCAGGTCGCGTGTGGATGTATAGTGCTAGGAAAGTAAGGGTCAGTGATGTGTAACTGGGCGTGGTTGGTAGTGTTATTGACCTTATTAGACCGTTCCCTCTGCAGCAGTTTGGCCCTCAGCACCTCTCCAAACTACGGTCTCCTTCCGCAGTCACTTTCTTCGTTTTCTACGATGACAGTTCTTTAACTCTGTCGTACGATTACGATACTTACAGAAGCCACTAACTCTCGTTTGTTATAACGCTTAACTCGCGAATGAACACAGAACGTACGGATCAAAGGTCACCGTTATTTCTAGAATATCAAATATCGCACTAGTAACTAATACGGTCGAATCCACTTATACAGATTCTGCGTTAAACCTTAAGTCCCGGGTAAAACTCTCAGCACGCGCTACAATTCTCAGTGGTATATTTACTATACGCGCCTATCATAAAAATAGATCTAAGAGCTCCCGACCAAAACGGGACCGCGTGCTTCTCTCTCGACGCGATGAAAAGGACTACCTAATTTTTCTAGGACGCTCTCGACTCCCACCGTTCAGCAAGCTCGGACGTTCAACACGCACGAACTTCATCCTGTATCGGCCGAGCCGAGTGCCATCTAACGTCGATGCTTGACATTAACGCTTTTGCGCGAACAAACCCCCGTCCCGGACATAAGGATTTAGGTCCGCGAGCAAACCGGTCAGCGGGACAGGGTCGCGACGGCAAGTTGCAAGATCGAATCTACAACCAAACTAGGCCACCTTACGCACCCAATCAGATCTTGCAACCCTAACCAACGCCTCAAAATTACAGCCCCAACGTGGGCTAGCGGGAGAGTTGAACTGGATGCCCTTCCTGGACATCGCAGCACATAAATAAGTCCTATTCCTAGACAGAAGTCCGACGACCTCCTTCAAACACCTATCTGCGCTCCTATGATTAGTTCCGCAATCCGACCGGATCAGGTCTGCAAACAGCGACGCGACACGAAGCGGCCTAGAGGGACCTTCAAGCTTCAGTGCAGAGAGCACCCCCAAATTCCCCATGAACGTCGTCTGTGGAGAGCTGAACGAAACGCACAGATAGTCCCTAGTATGAATTTTCAAACAAGTAGGCATAACCAAGCCATCCACCTATAATCATTTACCAAATGGTGCGACAGCTGATTTCCATCTGATAATTTACAAACCAGATAGCCCTTTAGGCAGGTAATCCTATGCTCATATTTCAACAAGTAATCACCGATGCACATAGGTCAACTTGGCAAAGTAAACAAAACAATAAACGTAAGAGACAGCCCTATTTCTTATTTCAAATAAATATCTTAGACAGTGCCAACAAAATCTAAACCAAAAGAGAATTGACTCCTATTTCCTTCGGCAACAACAGGGTTATCTAATTTCAACCTTCCTTATCACAAAGCAAAATGATTAAACACTATCACATACATATACATAATTTTCAAAATAGCGCGCCATTCAAATTTCAAATGAATTCAAACCCTCCTTTCAGCACAGACGCGACAATCAAATACAATTACAAAGCATACGCACTAGCATTAAAAAAGGGCACACAATTTAATCTCAATTTTTCGTGCAACAACAAACGCAGTGATCAACTGTATTTACAAAACATATGCAGCAGCATTTCAAGGAGTATTTTAAATTCAATTCCTTTAATCACAACCGCTACAATATGAATTTCGCGGAAAACTCAAAGCATTTTAATTTTAATTCAAAGAATTCTTAACTAAGTGCTCGACCAAACCAAATCCAATACCCCTCGAGAGCGTGATTCAACGCTCCAGGGGGCCCCAATTCTCCCACCACCAAGTGGAGGCCACACCGCGTGAACCCGAGACTAATAGAGAGCAACCGCTAACAGTCGCCACTCGGGTTGTACGCCCTCACTGAGGCCGTCGGCAACAGAACAGCTTGACAAGTGGACTGTGGACGGCTTAAGGCTCAGTAGAGGCGGCCGTGGTGGGAGCTAAGGCGGCAGCTAACTAGGGCCGCCTGCATCAAATGGGGTACAGTGGTACACCAGTCGCGGCCACTCTACGTTGTCTTCTTCTACATACGCCTTAGCGCTGCAGGTTCAGGCCTCGGGCATCTCCCCATTGCCTGGGTATTCATCACGGCCCATAACTATGGGCCGGTCTTGGGTGCCTTCTTGGCATTTATCTAATTAATGTGAGTTGGTTCTCTATATGTTTGGTAAAATAAATATGTCTATGTTGGCCTTTCTGTGGCATTGTGGGATTTACTCAACTCCCTAATCTATATAGGGAGGAGTTCTCTTGGTAATGGTCGCCCGTCCGGAGGGCGGGCGTGAAGCGGCGCGAAGTTGTTCAAGTGGGGGTGTGGCCCGTTGTCAGCGCGGTTGAACATACCGCGCGCCAACCGGACCACAAATTCTTGTAGGTCTTCTATTTTCAGGTCGGCCGCTATCACGTCGTTCCGGACGTAGCGACCAGCACCGACAATGGTCCTTAATGCCAAATTCTGTTGGACTTGCAGTCGCCGCTTCTGCCGGTCACTCAGGAGTGCATACCAGGCCGGAGCAGCGTAGGTGAGTACTGGTCTGATGTATAGCTTGTAAAGTTTCAGTTTTGTTTTCAGTGGTAACTTGGATGCCAGTACGGGACGCAGCGCCGCCCGCGCACCTCTCGCGTTGCGGACGACGAGATCGACGTGCGCGGTCATGCGCAGCATTCTGTCGATCCGGCATCCAAGGTACGTCACGGTTTTCTGGTATGCAATCTCCTGTCCCCTGAGCGTTAATGGTGGTGGAAAGTTTCTGTAGCGGCGAGTGAGCAGAGCGGCCGTCTTACCAACATTGACGGCCATCCTCCACTCATCCAGCCATGCTGGCAGCAAGTCCAACAGCCTTTGCATCCTGGCGACTGCGATGTGGGCTCTTCTGGACGAGGTGAAGTAGGCGCTATCGTCCGCGTATAGCGCCAGTTCGACGTCGTCCTCCCACTCTCGCAGGTGTCCAGCCAGTGTTGGGATATCGTTGGTATAAGCCGCGTACAGGACTGGTGACAGACAGCTGCCCTGTGGTACGCCGGCTCTGATGGTCTTCATTGCGGACATCGCGCCTTCTACGCAGACGTAGAACTTCCTGTCAGCCAGGAATGACGCTACTAGCCGCAACATAGCAGGAGGGATACTTGTTTGATCTTCTAGCTTGTAGAGTAAACCAGGGTGCCATACTCTGTCGAACGCCTTCTCTATATCGAGAAGGACGCCCAACGATGTGCGGCCGAAGTTGTACTCGACCGCTAAGTAGTGCAGCACCCTGGTCAGCTGAGTTGCTGATGAGTGGTCCCTCCTGAATCCATGCTGCTCCGCCCGAGGTTGGATGCACGGGCGGAGGCGTCTGAGCAGTAATCTTTCTAGCAGTTTAGCTATGTGCGGCAGCAGCGTAATCGGCCTGTAGCTGGCAGCTCTACGCCTGTCCTTCCCGGGCTTCGGTAACACGATTACCTTCCCTATCTTCCATTCCTCCGGGAAGTGGGATGTCCGCAATATTCCATTGTAGAGTCGACCGATCTCTACTAATGTCCTATTGGGCAGCTGTCGAAGCGCAGCGTTGGTGATCCCGTCGTGCCCCGGCGCCTTCCTGGGTTGCAGGCGGGCTACTGTCCACCGCAGTTCAGCGGGGGAGATGTACCACTCTCCTGCAAGCGGTGGCGCGGGCGATGACAGGAACTCCTGTACGCGGCTCTCCTTCCGGGCATGAAGATCCATGAACTCCGCACTTGCTGGGTTCGGCATAAATTGCTCCTCGAAGTGCTCTACTAGGATATCCGCTCTACCCTTGGCATCATAACGACGTTCGCCCGCGCTGTTGGTCAGCGGGCATACGGCAGGTCGCTTTTTGGTCAACTGCCGGCTCAATTGATAGAGCGACGCATCTTGCTCATCTGCCTTCACAATGCGCCGCTCCCAGGCCTCTCCTCTGTGGGCCTGGATTGCAACCGACAGTTCATCAGAAATCTTGTTAAGTTGCGTCTTCAGTCTTGGGCAGCGAGTGCTCGCCCAGAGCTTCCTAAGCGCCCTCTTGCGCTTTATTTTCTCCCGAATCGGTCGGGGCAGGACGTCTCTTCTGTTGGTTAGCGGGACGACCGTAGAGGCCGCGTCGAGGGCTTCTTTGATGTTGTTGATAATTCTAGTTGCAGCGGTCTCTACGTCGTCCGCTGTGCTGATAGGTGTAAAGACTGGAGGTCTCTCCTGCAGGTGTTGATGGTAGAGCCCCCAGTCTATTCTGGTCTTGAATGCTCTGGGCGGCGTAGTCACTGCCCAGAGGCCAAGGGTGATTAGTATCGGGAGGTGCTGTGTATCCATGTCGTACAGCACCTCTACCACTATCGGGTAGTTGATGTTCCTAGAGAGCACGATGTCCAATACGTCCGGACTTTTACGTGCATCTGTAGGTATGTGTGAGGGTTCCTCGGGACCTAAAACGTCATAGTTGTTTTCCTCCGCATCTTCATATAGTACACGACCCGGCGGGTTGATCAATCTTGACCCCCACGCCGGGTGTTTGGCGTTTAGGTCCCCGGCGATGATGGTGGGCGTCGTGCCTTCCATAACCGTCCGGACGTCTGAGGAGTGAAATGGAGTCCCTGGCGGGCGGTATGCTGCGTAGATCCTTAGTTCCTCGCCCGCCGCCTCCATTTTTATGCCGATGGAGCGCATCGTTCTGTACTCTGGTAGCTCTAGCTCTTGGTGGACGATGTCTCTCCTCACTAGAACCGCCGTGCCTCTATAGGCGGTCCCGTGAGGATTGACCTCGTCCCGCCTATAGATGTGGAAGTTTGGCAGCTTCAGATGCGTTGATGGTCTAAGTTTCGTCTCCCCCAGCAAGATCACTTGAATGTCCTGTTGTTGAGCGACGGTACGGAGTTCATGGATCCTCTGCTGTATCCCGTCCGGGTTCCAATAGAGGAGGCGCAGGTTACCGTTACTCTCCTCCGTAATGCCGGGCCAGTAAAGTCGCAAGCGCCTTCATCACGGCGGTGATGGGATCTGTCCCGGCCCTTATGTCGGCCAGGACTTGAGTACCGACTTCGATAGCTATGCTTACCAGTTTTTGGATGGCATTAGCTGTCTCGAAGTCGGTTGATGGTTCTGTAGTAGTAGTTCTTCTTGGTACTGGCCTCGGGACATTGGATTTCACACTTGGTTCTTCGTTACGCTGGGTAGAGCGCGCTCTATATGTAGAGCGGGCTCTATGTTCTGGTAGAGCCCTTTCCGGTGCTCTACCCACGCTGGCTTCTCTCCTTGTAACCTGCGCCTTTGCGGCTGTTGTTACTTGCGGTGTCGGGGTAGAGGTCACAGCCTTAGGAGGTAGAGGCTGTTCCTTGCTCTTCTTCTTCCTCCCCCGCTTCCTCTTCTTTGAGGGCTGACGCTCTGTTGCGTCGTTAGCGGGGCGCGGCCACTCAGCTAACGGGAGTGAGAAGGGTCCAGCGGACCGATGAGTGGCCGTGAAGTTCCTCTTCGCACGCCGAGGGGGGGTGATGACACCCCCGCCCCTGGGGGAATTACCCCCGACTGGTCGGGGGAGGGACCCCTTTCAAACCTAGGGGTCTGTTGGCTAGCCGGCGGGCGTCGAGCGTCGCCCGTCAGAGGGCGTGGCGGAGCGCCCCCGCCCGTGGGGGTCGAGGGCCTGGCAGCGCCCCGAGAGGAGACGCCGTTCGCACCCAGGCACAGTACGGCATGGTGATTGCCCTGGCAATGCAAACAGGGACGCCGGTGCGGACAGTCTCGCTGGAGGTGCCCTTCCACACATGAGTAGCACCAGCGGCGCTCCTTTGCGATAGTTCGCCTCGCCGGAACCGGCTTACTTAATAATTTCGGGCAAGACGTTACCCGATGATCAGATGCTCGACAATAGGAGCAGGGGGGGGGGGGGGGTTGACGACGACTTGTCCGGCGGATTCCGCCTCTCACTGGGCACGGCTCGTAAGTCGTCAACGGTGCCCGCCGCGTTCTCAATCTGCCGGCACTGCTCCTCCAAAAACCGCAGCAGGTCATAGAAGGGCGGAATATAGGAGGCCTCGTCCCCGCCGTACCTCTCCTCAAAAAGTATTCTAAGGTCGAGAGGTAGGCGGGATAGCACGATGCGGAGCAACAAGAAGGCCCATTCGCCTACTGGTAAATCCAGCCGCCTCAACGTAATACAGGCCATCAAGACTGGATCCGACAGGTCCGGACGTTGTCTGGCCCGGTCACTAAGCAGCGGGAGGCTCAGAAGCTGCTTAACATGTTCGTCCGCAATTCGCCGGACGTTGGCGTATCTTCGGGCTAGGAGGTCCCGAGCAGTCTGGTAGGCGTCGTCCGACAAGCTCAAATGGCTGACAACGCCCAGGGCCTCCCCCTCCAGTGAGGCCAGGAGGTACGCCATCTTCTGGCTCGGGGTCAAGTCACTCCGGGCGTCCACTAGGCCGTCGAAAAGACCAATGAAGGTCAGCCATTCGGAAAGGACCCCGGAGAACCTTGGCAAGTCCAGAGTTGGGAGTCGTCCCAACAGCTCCGGCTGAGGCTGCTTCCGAAAGGACTCGGGCAGGACTCTTGTCCGAGCTTTACGCGCCTCCTCGGCATACCTGCCTTCAGCCTCGATCAACTCGTCCGTGAGCGAAAAGAACTGCTCATAGTCTGCGAAGCAGGAGTCCAGAACTCCCTTTTCCACATCCGAATCCTCGAGCTCAGCGTAAGCCTCCTCCACTGCAGCCCTTCGAGCATCGACCTGCTCGAACCGCTTCATCAAGTTATGGACCCTATCCGGTCGACCTACCAAAGCATGGGCGCTGGTGGCCCAGCGTAACTCAGTCCGCAGGCAACGGATTAGCATCTTGGGCGAGGACATCACTACTAAATACAAATTACGACGCGGCTCAAGCACAATTACAAAAATAACAAATAACAAATACAAAAAAAAAATAACAGCCAACTAATGCAGTTCCTATCAAATCGAGTTGAATAGAAATTACACAAATAAGAACCGCTATTTATCAAATCAAACACAAGTTAGTACAAAAGAAAAGACAAATCAAATTAACAATAACAAATACTAGTGCGATCAAATCAAGTTAAATTCAAAATAGAACGGTCATCTGTGACCCAGAGCCGACAGAAACGAGACATATCTTAGTTTTTTTGTTATTTTTTATACAGTTAAGTTATATATTTTTTATATTCGAAATCAATGGCTAACACCAATATGTTGCCTTATGTTTTTGTTCAGGCGTTACTCAAAAAAAATACAAAATGCCTATTTATCTACAAAACTCGTAAATGTATGTAACTAAATGACGATACAATAGTTATGGGATGTATCTAGATGACCTGGAGATGCAGCTGGATTATATAATTTTTAAACTTCTAGTACAAGAATCTACTTGGATTCATTAAAATCGTCATATTCATTGCGCATCCGAGATTTAGGTACCTATCATTGGGGTTTCATGATCTATAACAAAAAGAAAAATATGTCGAAATAAAGTTTTATTGAATTTCTATGTCCCTTAAAACATAATCCATACCCAGGGCGGGGTGGTCAAAGTAATCTCGATGTCTCTAGCCCACCCTAATTGTCAGCCATGTTAAATAACCACTTACAATGCAAAAATCAAGTCCGGTAAAGAGAAAGCCAAAAACCGACGAAAAAATGTAATCTTGAAAACAAAAACACACAGATCTCAACACAGAATGCGAAGAACTGCGCCGGCCATAGATATATACTATTTCGTACATATTTCAATAAAATTAAAAAGAAATTACTCTATATTTAACCTTATTTCATCGTAATTTAATTAAATCATCGAATACGACGATTTTAATGAATCCAAGTAGATTCTTGTACTAGAAGTTCAAAAATCATATAATCCAGCTGCATCTCCAGGTCACCTAGATACATCCCATAGCTATTGTATCATCATTTAGTTACATGCATTTACGAATTTTGTAGATAAATAGGCATTTTGTATTTTTTAGAGTAACGCCTGAACAAAAACATAAGGCAATATTTTGGTGTTAGCCATTGAATTCGAATAAAAAAAATATATAACTTAACTATATAAAAAATAACGAAAAAACTGAGATATGTCTCGTTTCTATCGGGTCTGGGTTTTTTTTCTATGGGGCGTGACCGTTCTCCTTTCGTAAATACAAATTACTACTCTTCAGTTCAAATACAAATTACAATACGAAAATTACATAACGAAGATACACATCAACAAAAAATGATCAACAAAAAATGCTTATCTCGGATATCGACCCTTCGATAAGTAATCCACTACAACTATCCGACAACGATAATTAACCGATTACGTAAAAATAACCATCTACCTACATGACGCAAACTCACGCTTGCGCGCGAACCGGGCGCGGCTTTTCAAATTTACCCGCTAACAACAAAAAAATCAAGCCACCAAAGAAAGGAATTTTATTATTACGTATATAATAAAAAAATATATTTTTACGTATTACGGACGGGAGTGATTGTAGACACAAAATTAAACCAATCAACCCAACGCTCCCTGCCATCAAAATTGTTTAATTTTTATCAAACACTATGGTCGGGATCGACCGGGAATCGATCCCGGAATCGCGCTCTGCTACCAAATGTTACGGCCAACAGCTGCATATCCCAGGAGTAGAATTCTCCGCGGCCCATAGACGGAGAAGCTACAGGCAGATGCTGGTCGGGCGTCCTAACGCCAAGGGTTAAAAGTTTCTAATTACATTAAACGATTCGGGGGGAGCGTTACACTAATATGAGGGGAGCGTTACATTCATTGAACAGAGCTTACTTACCTCTATCCAAGGCGACTGGTCCCTCAGGATTCGGTTAGGTCGCGTGTGGATGTATAGTGCTAGGAAAGTAAGGGTCAGTGATGTGTAACTGGGTGTGGCTGGTAGTGTTATTGACCTTATTAGACCGTTCCCTCTGCAGCAGTTCGGCCCTCAGCACCTCTCCAAACTACGGTCTCCTTCCGTAGTCACTTTCTTCGTTTTCTACGATGACAGTTCTTTAACTCTGTCGTACGATTAACTACCTTACAGAAGCCACTAACTCTCGTTTGTTATAACGCTTGACTCTCGAATGAATACAGAACGTACGGATCAAAGGTCACCGTTATTTCTAGAATATCAAATATCGCACTAGTAACTAATACGGTCGTATCCACTTATACAGATTCTGCGTTAAACCTAAAGTCCCGGGTAAAACTCTCAGCACGCGCTACAATTCTCAGTGGTATATTTACTATACGCGCCTATCATAAAAATAGATCTAAGAGCTCCCGACCAAAACGGGACCGCGTGTTTCTCTCTCGACGCGATGAAAAGGACTACCTAATTTTTCTAGGACGCTCTCGACTCCCACCGTTCAGCAAATTCGGACGTTCAACACGCACGAACTTCATCCCGTATCGGCCGAGCCGAGTGCCATCTAACGTCTATGCTTGACATTAACGCTTTTGCGTGAACATCCATGTTGTCATTTATAATAACCTTTTGCAAAAAGGTAAAGAACAGTACCTGTACAGTACTGTTCTCAAATTTCTTAATGAGAACATTGCTAGGTATCTCTCGAAGAGAGATGGTTTATTACTGTCATTCAAAATTTGCCCACAGATATGATTTCTTTTTCTTGAATGGATTTGTAATTTTCTGCTTCAGCTTAATTTATTAATTAAGATTAAGATAGAAACGTATGAGTTAACCTCTTACACGCAATTTACTATTCAAATAGAGGAAATAGAGATAGGCGTGAACTTGCCGCGAAAGATCCTCCGAAGAATAACCCTAGATTATATGTGCTGCGCATGCGCCAACACTCCATGTGCATTCGGCAATTGACAAAATAGGTTTTATTAAATAATTGCACTTAATATTACATTTTATGGATTTTCGATGCTGGTGAAGTTTAATTCACGAAGGGTGAAGTTTTTTTAAGTTGCAAAACCTACAAAATTTTAATTATTTCAAGTGGTATCGACGTTATAAGATGCGCGATCGTTACCTATTTTTTATTCACAATCTACGGGGGTGCTATTACAATAATAGACAATTTTGGAAAGTGCTATTTAAAATACGTCTGTTGGTATTTTTTTATTTTATTTACCCCATTTTTGTAGGCTGGGGTAGGGTGGGTTACTATAATAGCTTATTTCGAAATTTTTCAAGTTATCATTACGATTATTGAATTTTTTTCCGAATTTTATTGAAAAGACATCATGGAAGAAGGATTCGTAAAAGCGAGTTTATTACTTCGCTTTTAGCACTAATGTTATAGATATTATAATATAAGCTTAGGTGAGAAAAACTTTTTGTCATATTTTTTGTACAAATCCTCAGACAAAATAAAAAGTCACTTTTTTATTTGGTCCGACTACAAACCATGTCTTTATACCCATATAATAAGAAGAATACAGGAATTAAGTAAAACACTGCACTGCACTTGCAAGGGCTATCAAAATGGCCCACAAAGGGCGGGACAGACGAGCGATTAACTTAATCTATTACAAAATTTGACTTACAATAGGTACCTATCATGTCATGATGTTTTGTTTTGTTTAATCGATAGTTAAATATAAGTCATACTTACATGAAAGTGATCTTCACAGAAGTATAGTTTAGATTTTGTAGACAATGCCTTCGGGTCTCTTCTTGCCAGTTTTAACCAAGTATTTCTCATATTTAAATCAGTTGGCACTTTAATCCATAACTTCCCCGGCGTTCTTGTGCTCCTATTTTTGCAATTAGGTACAACACAACAATGATATAAATTAACTCATTATTAAACATTCAAAAGTATCTTATTCCTTTGCAAAATTGTCAAAATTCTACGACAGTGACGTCACGAGTTGAACAGTATGGCGGCTAGCGTTTTTACGCGAAAATTGAAAATGATAGATTAAAGCTGAACGCACATATGTCCGCGCCGTACGCGACGTACGCGCCGCACGCGCCGAATTTTAGAATTCGTTGTATGAAATCATATGAAACCTCGCACACTACACCCGCACCGTACGCGCCGAATTTTATAAAATGCGGTAGGTATACGATATCGAAGGACGAATGCTGATTGATTGATTAAAAGTAATTTTTATGTCACTATTCGGTTTTAAAAAAATTATATAAAAGTTATAGTGGTTCATTAACACTCTAGGATTCATTTATAACACTTTTTGAAAATGGGTGTAATACCTTATTGAAGCTTTGAATCCAGAGTGATAACAAAGAAAAATAGTGGATTAAACAGAGCTCAGTTCTTCCCCATTTAAAAATAAATTTGTATTCAGATTTATAACACTCGGTGTTGTAAATTTTACACATTTTGTTTTATTGCTGTTAAGTTGGTTTAACGTTAATAATCTATTATTAACGTTAAACCAATGTACTAATTTCGATATGACATTACTTCGTCACATTTAAATGACGGAGGTTTAAGATTAAAAATCAACTCCTTCTCTCCGGCACAGTAAATATATATTATATAGTAGGAATTCAGTTGTGTATCGCTAGCAACGCAAAGTCGGGAATTTGCATTTGCAAAAATCCAAAATTAGGGGCTTTTTAGGTGCTAATTAGGTGCCAAGTTTAAAAATTAGGTGCTCTAAAATTTTCACCACGACAAACTGTTGAAATTTGCGTTGCTAGCAAAACGTCTCGCTAGCAACGCAATGAAGTTATTAGATATATGATAAATATTAATAGCAAGGAATTAAGTGCTAATTAGGTGCTGCAAGTATACGTAATAACAAGGTGCCCTTAATAAAAATAAAGTCATTATTCAGAACATCATCATCATCATCATCATTACAGCCCTTCACAAGTCCACTGCTGAACATAGGCCTCCCTCAAAGAATGCCACAAAACACGGTCCTGAGCCACCTGCATCCATCGACTTCCTGCGTGTCTTACCAGGTCGTCACTCCATCTCGTGGGGGGACGCCCTACACTTCGCCTACCGGTACGAGGCTGCCACTCGAGAACCTTTCTTCCCCATCGGTTGTCGGTTCTTCGAGCTATATGGCCGGCCCACTGCCACTTCAGCTTACTAATCCGTTGGGCTATGTCGGTTACTCTGGTTCTACTGCGGATATCTTTATTCCTAAGTTTATCACGCAGAGAAACTCCGAGCATAGCCCTCTCTATAGCTCGCTGAGCGACCTTGAGCTTCCTCATACAGCCAGCAGTGAAGGACCACGTCTCAGTTCCGTAAGTCATCACTGGCAACACGCACTGGTTGTACAATTTCGTTTTAAGGTTTTGAGGTATGTCTGACGAGAAGATGTGTCGTAGCTTCCCGAACGCTGCCCAGCCGAGTTGAATCCGTCGATTGACCTCTCGGTCGAAGTTGGACTTACCTAGTCGGACTATTTGTCCCAGGTAAACATACTTGTCAACAACTTCGAGCTTAGTGCTCCCAACAACTACCGGCATAGGTGCGACATGGACATTAAACATAATCTTTGTTTTGTCCATGTTCATCTTAAGACCTATCCGTTGGGAGACACTATTGAGGTCATTGAGCATAGTGCTTAGTTCCTCCAGCGATTCTGCCATAAGAACTATATCGTCGGCAAATCGAAAATGAGTGATGTACTCGCCATTGATGTTAATACCGTATCCTTTCCAGTCCAGAAGCTTGAAAACGTCTTCCAATGCAGCGGTGAAGAGTTTCGGGGATATAACATCACCCTGTCTTACACCTCTTTGCAATTGGATAGGTTTTGTACTCTGGTTCTGTACTCGGATAGCCATCGTAGCTCTACTGTACAAACACTTCAGCACTTCGATATACCGACAGTCAACTTGGCACCGCTGAAGGGACTGCAGCACCGCCCAAATTTCGACGAAATCAAAGGCTTTCTCATAGTCCACATACGCCAGACATAGTGGCAAATTGTACTCTTCGGACTTCTGTACAATTTGCCGTAGGGTATGTATGTGGTCTATGGTGCTAAAGCCCATTCGGAAACCGGCTTATTCGGGAGGCTGGAAGTCGTCAAGTCTGCGCGCGAGACGATTCGTAATGACTCTCGAAAACAGCACGTAGACGCGGCTCAGAAGGGAAATCGGTCTGTAGTTCTTCAAGAGAGCGTTGTCACCTTTCTTGAAGAACAAGACCACCGCACTTCTGCTCCACGCCTCCGGTGTAATGCCACCATGGAGGACGGAATTAAAGAGCCTCTGAAGGACTTCAAGTACCGGTCTACCACCCGCTTTCAGAAGCTCCGCTGTAATTCCATCCTAGCCTGGGGCCTTGCCGTTTTTAAGGTGCTGAAGAGCCATTCTAATCTCGCTCAGACTGACGTCCGGAATATCTTCGGAATAGTGTCGGATAAGACTCGCTCTTGGATCGTTACTCACACTTGCGTGTGGCTCTAACGATGACGTGTACAGCTGCCCATAGAACCTCTCAACCTCACTCAAAATCTCAGGTGCCCCGGAAATGATGCTGCCACACTCGGTCTTCAGCTTTGACAGTTGGCTCTTTCTGGCAGACAGATCTCTGGCAAAGACTTTGGAGCCTTGGTTCCGCTCGATCGCTTCTTCAATAAGAGCTGTATTGAAGTTGCGTAAGTCCCGCCGCATGCATTTGGAGATCTGTCTGTTCAGTTGCCTGTATGCTGTTAAATTTGTTGAAGAATGTAGCCTCATCTCCCGTCTAACAGCCATGAGATTAAAAGTGTGATCGGAGAGTTTTTGTGTTCTTCTGCGGCGGGTCTTGCAGATCTTAGCTCCGACCGCATGGACAGTTTCCACGAGCTTGTCATTCATATCGTCCACTTCATTGCAGTCTTCTAGGCACTGAAAACGGTTTTGTAACTCGAGCTGAAAAGTTTCAGGACTTTGGATTAGAGCGCGAGGGGGACGGAGCGTTGACTTCATCAGACGAGACCTCTCCAACTTAACATTTAGGCTCGACCAGGTCCACTTCCTGTGGGGCCGCTTCTTGAAGAAAGAGTTCATCATAAAGAGTCCCTCTTTCTCCATTAGGTTCCGTTGCCCTATTCCAAATTTCCCCACTTTCAGCTCACCGTTCTCTGTTGTGCCTAGTTTTGCATTGAAATCTCCCATTAACACCGTATATTGGGTTTTGGAGGAATGCATGGCTCTAGAGATATCCTCATACATTTCCTCCACCTCCTCATCGGGGTGTGCCGAGGTTGGTGCGTAAACCTGTATGACCTTCAACGAATACCGTTTGGTGATTCTGAGTATAAGGTACGCAACCCTCGTCGACACACTCCCGATCTTTACAACGTTGTTAACGAGAGACTTGTGGACGATAAATCCGACACCTCCTTGGGGCAGATGGTCGCCCTCCCGGTGATAGAGCAAGTTGCCGGATTCGAGGATTACCGTGTCCTCCCCCTCTCTTCGGACTTCAGATAATCCTATAATATGCCAGCGCAACTTGTCTATCTCTTCTTCCAGCTCCACGATCTTCTCGTCAGTCCTCAGGGTGCGTGCGTTGTACGTTGCCAGGTCGAGTCGTCGTAGATGGCAACCGAACCTCCATCAGAGATTCTTAGCACCCCCTGCCCCGCCGTTACCATGGTCACCACCGTAGCCAGGAAAAGCGGGGCCGCCGGGGACTGGGGGCCGTCTCTTTGTTACTCTCGTCATTGGGGGGTATTTGCCATAGTTGCCACGCTTGGAGAGCAGGTTGGCAACCGCAGTATTTTTATTGTAATTTTGGCTATTATCAGGAAGATGCTGCTGCCCATCTCCCGCCTGTTTCCCTTTGTCGCCTTTTACGACACCCACGGGAGGATATGGGGTAGTGGATATTCTTGACCGCCCCTACACGGCATATAGATTTAGATATACGCTAAATGTTAATAGCAAGGAATTAAGTGCTAATTAGGTGCTGCAAATATACGCAATAACAAGGCGCCCCAGATAAAAATAAAGTCGTTATTCAGAAAATTATTCGGCTCCGTGGCGCAGTGGCTTAGCAATGAGTTGCTGCGCTGGGGGGCGCGGGTTCGAATCCCGCACGGAACAAGAATTTGTATGGCCTACAAATAATTGTTCCGGGTCTGGATGTTTGTCCTTGTGTAATTTGTGTTTGTTAACTGCCTCCACAATACAGGAGAAAATACTAGTGTGGGGGTAACGTTTTTTAAATAAAAAAAAGAAGAGAAAAAAAAAAGCAAATGCAAAAATCAGGTCTTTTTGTTTGTGCCATCTAGCGTCTATCGTACTTACCACTTTGAGAGTCCATCGATTTTGATTCGATAAAATGACTAGAACTATAGAACGTTGTAGATGGCATTACTTATTACAAAGCAATTTACTCGAAAGAAAATATCCTTTCGATTTAGTACACTAAAGTTTAGGCTTCACACGTCTAAATATAAGAATTGTAACATTTATTTGTTTGAAAATTATATCAAATAATAATAAAGATTTATAATATTATTTACTATAATTTTCAATTTTCAACCATTTTCAAATATAATCATATTAAATCTGAAAAACAAAAAATGCCATTCATACCTTATAGTAAGGTAATGGTGGTTTTAAATCCGATAATTTCCAGAATAAAATTTTATTTATTTTATTTAATTTTACGTTTAAAAAAAAAGAATATTACCGTCATCTACATGCGACCTCAATAATCTTTCAGCACCTAATTAGCACTTAATTTTTAGGCACTGATAAAGAACAAAAAATACCGTTCATACATTATGATAAGGTAATGCTGGTCATGGACTCTATAATTCCCAGAATAATATCTTAATCTGTAGCGGGTTTCGATAATTGCTCAGTACTTAATTAGCACTTAATTCCTTGCTATTAACATTTATTGTCTATCTAGTAACGTCACTGCGTTGCTAGCGATACGTTTTGCCAGCAACGCAAATTTCAATCGATCGTTGCGGTGAAAATTATAGAGTACCTAATTTTTAAACTTGGTACTTAATTAGCACCTAAAAAGCCCCTAATTTGGCCTTTTTCTAAAAGCATTTTTGATTCTTTTCTGATTTTTAGAAAACCTGAATTGTGCATCCGCTTTGTTCTAAATAAGGACTTTATTTTTACTAAGGGCGCCTTGTCATTGCGCATAGAACTTGCAGCACCTAATTAGCACTTAATTCCTTGCTATTAATATTTATCGTATATCTAATTACTTCGTTGCATTGCCAGCGATACGTTTTGCCAGCAACGCAAATTTCAACAGTTCGTTGCGGTGAAAATTTTGGAGCAACTAATTTTTAAACTTGGTACTTAATTAGCACCTAAAAAGCCCCTAATTTTGGATTTTTCCAAATGGAAATTCCCGACTTTGCGTTGCTAGCGATACACAACTTAGGAATTCATATTTATACTGTGTCTCCGGTCTCTCCGGTCGTGTCGGTTTACCGTCCATGGGACTATGAGAGTAAAGAAAGAGAGAGTGTACCTGTGCTTGCGCATACACTAGGGCATTATAATCTGTCATACACAGATGGCCAGTTTTTTTTATAGGAGAGGGGGCAAACGAGCATGCGGCTCACCTGATGGTAAGTGACTACCGCCGCCCATGAACAACTGCAACACCAGGGAGGGAATTGCAGATGCCGGCCTTTTAAAAAGGAGTACGCTCTTTTCTTGAAGGTCCCTAAGTCGTATCGGTCCGGAAAAATCGCTGATGGTAATCGATTCCACAAGGAAGTCGTGCGAGGAAGAAAACATCTTCTAAATCGCACAGTGGTGGACCGCCAATCATCCAGATGGTGTGGATGGTATCGGGAGTTCTGCCGCGATGTGCGTTCGTGAAATTTGGCGGCTGGGATTAATCCGAACAATTCCTCAGAGCTCTCCCCATGGTAGATGCGAAAGAAAATGCAAAGAGATGCAACATCTCTACGCAGCGCCAATGAGTCGAGCCGATCGGAAAGGACTCGGTCGTCGACGATTCGAGCCGCTCTGCGCTGGATGCGGTCAAGTGGAAGAAGCTGGCACTGGGGAGCCCCTGCCCAGAGATGGGAACAGTATTCCATGTGAGGCCGAACCTGCGCCTTGTAAAATTGCAGGCGGTGTGCCGGCATGAAATACTGTCCCGCTCTACTGAGCACGTCAAGCTTTTTAGAGGCCAATTTGGCCTTCTCTTCCAAGTGACCACGAAACTGCACGTCACTCGATATGTCGACGCCGAGGATTCCGATACTGGCTGAGGCAACCAGGGGAGTGCCTTGAAATGGAGGAGATACGACAAAGGGGTTCTTTTTAGCGGTAAACGCGCAAACTTGTGTCTTCTGAGGATTAAACTGGACTAGATTTAGTCGTCTACAACGACCTTGATGCTCCGATCTGCAAGGAAGCTGGTGATCCAATTGCACAATTTCTCGGGAAGCCCATAGGAAGGGAGCTTCGAAAGAAGCGCTTTGTGCCAAACCCGATCGAAGGCCTTCGCAATGTCCAGACTAACGGCTAACGCCTCCCCCTTGGACTCTACTGCCTCCGCCCATCTATGGGTCAGGTAGACCAGAAGATCACCAGCTGATCGACCCCGACGAAAACCGTATTGACGGTCACTAATCAGCTGGTGATCCTCAAGGTACCGGATGAGCTGGCAGTTGATAATGGATTCCATTATTTTGGAGAACAAGGAGGTGATCGCGATAGGCCTATAGTTGGACGGGTCTGAGCGGTCGCCTTTTTTAGGGATCGGGTGTTGAATGTGAATTCGGGACTACGCCTTGCGAGTAGGAGTACCGGAAAAGACGCGTTAGGACCGGTGCCAACTCCGGAGCACACGTCCTCAGCACAATTGGGGGGATTCCGTCAGGCCCACTCGACTTTTGGATGTCCAGGGAGAGAAGTGCTTTGCGAACCGAGCGCTGTGAGAACAACACATCCGGCATAGAGCACTTATACCGCGGGATGGTCGGCGGTGTTTTCCCCCCGTCATCAAGAGTCGAGTTGGACGCAAAAAGGGAGCCTAAAAGGTAGGCTTTGTTTTTTGCGTCATGGGCCAGTGAGTCGTCCTCCCTGTGCAGAGATGGTAGTGATGGCTTACAGAAATTCCCTTGGACAGCCTTGGCGAGAGACCAGAATGCACGGGTTCCCGAAGGAAGGCGAACTAGTTTCTCGCCAATTCTGCCTATGTGCTCTGACTTTTCGTTAAAACTAGGCCGCCGCGCCGTGACCGAAATTTGGTCTGGAAGATATTATTGGAGCTAGTACTCGCTCTAAAAAACCGTTAGTCGTTGAGGGGACTTTTTCACTTAATTGAGTGCTTAATTAATTAAATCAGTATGTAAACTTTCGATGAATTGAAAACACCATTAGACGATAAGCCGTTATCATGTCAACCTTCACAATATCAGTCTGACTGTATCACGATAAAGGCTTTCTGTATAATGGACTACCGTTGCGTATCTCTAAAGCTGTTATGAATATATACTTGTATAAAACATTTTAGCGTTTGAACTAAAGAACACTTCCCGTAATTCTGTTAAAGTTGCTGTAATGTCACCTAGTCTATTGAAGAGTTATTAATTAGTTGAATAGATGAACCCGCGAGAAAATAGAGGGAGAAAGCGATAGTCGTCATTTCTTAACAGTCGTTTATAAACCGCTTTTATATTTTTATATCTTAGTCTCTTTTCAATTTTAAATGTGGAATGTTGCAATGCATGACAATGACTTCAGAACTTTCTCGAGATACTGGTCAAACTGGAGTGTGGATGAATTGAATAATGTAAGTTGATCTATCTTTTTTTTATAGGATAGGGTGATAAACTAGCACACAGTCCACCTGATGGTAAGTGGTTGCTGTGACCCATAGACATCTACATCTATCCTCAATAAAGAATCAAAATCAAATCTATCTTAATAACCATAAAGTCAGTGTACGTTTTGTATAGTCATTGGATATAATTTAAAAAATATGTGAAACAATATTGTGTATTTTTTAATTTTAAACCTATCCTTGGCAAGTGTAGAGATCGTCTAAATTATAATGATTATAACTTACAACAAAAAGTAAAAACTGACTTCATATTGCTAAAAAAGAAGTTATTTACTTACTACGTTTAGGGGTGGAATTTTTGCTCCAGTTTTATATTGGACCACCCTTGAAGTATAACCTATTTAATAAAAAACTTGACTGCCTCATTGGTCTAGTGGTTGCAGTAGTGCAACTGCTGATCATGAGGGTTCGAATCCCGGGTCGGGACAAAAAATCAGTTATTGAGTTTTTCCATCAAGAAACTCTCAGTAGCTGCCTGGAGTCAGGAAGTTGGCGGTGTTTCACCCCCGTGCCTCGGAAAGCACGTAAAGCCGTTGGTCCTGTGCCTGATCTCTCTCCGGTCGTGTCGGTTTACCGTCCCATCGGGCTATGAGAGTGAGGGAATAGAGAGTGCACCTGTGCTTGCGCGTACACTTGGGCACTATAATCCTGTCCTGCGCCAATGGCTAGTCTCCGTTGAGGTTGGCCGCCGTGGCGGAAATTCGGTCTGGAGGACATTATTATTATTATTATTATTAATAAAAAAAGAATCATGAAAATTGGTTCACAATCTGCAAAGACATCGCGTAACAATACATACAAAAAACACACACTCGAATAGAGAGCCTCCTCCTTTTTGAAGTCGGTTAAAAACGCGCGCCTCTCTTGTATTTTGGTAGATATTGTCACATTTATTAAATTGAGTACCATAAATTCTGAATCTGCGCACTCTTCTATTGTATTTTACTATATTTTGACATTTGACATGACGAAAGTAATATAATATACCAAAATACAAGAGAGGCACGTGCGGCGTACGTGCGTAGGTGAGTACAAATTTATTTCTATTTTTAGAACTTTCAATAACAGTATTCGTTATATTTTAATCACAAGCATTCGGAAAGAGCTATTTTTAGACTTTTGAGATTTTTACTGGCATTATTTAAAGAATCTCTGAGAACTGACTCTTTATTCCCAAAATGCCGTACCCTACAAATACACCACTGGTTCGCTCACTGAAGTGTTGCGGTTCGAAGGATAAATTACCCAGTATAATTACAGACAATGAAACATTTCATTGCTCTCACGAGGAACAACGTATTCTTCCTGGTCTATTTTATTTATAGTTGGTTGCATGGGTTATAGTAGCTTCTTGCCATTATAGGCGTTTGTCTATTCATTCTAAAAAAAATACTTATCTGCTGGAGGAGATCAAGCCATCCCAAACCGCCTTTTGGCAGAGATCTTAAAGCAGAACAGTCCTCACCCATGCCACCTTTCATTAGGCCAGGAAAACCATAGAGAACCAATGCACTCCTTATCTTATACCTTATTTTCTTTTAATGTTTTAGGACACAAGTAAGCCTTAAACACCGTCGAAGCATTCTTGTGCCCAATTTTTTTTGTATCGTAACTGTGGCTTACTAGTTTGAATTTGGTTGCAAGTGTTTACTGTAGTAGTACTCGTAGTTACATATTATATACATTACAGCCTTTCAAGTCCTCTGCTGAACATAGACTTCCCCCAAGTAATGCCACAATGCTCGGTCCAGATCCACCTGCCTCCATCGAAATTCTGCATCTCATAACAGGTCATAACTCAATCTATTTGGGAGCTGCTTTACACTTCGCTTACGTGTACGAGGCTGCTACTCGAGAACCTTTCTTTCCCATCGGTTTGCCGGTTCTTCGAGCTATATGGTCAGCTCATTGCCACTTCAGCTTACCGATAACGGATCAGCCGTTGGATTATATCGGTGTCTTTGGTTTTACTGCGGATATACTCATTTTTAAATCTATCACGCAGAGAAACTCCGAGCATAGCCTTCTTCATAGTTACTTCTGCAGTAGTTACATCTCACTAATTGAACTCATAGCTCCTTCGGCACTCTTTTATGATAAAAAATGCATTATTACAAAATGCTCAAATTTGTAATTTATTTTAGAGGAATTTGGACAGTGAACATATTCCTACAAATTAACACCTACACTTAATCTCTAATTATAATAGGCAATATCTGCCTGAAAATTTCCTCTGGTGGATTTGGTTTTATTACGCACGCTTGTCAAGTATCGATGACAGGTGACGATCGCAGTATCTGATGTTTCACACCTTTGATTTTGCAGCCTCGTCGCCTGGCGTAAATAAAATAAATATACCATTGAAGTAATATGTACTTACGAATCGACTAGAATCGACACTACGTAAAACTATTATTAATTCTGTGCCAACACCGTGAACAAAATCTTCGCGGCGGTATGGGGCGCGTGGTCGGAGACACATACCTTTTTATGGCACAGAATAATAATAATAATAAGTCTGCGCCCAAGAGCTCTAACGCGTGTTGCAAATATACTAGAAATAGTTAGACGTAGAACAACTTCTTATGTGGTAGAGCCATGCTACAGCTGTATAAGTAGTATAATCGTAGCACGAATGGGTCGGCTGGACCGGGAAAGGACTACGCTCTCACAGAATACCAGCGTAAAATAGCAGCTCAACACCGCTGTGAGTGTAGAGAACTGAAGACCCTTTTTACTGGAAACGAGGCATTCCATCTTAGTCGTCACTGGTGACAACACATTTGCATTTAAATTCGTGATTGAGGATATATGAAGATGTCTTTGGGCCACAGTAAGCACTTACCATCTGGTGGACTGTGTGCTCATTTGACACCTTTATCCTATAAAAAATAAAAACTAGAACAAGAAGAGATGCCAAGACTTGGCATCTCTTCTAGTACGTAGTACATATTACTTCAATGTATTATATCGCCAGTTTGTCGGTAGCATATAAGAACTTTTTAGCATTTCCCCTTGCGTCTTACAACACACACGGGACGAAATTAGGAGATTTAACTTACATCGTATCACACGGCGTATTTACACGATATGTTTTTTATAAATCAAGTAGTCACTGCCGCAAACCATGGATGTACTCGAATGTAGCTTCAACAAAGTAAGCCATAGGTTTTCATATACATAACATACATACATATACACATAATATATGTATATTTGAACCTTGAAGGGACCAGACTGGAATGCACCATTGTCAGTAATTTAACTGCTTCTCTAAATCTTGAAGCGTAATACAACCACAAACGGCTTGGCGGTCGTGAGCCCGACTACTGATTTTGTGGTCTCGAATTTGAATCCAGGGTTGGGCCAAAATTAGTCAGGAATTTGGCGGTGTTACACCCCTGTACTTCGTAAAATACGTAAAGCCGTTGTTCCTGCGCCTACTCTCTCTCTCTCTCTCTCTCTCCGATTGTATTAGTTTACCGTCCCATTGGACTTTGAGACTGAGAGAATAGAGATTGCACCAGTGCTTGAGACAGGAGTTGACAGAGGAAGACTTCCGTGACCAAAGTTCAGCTGAGAGGCATAATTATTATTATTTAGACGATAAAAACCTATACCAACAATTTTTTAACTTAAAAAAAAACTATTTATACGTGGTAAAGCCACGCCACAGCTATATTATGGTTGTAGCACGAATGGATCGGCTCGATCAGGAAAGGGCCACGCTCTTATAGAATACCAGCGTAAAATAGCACTGGAAACGAGGGATTTATCTTAGTCCTCAGGGGTGATAACGCATCTGCATTTTGATTCTTAATCGGGAACAGATGTTGATGTCTATAGACGATTTACCATCAGGTGGACTTTATTTATTATTTATTTAATCTTCATTAAATCTTACAAGCAGTATAGGATCAAATGGTTGCTTAGCGCTAAAAGCATTCTCTGCCAGTCAACCTTATGGCAGTGATAACACTACGAAGACTGTTGACTGTATTTTGCTCCTTTGTTACCCTTATCTATCTCTATATGTACATCTTTATATATAAAAATTACGTGTCACATTGTTTGTCCGCGATGAACTCCTAAACTACTGTACTGATTTCAATGAAATTTTGCATAATCTATGCAGTTCGGTCAAACTTGAGAGATAGGATAGTTTTTATCCCGATAAGTGACAAGTGAAAGCTAATGGTCGTCGGAAAGGGCAGAACAACGTCTGCCTGGTCAGCTAATTTTATATAAAAATCAATTGTTGTCCTTTAGTCTCGCTAAAAGTCGAAAACGGTTCGACCGACTTTGATGAAATTTTTTTTGTGTGTGTTTGAATGGGTCCCTATATAGTTTAGATTCACATTTGGACTCGGTAGGGGGCGCTGTTGTCGAGTTATAGAAATGACCCGTATATAGATATAGGAATCACAGTCGGGGCGTATTGCTAATTCTATGTAAATAAAACTTAATACATAAATAAGCTTTATTACAGATGGATACATCCGTATTCCCATTTCCGAATACACTATGGCATGTGAAGTCGGCGAAAGAAATAGCTTTAAAATCTTCAGCAATGCTAATCGTCGGTATCATGGGCATCTTTCTCAACACTGTCATTATAGCCATCCTTATAAAGAACAAATGGCTCTGGACCGCAAGCAATTACCTCGTTGGGAACCTTGCGCTTGTAGACTTGTTGACGTTGGTCGTGTGCCCATGGTTCATGCTGGTTAGAGATTTCTACCAAAATTACGTGTTGAGGAACTTCGGTTGCAAGTTCGAAGGGTTTTTACAAGGTAAATGAATGAGCCTGTTTGTTATAACCATTGAGTTATATGTACTACGTACTAGAGAAGCCATTCCAAACAAAAATTGTGTCCTACTCTATGTCTTCATCATATTCAAAAACATTCATATTCAAAAACACACATCCATCATCATCATTATTATCATTAAAGCCCTTCACAAGTCCACTCCTGAACATAGGAAATAATCGACTTCCTGCACGTCTTACCAGTTCGCCACTACATCTGGGGGGGGGGGGGGGGGAATTTCATATCCATACCCGAAATAGATTATTTGTAGGCGGACAAGACGGAGTCAAAATGTCAATTAACTTATGGAGACCAAGAAGGCTATATACAGAGGCACAGGTTGACAGCGCGCATGGAACCTCCGGCATGGAACAGGCTGTGGGACCTAAGCTTTATTTTTCATTATAATTGCAGTCAAAATCACATCACGACATCATATGATACGACAAAAAGTATGAATGATCAATCAGTACGATGGTTGTCTAAAGGAGTTAATCCTCCATCTTGTCATGTAAGTTTGTAACGACGACTTACAGAAAAGTATGAAATGTTTAATGTATAATATATATATTTTAAATTAATACTCCGCCTTTTATTTTATGCTGCGAGACATTTCATTATTTTATATATATATATAAAATAATATATATATATATATATATATATATATATATATATATAAAATAATGAAATGTCTCGCAGCATAAAATAAAAGGCGGAGTATTAATTTAAAATATATATATTATACATATATATATATATATATATATATAATATTCAAACCTATAGAAATAACTTTTTTTTAAAAACTCCACCATATTTTTTTCAAATTTTATTAAAAATAAAATTTAATATGGGTCTTTGATAATCCTCTTACTACATTGCAGAGGTAATAAAACCGCATACAATTTGCATACAATTTTTTTTATAAAATAAAAAATATTGTTGGAGTTTTTAAAAAAAAAGTTAAGTTATTTCTATACGTTTGAATAATGATCCTGATAACGCACCTAACGGGAACAATTGAACATTGTATATATATATATATAAATATATATATATATATATATATATATATATATATATATATATAAAATACCTCATTTGTTTAGTGTTTACTAAAAATAGTTTTTTTTAGGTTTTCCTGTCGATGAAAATATTAAATATGGTATGGTATAAATATGATATAATGGTAAATTATAAATTCCAATCCATCGCGGTAATTTCTTCCTATGAGTCTCGTAAAGGGCGACTATAGAAAAAGCCAGAGAAGTCTTCTGACTTCCGCTAGATGATGTTGTAGGCCTTTTTTTTACGTTACACGGAAAATACTCACACTCACGATGCTCTGCGACGTCAACGTGCGAGACATCTGGCACTGGTATCGACCATCAGCTTGCCAAGTGTGACGAATCAGGGAAATCCTCCCAATAACGGGTGTGGCCCACGCCCAGCTGTGGATTCTTTCAGGCGTTATAGCTACATATATATAACATGTATAAAAGTGGATTGTATATTTTTAAAAGGAAGCGTATTATATGACTTTTAGTTTCTAGAAGTCATTGTATTGACTACCTTCCGAATGTTGTTGGCAACCATTTTCCTATAATATAAGAATGGTAACCAACCGGGAGTATTTAAGTTATGGAAGGAAGAAAAGTTTGGGTGTTGATGTTGCTGTTGGTTTGCACATTTGTATTTTAGTTTAGTTATTTTGTATTTACTTGACTGTATTCTATGAATTATTATAACGTAAGAGTGTATACTGCGAAAAATTCATTTTAATTAAATAATATCGAGACTGTTTTCTAAAAGCCGCACAAAGAAGAAGAAATAATAACAAGAGAATAATCCCCCCTCCGATTAATTCTGTTTTTGGTATTACAGCTACTTTCCTTCTAGCAAGCGTGGGGGCTGTGATGCTGGTCTCCTACGATAGACTAGCGGCTGCAGCAATGAATGCCGATGCGAGAGTCACCAAAGCCGCCGCTCCGAAGTTGATTGTCGCATCATGGGCTATTGCAGTTATTCTTTCTCTGCCGTGGAGTATAAAAAGGGAGTTCGTGGTATGATATTTGTTTTAGGTCGTCGATATTGATGACCTACGAAAAAATTGTACTTACAATAAAGGCATCTCGGAATTTTTATAGCGATTTCGGCCTTAGCGTCTACCGAATATTACAATTTTTATTTGTAAACTGATTATCATATGCGATATTATTAACTTCACTTGATAAGTAATAGAGTACCAAGTATGTGCGCAAACAAAAAGATTGAGTACTTATATCTACTTACATGTTTCATTGCAGGAACATTAAAAAATAAGTTAGTCTCCGGATCCGCTATACAAAACATTTTTCAAAATTGAATATCTTATGAACCACATATACTTTCCACCCGTTCTCCCCGGTATTACAACTTTCGGTTCATAGTTTTATTTTCTGTTTTTTTTTTTTTAATTTATAATGTCATTTTACATACATACGAAACTATAGAATGGTATTGTATTATGTTGGTATTACAATTTCATGAATTGTGCCAGCTGATTACTTGTGCAGAAAGAATTTTATTTAGTCCACTAAAATTGTCCTCAAAGTGGTAGTCTATTTCATAATAGCTCTTACTAGTCAAGATATGTTTAACATTTTTTAAGCTGATAGTTTAGAAATATTACCAAACCAAAGAGATTTAAAATACTTAAATGTCTTTGTACCAAACATTATTTCAACAATTCAAAACAATATATCATTCATACTGAATTCCGTATTCGTAAAATATAATTAATATTAATAATACACCATGTAACGACTGTATAAGATAATTCAATGCCCCATATCGTCCGATGGCTGTCAAAAGAGCCGATATGCGTAGTAAGAGGCGACATCGGGAAACAATCCAGAAAACAGGCAGAAGCGTCTTCCTAATAGTACATACGTGCATAAGCATTCACCACTGTCACCAGGAGGGGTAGGCAGAGACTACGGACTTCCATTTGGCACGATCCTGACATACATCTCTAGACTACTTTAAGTTCATATACCTACGCAAAAACGCTCGTCGGTTAAGGGTACTCCTAATCTGGTCCATTTTCAATATATCGCCAATTAGGTCGATAAACTTTCGTCTAGGATAGCCCTTCCCGACATAGGTTTGCTTTGTCACACTTTGCTAATAACAACTATAAAATAATAATTTACAGTTGGCAACCCACCTGCGAAGGCAAATATTCCCTTCATGAGACAATACGAATATTTGGGGATGCCTGTGTTTAGCAGTGGATGTTGTGTTTGTATTTTTTTTATAGGAGAGGGGGCAAACGAGCATGCGGCTCACCTGATGTTAAGTGACTACCGCCTACCATGAACAACTGCAACACCAGGGGAATTGCAGATGCGTTGCCGGCCTTTTAAAAAGGAGTAGACTCTTTTTTTGAAGGTCTCTAAGTCGTATCAGTCCGGAAAAATCGCTGGTGGTAATTGATTCCACAAGGAAGTTGTGCGAGGAAGAAAACATCTTCTAAATCGTACAGTGGTGGTCCACCAATCATCTAGATGGTATCGCGAGTTTGGTTGTAATGATGATGATGATGAAAATACAATTGCATATCCAACATCTTTTCACTAAAATTACTTAGCTTACAAACAACTTTAACAACTTGCTCATCACGGTTTGTTTGGACAATAAAACCTTCAGAATCATTTACTAACTTAAATATCTACGTGATATTATATGCAACTATTGTATAACCACTTGTAGCTGAAATGTGAAACATCAGTGAAAAGTGACTTGGTACCTAAACTGTTATGATAATATTGTTCGATAATAATATTCATTAGCTATCCCCGTGGTCGAAATCAGACACCGAAAATATTATCATAATCAACGCGAAAATTGCTACCATTTCTTTATCTACTATAATTTCTATATATACTAGATTCTAGCAGAAATAGGAATGGAAACTAGTTTAAGAACACGTTTGCAAATATATCCTTCTCATTCGCAGATGCGACAATGGATTAATTATTTGGAAATGTACTGTGCGGAAGACCTCAGTGTACTGACTGTCTACTGGCATTTCATTATTATCCTTCTCGTCTGGTTACCATTGGGACTAATGATTATAACGGTAAGTTTGACATTTTTCTAAAGTTACCTCCGTCTATTGTTATGCATCACTATTAATTTTAATTAGAGAATAAGATTTTTAAATAGTTTTGTTCCTTTGTTATGTTTACACGGAAAGGAATAAAAATCGCAAGACAGAAGAAAAATCGTGCAATTATGAAAATTTGGAGATTAATATAGAAAGGAAATACGTCAATTTTCTTTAAGTATGCCAGTTTTTTTATATGTGTTATCGTTTTTTTTATTGTGAACCGATTTCAATGATTCTTTTCTTATTTGAAAGCTGGTGCTTTTCATGTTGTCCCATAGAAATTTGATCAAGGCCCGACTAGTAGTTTTTGAGTTATCCTTAATAATTTATATTGAAGTAGGTTGTACAAAATTTTAAATTTTACCACTTGTTTCGGCAAACAGACCTCGGGTAAAAATTTGGGAGCCTAGAATTATCTCAGTCGCTTCATTATTACTAGTTGACTGTAATTGCCTAACTGGCTGGACGCATATATTTGGACATCTGTCTGTTTAATTTTTTTTAACGTATGTAACGTTATAGTTGAAGACTGCTGTTTGATTTCATGTATCACAGCCATGGCATTAACGAGTGTTATTTTCAATTCCCATGCGACCTTCAAACTTAGATCGGAGGGTTTCCACGAGCCTGTCATTTATATCACCTGCATTATTTTACATTTTTAGAGAATGAAAAGGAAAGTAAAGTTACATTCTATATATGTCCCACTACTGGGCACAAATAACCTCTCATTTCTAAGAAGATATGGAGGTATTACACGCGCGCTGTTCCAGTATGTGTTTACGATTTTTACAACATGTTATATAAATATTTTATTTCTCAGACTCGTAGACCCTGAAAGCGATTTGGTAATTTGAGCTAAAAGTTTGCAAGCTTATGTAAGAGCACCAGGAGAACCAGTAAGCTAGTAGCTTAGTGCTGTTGTGTTTCGTTGGGTGAGTGAAGAGAACCGGAGACCCTTTTTACTGGAAATCAGGCACTTATCTCGGTCTTCAGGGGTGACAACACATATTCATTTTGATTCTTAGTTGAGGATAAATGTAGATGTCTACACTACTGGGCCACAGCATCCTTTTACCATCAGATGGACTGTATACTCGTTTGTCACCATCAGAATGATGAATAATAAAACTGGTTAAGTGCGTGTCGGGGCACGCACAATGTAGAGGTAGAGAATGTAGGGTGCCGTAGTTGCCCGTCACAATACGTGGGCTTCCTTCATAATGAGCATAATGAGTGAGTTCGCGGTTTGACCGCTATAACAACTAAAAATAGGCCCAAATAGGAATATCATAACTGAAGGACTTATTTTCAAATCAGACTTATAGGGAGTGATATTCAAAGAAGATTAAAAAACTTTTCGATTTTGAAACTAATATAATTTGCATCAAATCATTCACATGCCAAGGTACAAAGATTATCATAGTTGGCTATCTATCTATATATTCTCGGCAGTGCAATCCTAAGATATACATATATGACCGTAACGAACCTTCACATAAACCACCACTGCCCTAAATTATTCTGTCGTCGCCTGCATACACCAAGAGCATGACGAATGAAACTGTATAAGGCTATATGATTGTATGAACACTTTGAATGAGGTCTACAGTTATTGTAGACCTCATTCAAAGTATTCATACCTTGAATGAGGTCTACCAACTAAAAAATAAGTGAAAGTAGTAAGTAAGTAGGATAGATCCTCCCTGCCTATCCCAGAAATGAAAAAATAAAGCCATTTTATTAATGCATATAAGTCGTTTTCTTCATAAAATGTTCATTTTTAACTGTTTACAATACTGTTTACATTACAAAGTTATAATGCAGCTAGTTTAGGTAATGGAGATGTAACGAAATTTTTTTTTTAAAAATTTCGTAATGAAATGAAATGAAAAAAAATTAAAAAATGAAATTTAGGTGGCCGGAGGCCCTTTTTACTGGAAATGAGGCATTCCATCTTAGTCCTCACGGATGACAACGCATCTACATTTTGATTTGTAATAGAGGATAGATGTAGATGTCTATGGGCCGCAGCAACCACTTACCATCGGGTGGACTGTGTGCTCGTTTGTCACCCTTATCATATAAAAAAAAATTTTACTAATTCAAGTGCATTTTATAAGTTGGTCGACTATTACTGGTTAACTTCTTAATTCTACTTGGCTGTGATAGTTTTCCTTTTAACTTCATTGTATACTACTATCGTTTATACTTTCACATTTCCAAATACAGCCGTTTATTTGGTAGAGGGTTACTCCACAGTGTTCTAGGCGTGATTGATGTGAATAACTATTCCAAATTACAGATTTGTAGCACCTAGAGTCTCTGAGCAAAACCGCGGACTGAGGGACGGCCGGACATGGCGAAACTAAGGGTTACTTGTTGTGTAACTACGGAACCCTAAAATAAGAACAGAACGTTGACTTCTTTTCCATTTGAAATGACCTATCCAGCTTATCAGTATCAGTATACCTTCAGTATCTGCCCGTTCAGTGATCGCAAATATTAAAAAGAACACTAATAATTATATCAGCCTATTTATTATATACTTTTAAAGTTTATGGTGCAACGATCATCGATCACTAATAAAAACCTAGATACACAATTCCAATGCAAAGTTCTCTAAAAACTGTCGCCAATTTGAACGTTTGTTTTGACGTAGAATTAGTTGAAATAAATATACATTAATGTAAATTCAACCTTAAATGCATTGTCTGGCAATTATCAAAAATATGAGCTCATTTTTTGTTTCAGTATGGCACGATAATGTGGCGTCTAGAGTGGAGCGCTCGCGAGCTATCTTCTCGTGGCGGCGGTCAAATGGTCACCAAAGTGAGAGGCAGGGCTATGAAGATCACGGCCTGCGTGTTACTAGCCGCAGCCATTTGCAGGATGCCTTACACGGTTCTTGTATACTGGAGAAACAATCTTAGCTTGGAGATCAATTCGGTATATTTTTTAAAACCCATGAGGTTTAAGAGCTAATATTACGGTATTTTTCGGCAGCGGTTAAGAACAAGATGCTAACTATTAAAAGTAACCAACTTCTTACGACGTCGTAGTTATAAAATAAGAGAAGCTGAGGTCCTCATAAAAGTTAAAAGTAAAGAACTTTCAGTGCAGCATATGATACTGCTGTAGTGTAAATTGCTGAGGGAGTTTGAGGGTTAAGGCACTTCCTTGCACCGCTGCCCAATTTAATTTTGGCGGACTTGATAGGTCTTCGCTTTTTTCAGTTCTTAGACTTGCAGTTTACAGTGTTTGTCTTCACGTCAAGCACGTGGTAAATCAGCACTTAAAATTACAATCAACGATTGCCGGCTTTGATCGACCCCGGGTTGCTCGCGTACTATTAAATTTACGGCACATTTAGTCACTGGGCTCACGGCATGTAATTGTCATAAGCCATCCTTTTTTTAATCAATTTTAAATATGACTATAATTTTAGAGTTAAACCTTCTTCATCATCCCGATCCCGTGAAAATATTTCTTTTTTATAGAAGAGGGGGCAAACGCGCATGTGGCTCAAGAGCCGCATGCTCATGTGATGGTAAGTGACTACCGCCGCCCATGAATAACCGCAATACCAAGGAAATTGCAGATGCGTTGCCGGCCTTTTAGAAAGATGTAAGCTCTTTTCTTAAAGGTCCCTAAGTCGCATCGGTCCGGAAAAATCGCCGGTGGTAAACAATGCCACAGAAAAGTCGTACAAGGAAGAAAACTCCTAGTAAAACGCACAGTCGTGGACATCGTGTGGCATCCAGATGGTGAGGATGGTATCGTGAATTTTGACGCGATGTGCGGTCGTGAAATTTGGCGGCTGGAATTAATTCGAACAATTCCTTAGAGCACTACTCGCGGGAAATTCGATAGAAAATGCAAAAGGACAACATCCCTACGCAGTGCCAGTGTATCGAGCCGATCATAAAGAACTCGGTCGTCGACGATTCGAACCACTCTGCGCTGAATGCGGTCAAGTGGAAGGAGCTGGCACTGGGGTGCCCCGGACCAGAGATGAGAACAGTATTCCATGTAAGGCCGAAATTGCGCTTTGTAAAGTTGCAAGCGATGTGCCGGCATGAAATACTGTCTCGCTCTGCTGAGCACTCCAAGATTTTCAGAGGCTAATTTGGCTTTCCCTTCCAAGTGACCACTAAACTGCACACTATTCGATATGTCAACGCCGAGGACTCCGATGCTAGCTGAGGCAGCAAGGGGAGTGCCTTGAAACTGAGGAGATACAACAAAGGGATTTTTGTTAGCGGTAAACGCGCAAACTTGTGTCTTTTGGGGATTGAACTGGACTAGATTTAGTCACCCCCAATCCAAGACTTTGTTCAGCAAAGACTCAACTTCAGACAAAAGTTTGTCATGGTACTCGGCGACGGTTCCCTGAGAAATATTGGCAAGGCCGGTATATAAGGCATCACCAGTGCTGTCGTCTGCATAGCAATGAATGTTACCAGTTTGCAAAATATCATTGATATGCAGGAGAAACAGCGTGGGTGATAGCACGCAGCCTTGTGCAACACCAGCATTGATAGGCTTGAAATCAGAGCATGCACCGTGTACTACGACCTTGATGCTCCGATCAGCAAGGAAACTGGTGATCCATTTGCATAATTTCTCGGGAAGCCCATAGGAAGGAAGCTTCGAAAGAAGCGCTTTGTGCCAGACCCGATCGAAGGCCTTTGCTATGTCCACACTAACAGCCAATTCCTCCTCCTTGGACTCTACTGCCTCCGCCCATCTATGAGTCGGATAGACCAGAAAGATCACCAGCTGATCGATCCCGACTAAAATCGTACTGGCGGTCACTAATCAGCTGGTGATCCTTAACCTCATGAGCTGGCAGTTTATAATGGATTTCATTATTTTGGAGAATAAGGAGGTGATGGCGATAGGCCTGTAGTTGGACGTGTCTGAACGGTCGCCTTTTTAAGGGATCGGGTGGACCAAAGCTGTCTTCCATGAATTCGTGACTACGCCTTGGGAGTAGGAGTACCGGAAAAGATGCATTAAAACCAGTACCAACTCCGAAGCACACCTCTTTAGCAAATGGGAGTGACTCCATCAGGACCACTCGAATTGCTTACGTCCAGGGAGAAGAGTGCTTTGCAAACCGAGCGCTGTGTAAGCCGCACATCTGGCATGCAGTACTCACACCTCGGGATGGTCGGCGGTGTGTTCCCCCCGTCATCTGGACGCAAAGAGAGAGCTTAACAGATCGGCTTTCTCCTTTGCGGCATGGCCCAGTGAGTCGTCCTCTCTGTGCAGAAACGGAAGAGATGGCTAACAGAAGTTCCCTTGGACAGCCTTGGTGAGAGACGAGAATGCACGGGTTCCCGAAGGAAGGCAAACTAGCTCCTCGCCAAATCTGCCAATGTACTCAGACCGTGCTATAGCAATGACGCTTTTAAAGGACCTGGAGTCGGAATTATACTTCTTCTTTAGAGCTCTGGTGTTTACATCCCAAGACGCGTCAGCCAAGTTCCGGTAGCACTACAGCTTATAGCGTGGAGCTATTTTACAGGAGCGACCAAACCATGGCTGGGATCTGCCTCCGATGGGCACCACAGAGGACGAAATAAAAAGTTGCATACCCTGAAATACCACATCAGCAACAGAATCGGCAACAACGCTGGGATCTTTCGGCGAGAAGTAAACCCCAGGATAGGATGCAAAAAAAGACCGCATCCCGTCCCAATCGGCCGACCTATAGTGCCAAACACGGCGGCAAGCTGGAGATCGCAACTGTGATAGGAGCGTGAGTGGCACCGTACTCCGGATCAGACAATGGTCCGAAGAGCCCAGAGGAGCATCAACGGAGACCTGATATCCGTCCGGATGAGAGGTCAGCAGAAGTTCCAACAGGGAGGGTACATGATCCTCCGCATCTGGGATCCGCGTAGGCGAAGTAATTAGTTGTGTTATATCATATGCCAAGGCAAAGTCATACACATACCTACTCGTATGATCGGTTAAATGGGAGCCAAGGTAGCAAGCCATTCAGCGTAGTGGGCGTTAAAATCACCAAGAATCACAATCTCTGCGGATGGGACCTGTTTTAGCATGGAGTCTGCAGCCATTTGGACGTGGTCGATGAGTCAGTCTGTGTCGGCATTACTGATATGGGACCTATAAAGGCACCCGTAGACGCGGGGATGGTCGTCGCTGTCTACGCGCAGCCATAAGATGCACAGGTCCGTACCTTCAAGACTGCCGAGGCGACGAAAACAGATGTCCTCTCTGACGTATACACAAACTCCAGCCCGGGGCACATAGGAGTGTTCTAATTTGTGCCGCGGGTAGGAGAGATATGAAGTTTCAGCCGGAGAGGACAACTTAGTCTCGGTTAAAAAAGCAAGGCTGGCTTCGCCGTCTCTAGATGGTAATGGACAGTGTTAAGGTTGGAATGAAGTCCCCTGATGTTGCAAAATTCACGGATAGTGCGACAGGGGTCACCTTGGTGTTATTGCTCCGCTAGCCACGAGCAGTATTAGTCGCGAGCGGAATTTTGTCCCCCTTCCCCAGAATACGCGGGGCGGTCTGAGCGCCCACACTCAGGAGGGGAGTAGTTTTGTCGCGGATGCTCCAGGGTTACTGGTACCCTCCTAGGGTAGTCTTTTGTTTAATTCCGCTACCATGTGGATGGCGGCGGGGGGGGGGGGGGGGGATTGGGCCTCCGGCCACCTGCTCGCTGAGGTCGTGGTACTACCCTGGTTCGAGCCGACCCATCCGTGCGACAGCAAAAGCTGCCGCGTGGCTCTACCACTGTTAAAAATATAAATATAGAGCAGGACATAGGATTTCCCTATTAAAGTGATGTTTTTACCATTAAAAAAGGTGGGGTCTCTACACTCAACTCACGAAACACAGCGGCAATTTTTTTATTAAATTGAAGTGAATAAACGACCTTGCAGTCCACCTGATGGTTTATGGCTACTACAGCCTATAAACATGTGCATTATGCTACTTTACGTTGGTATTCTGTGCGAACGTGGTCCTTCCCAGGTGGAGCCGATATATGCGTGGGGCAGTGACTCTTAAAACGGGGATCCAACTCAAGTTGTACGTGAACCACAAAATTATAAGACCAGTAGATTTAGATTTACTAAATTATTTTTAATTTCACAGGTAGATGGTGCTTATAGCGTAATGTGGTTCATCGCTAACTACCTGATATACTTCAACTGTGCTATAAACCCTCTTATCTATGGATTCACCAATATCAGATTTCGAAGAGCTATGGATAGAACGCCAGGTATCGCCTGGTTCAAGTTTGGTTCTTGGTGCTGCGTGTGTGCTACGGTATGTAGATTTAAACATATACTATATGTACTATCGACTGCCTCGTTGATCTACTGGTCGTAGGTGCAACCGCTAACCATGTGATTGGGTCACAATCACTTAGGAATTATTTGTGTTTTTTTTTTCTGTTGGAGATTTTTCAATGATCATACTGAGGTCATGAAGTTGGATAGGTTAACTCCCGAACCTCAGAAAGCACGTAGAGCCGTTGGTCCCGTGGCCTGTTCTTTCTGATACTCACGTGTCGGATGTTCATTTCCATGGGACTATGAAAGTAAGGCAATTAAGAGTACATCTGTATTTGAACACACACTATAACTATAATTTGGTCTGTGTAGACGGTAAGCCTCCGTTGAGGCTACAATTTAGTAATGAGAAGATAATAATATACCCTATCCCATATTAAAAAAATCTAGGCTTTTCTATTTGATAACTTCTGTCAGTATTAAGTTTTCAGCGAAGTAATCGGCCAGGAGGATCTTTATTGATTACGGTGAGATATTAACCTGTATCTAAGAAGAATTCACAAATTAAAATTTACTAGTGGGATTAACAGTGTCGTAAAATGGTTTAAAAGAATCTATCAATCCATTTCATATTGCGGTTGTTGAAAGAGATGACTACGGGAACTGGCAGATAACCATTTCTTTACACCAAACGTAAGATACCAGAGCACCGGCGTTAACGTTGCGCTACGTCTGGTACTGAAACATAATTTTTTTTATTCAATATAGATTATAAATAATACTCTACATGCCAACTATCAAACAATGTCGCCCTGATATTGGCAGAAAATCGAAAGATATACTGAAGGCGGGCAACGTGTTTGCAGTTCCCCTGGTGTTGCAGCTGCGGTAGTCACTTACCATCAGGTAAGCCGCATGCTGGTTTGCCTCCTCTTATATATTAAAAAAAACAAATCACGCAAACCACGCAGTTTATAATTGGAAACCTCACTAAGCGTGCGAGATCGATCAACTAATCCCTGTTTAGTATGGAAAAATCTTTTGATAAATACCTCATAAAATTATAATTATTATAAAACAATTTTTGTTCACTGACGTTTATATCAGTAGGATGTTTTTGGTAGAGTTTCACTAACGAACATCTTTGTTATTTGCAGTTTAATATGAAGAATGGCCAACCACCAGACAAAAACATGGCGAAAATTTTCGTAATTGAAAACAGTCCACGACCGAATAAAAAATTTTCCCGCGTAATCAAAAACATACTTCTTATAAATAGGGACACTGTGGAGCTCAGTTTACCAAAAGTTGAAGAAGTCACAACGAAACCGACAAAAATTACGCCGCTGAAGGTTGACAACAATATATATTCGTAAATTATAATTAATAATATAAAACACCATAAATAACAAAATAAAGATACGATAAATAAAACAATGGAGATTTAACGAATGAATATCATATTCCAGGAATGATAACATTGCTCAAGGGAAAAATTTCATCAAGTTGAAAATTGTACTTACAAAGATGGTTTTTCTTGTCATATTCAAAGTTAGAATGTACTGACCTATGTAATTATTCTGAAAATACTGGCATGAAATAATTTATTTGAAACTCTTATATACTCTTTGAATTCACTTTTTCTTTATTTTTAAAATAATAAAAATATTGGGGCCTAGATTGGTTTTTTTTTATTGTCTTTCTGAAATACTATTCGCTGCATCCATTTGACTTGACAGTTCCTTGACCTTTGCCTCTAAGATTTCGGTCATATGAGGCTCAATGCGTAAAATATTTACAGCTTCTTGCAGGAGGGCCATACTTCGCATAAGCTGATCCTGTAATGATATAAATAGAAATTATTTTAAGAACAAAAAAAAATTATTTTGTTGCGTGATGGTACAAATGACGGGCTTGTACAAAAACATCATCTTGCCCCTAGATGTCATAAAAATTTACCACAATGACGCCCCATTGCTCGCTTGGTAGCCACCGAACAAGCTTCGAGTGCTATTGGTATACACCTTGACTAGATCGAGGAAGGAACCGCGCAGTCACGCGTAAGCAACATAAGCTAAAAATTTTTAAGTGCACAAATCTGTCATTTGAATACCCTCAGTACCACGTTTGGCACAAGCATTTAAGCTTAGTTTTTTATAGAATAAGGGTGACAAGTGAGTACACAGGTCACCTGATGGTAAATGGATTCTGTGACCTATAGACATCTACATCTTTCCGCGATTAGTAATGAAAATGCAGATGCTTTGTCACCCCGGAAGGCTAAGATAGATTGCCTCATCTATATCTATACAAATAAATAAAATTGAAGTATCTGTTTGTAATGTCAAAATTACAGCTTTTTACTAAATGCATATGAAAGTAAATACGGTACTAATAACTAAAATACAATTTTAAAATTTTTGTCTGTCTCTCTGTCTGTCGGTCTGTCTGTCTGTTTGTTCCGGCTAATCTTCGAAACAGTTGGACAAATTTTGACGGGACTTTAACTGGCAGATAGGTCAAGTCATAAGGAGTAACTTACGCTACTTTTATTTTAGAAAAATAATTAGGGTACCGTGCAAAAATATTAAACCCCTTGATATCGTAGTAAATTCCATGCGGACGAAGTCGCGAGGGATATCTAGTTCATAATAAAATGTGGTCTCCGGTTTTCTACACTCACCATACCAAACACGACAGCTATTTTACGCTGGTATCTGTGAGAGCGTCGTCTTTCCCCGGTCGAGCCAACTCATTCGTGCTACAACTATGATATAGCTGAAGGCTGGCTCTACCTCTTATATTAGGATAAGGGAAGAGTGGTGGTAAGTTTTACTAAATCATATTAAAAAAATATATATCGTATGGAGCGCGATGAGAACCGCCTATTTTATCCTTTTAACGAGGCATGTCATCCTAGTCCTCAAGGATGACAAAATTCTGCATTTTGATCTAGATGTGTCTATGGCCTAAGTCTTTGATTATATTAGGTCCTTACATATGAAATTAGCGTTTTGTAGTACTGACCAATTTAATCTGAAATATCTTCTCTTTTGTTAAGAATTCCAAATTCAAATTTATAAATTCATTTAGCTGATACATTTGAGTTTTGAAAATAGTCATTCATTTATTCTTTTCATCATTATTTTTTCTTTAGCGTCGCTTATTACCCCACCATGGAAAACATGAAATATCGGTATATTTACGAGTACGAGTTCTACCGTGGCACCAGTGCTGCAGAAACAGCTCGAAGGATTAATGATGTGTACGGCACTGGAGTTGCAAACGAAAGCACGGTACGTTTTCGTTCTGGAAATTTCGACCTTCAGAACTAACCCCGTGGACGGCTGGAGACTAAAGTGGAAAATAAAGAATTAAAGGCTATTGTGGAGGCGGATCCATCACGAAGCACTTCAGAGATAGTTGCAGGCTTCGGAGTAAGTGATAAAACTGCATAAATCCACTTGAAGCAAATCGGGCGAAAATCCCAGCTAAATCCTGCCCTAAACGAAAATTGACTCAGAAAAAGTTACTTGTGAGTTTTTGGTGGACTAGCGCCGGTGTCGTTCACTACAGCTTTCTTAGTCTGGCTAAATAATTACGGCAGATATCTATTGTCAGCAACTACAAACCATGAAGGGAGAACAAGCTAAACAACCGAGATTGGTCAATCGCTTTAGGCCACTCCTGCTTCACGACAACGCAAGACCACACACTGCACAACAAACAACTACTAACTACTAAATGTCACACTCTGCGGGAGTAGTCTGAATAGAGTTGAGAAATTTAAGTACTTGGGCCACTGGGTCACTGAAAACCTAACTGATAATACTGATATAGAGCGGGAGCGCAGGTCGTTGGCTGTTCGATGTAATATGTTGGCACGCAGGTTTGCACGCTGCACAAAACAGGTTAAGATTGCGCTTTTCAAAGCATATTGTCAGTCCTTCTATACATGCAGCCTGTGGGTTAACTATACACGGAGGGCATACAATGATCTGCGCGTCCAATACAACAATGCGTTGAGAATTATAATAGGGTTGCCTCGGTATTGTAGCGCCTCTGGCATGTTTGCAGAGGCTCATGTTGATGGGTTTGAAGCCATAATGCGCAAAAGATGTGCCTCCATGCTGAATCGTATGCGGACGAGCACCAACATCATTCTCAGTGTACTAGCGGACAGATGGGATTCACCAATGTTAGGGCGTTGGATAAATCTGCATACTGTGAATTAGACACGCCACGACCTATTGTAGTATTTTAATTGTAATTTTAATTTTTAGTTTTAATTTTATTTAATGTTTATATTTATTAATTTTAATTTTCTTTAATGTTATAGGTGTTTAGATTATAATTTTTTAACAAATATGGATAATTGGTCTGAAATAAATGAATTATTATTATTATTATTACTAAGTTAGATGAGCTACAATTGGAATGTCTGTGACATTCACCGTTTTCCTTGGAAGGTCCAATTTTATTTAATGTTTATATTTATTAATTTTAATTTTCTTTAATGTTATAGGTATTTAGATTATAATTTTTTAACAAATATGGATAATTGGTCTGAAATAAATGAATTATTATTATTATTATTATTACTAAGTTAGATGAGCTACAATTGGAATGTCTGCGACATTCACCGTACTCCTTGGACCTTGCTCCAACAGATTATCATTTTTTCTGGAATTTGGACAACTTCTTACAAGGAAAAAATTCAACCCGGATGCGGCAGTCCAAACCGCCTTCAAAGAGTTTATTGATTCTCGCCCCCATGGTTTTTTTTAGTAAAGGGATCAATGAACTACCTATGAGATTGCAAAAGTGCATAGTTAACAACGGTGCATACTTTGATTGATTAAATATATTTTACAAAAAAAATGACTTTATATTCCTCCCCTACAAAATGCCGATTTCATATGTAAGAACCTAATATAACATGTATATAAATCAGAGCCTTCTCTCATCGATAGTTAGACTGTACATTTAAATAATAGAATATTTTTTTACTTTTGTCACTGGTTCGGAAGAAAACCTTTGTGCTGGGAAGAAGCAGTATGAAAACTTTGTCATATTCACTATATTCATAGTGCTGTACTCCCTGTCCTCGAAATTAATTTCATAAATTAAGTCGCGTTCTCTTACTTTATTCGTATTTAAATTTTAACTTGCTTATTCTGCGACTATATTTCGATCAGATGATAAACAGCATAACTCTCATACTTTTCACCCAGAGGGTTAAGCAGAGACTACGCATTTTCATTTGGGATGATCCTGACACACCTTTGTCGCTTCTCTAACATTCATTTATCTATATTAGTATTATAGTTGTAACACGAATGGGTCGGCTCGACCGGGGAAGGACCATGCTCTCACAGAATACCAGCATAAAATGGCAGTTTGACACTGCTGTGTTTCGTATGGTGAGTGTAGAGAATCGGAGACCCATTTTACTGCAAACGAGGCATTCCATTTTAGTCCTCACGGGTGAAGACGCATCTGCATTTTGATCATTTATTGAGCAGCTATTAAGCACTAACACCATGAGGTTATCGTGCAAAAGGGTAAATAAATCCCTACCACTTACTCGTATTATACAAGGCAAGAAAAAGAGAGGCGCTCTTCAAACAATGTAAGATACATTATTTTTATTTTCATGTGGCTCTCAGCTAATAAATTTTAACATCTTTAATATTGGATTCCCGCAAAGTCATTTTATATCCATTCAGGCAACGGTGCCGATTCTTCTTTGTCTTTATACTTTAATTTATGAGACCTGTGCCCAGTAGTGGAGCATGGATGGATAGTTTGGTACCTACTTTACTTTTTCACCATCATTGGACTGGTGTGACGTATATGCTCGTGTCTATTATTTTTAGATCTTCTATTGCTATAAATAAAATTTAGGACGCTGTCTTGAAAAATATATTTATATAATGAAGTTACTAACTAAATTTGGCAGCGTTTCAAATACTGATAATTATGAACTTTGCAGGAATTTACAGAGAAAGATTTGAGATTTTATGCTAAGACCATTTTTGTGTAAAGTTGTAAACCATAGAGTTTTGTACAATTTTTTATACATCTCCTATATTTTTAGAGGTAGTAATAAAAAAAAATATTTTATAAGTTTTCCATGTCATATGAAAAAACTGTTCCATGTGTTGTTTGCATGTTTTTCATAAAATATAGATCCTAGATCACTCCTGGCATTATTCTTTATCTTTTAGGGAAGCTTCATTACAATCGCTTCTGCCAAACCGAAGACAGTACAATTTTTTAATAAAACGAAATTAACCCCTTGAGCTTTACAAAAGTTGATTATTTCGATATTACTAACAGACAATTTTGTTCAATAATATTTAATTTTATTTATATGTTTATAGATAAGTAGTAACAAAAATTATATCGTCCCAAACAAATTACGTCAACACCGAAAGGCTGGCTTTGTTACGTCAAATCTCAAGGCTGGTAAGATAAGAATGGTAAGGTTTTTTGGTAACCAAAGTCTTAGTGCAAGCTTGAAACGGATTAAGGTTACCAAAAAACCACCTTGCGCGCCTTTTCATTGAGTCCAAAATTGCAGGGATCTTTATTATAAAGCTGAAGTTACAAAGGACCTTACAGTTCATCTGATGCTAAATGGCTGCTGCAGAACATGGACACCTGCAATAAACCTAAAACTCAAACAAGGAAAGCTACAAATGCTTAGTCACCATGACGGTAATGTTTCACATTTTCCGCCCATTTATTGCAGCCACACTCCTTACACAATCGGACTTGCACTTTATAAAAAGTGAGCAGCTGTCCCAGCATGAACTATGCCTGGCAGTTGTTTTGGCCGTGAACTCAATGAACTGCTCAAAGTTCAGGTTCATTTTAATAAATATAGTTGGAATACAAGTCAAGCTAGTGCTTCACTTATATTCAAACTCATGATAAGTGCTCATGCAGCCGAAGATAGAAAAGTGCTCTGACTTCGCTTAACAAAAGCCTTTTCACTTTCGCCTTGAAGACACCCACATTGTAATCGGATGGAAAGACAGATGCTGGCAAGTTATTACACTCCTGCTGCACGCTGTACGCACTATGAACTACGAAACAAACCGTTTGGTTCGACAACGAAGGGACAGAGACCTGCCAAGCGTCTGATGGTCCGATGATGAAACGGGAAGGGAGAAATTAAGTTATGCAATTCTCTCCTGTGCACACTATCCGACTTCTACAAGACCAAAAGGTTGTCTACTTTGTGTCTGTGCTCAACTCAAGGACTATAACTGAAGGCAGTCGGTTTATTCCGATGATTAAAAATACAGGTACATTTTTTACTTAACAACATGTTTGTTGTAAGGGCAACAAACGAGCACACAGTCCACCTGATTGTAAGTGGTTATTGCGGCCCACAGACATCTACATCTATCCTCGTTTGTGAATTAAAATATAGATGCGTTGTCAGCCGTGAGGACTAAGATGGTATGCCTCGTTTCCAGTAAAAAGGGGTCTCCGGTTCTCTACACTCACCATACAAAACACAGCAGCGTTAAGCTGCTATTTTAAGCTGGTATCCTATGAGGGCGTGGTCCATCCGACGAGACGACCCATTCATGCTACAACTATACTACTAATATAACTGCAGCATGGCTCTGCCACGTAAATATATGTATTTTTATTGAGAAGCATAATTTGATTTGATATATTTCTAATAAGTTGTAATAATACGTATTTACTCGTATATATCTTGTGTTTTCTTTTACTTTACCTGATATAAACAAAGAAAAACAGAAAGTGTGAATTATCGTTGCAAGTGACCTTTAGTTCTTGTGTATTCAGTGATACGTTATACTCATTAGTGCCTCAGCGCGACTATTAGCAATCGGTCCTGTTGTCCGGAGTTTGAATCCCGCATTAAATCTAAATCAGTTATTGGATTTTTTTGTCAATAAACTCTTAGTAACAGTCCGATGTTAGGATGTTTGCGGTGTTACTTCCGTGCCTCGGAAAGTACTGTTACATCCCTATTCGCACCGTCACATCACTATTTGTTAAAGTAATGCCGGCTTGCAATTATTGCGGGCTTATTTAATACAATCAGCAATAATTTTGCTATAAATATACGAGACTTCCCTAAAAAAGTTCAGTTGGTTATTCTTCAGCTAAACTGCTCTCCAGCTACGGACCCGGTTCTTGCCTGCCGGCTGGTTATCAGTGAAAGCTAAGAATATACTACGGGTCTAACCTGCCCTTCACCAGGGCTATCGCGCTACTATAATCCAAGTCGCGTATAAGTTTTATGTAATAATAGAAATTCTGTGTCCGAACTAGTGTACAAATAAAACTTTTAATTAATAAATAGTTGTCAAAATTTCAGTACTGTCTTTTTTTTTAAAAGTGCTGAATAGGACAAACTAACATTTGGTGTCAGAAGTGGGATTTCTGAAGTCCCTCGGGTCGCCTACTCCTGACGACGACCAGCTCCACACAGAAATCGGTCCAGACCCGCGATCCCGAACTAGCAAGTTGGCCACCTGCTGTCTCTGCCTGTCTTCCTGACGCTGTAAAAGGCCGCCGCCAACCCTAGTCATCGCAGACAACGTGTCAGCACCACTCCATTGTGCGTGAGGGTTTTTCTGACCAGCACCGATTTATTGACTACACAAAATACATCGCGACACTTGGTTTGAGCACTGACCCGTACCAACCGCAAACGCTGCACATTTCATCACTTCCGCCGCATCGTCGCACCGTCACCCGACACCGACGTCACCGAGCTGCCACTGTTTCCATGAAATCGCTGTATCTACTAATAATACTGTGAGTGTTGTTTATTCGATTTATGTTAATTTATTTTCGTCATTTGCATTATTTTGCGTGTGGATATTTCATACTTTTAATTTCCCACTCCGTTTCACATAATTAATTCTTTAAAATGGTTAATGAAGGTAGTAAACTTGAAAAGAAAAACGTTCAGTCGTGCTCAAGTTTGCAGACTGTAGGCATAGAAGAATTAAATCTTTCAATCCTCACTAAATTTATTAAGACATTCGATGGTGACAGGAATAAACTATCACCATTTATTAGAAATTGCGAAAATGCTTTAAACCTAGCTACTGCGTCACAACAAAGTATCTTATTCAAATACATAATTTCCCAACTGGAAGGCAAGGCTGAGTCCGCCTGCTCCCTTAAAATTTTTGAAACCTGGTCTGAGCTAAAACAATTTTTAAAATCCACATTTGGTGAAACCAAACATAGGGATCACTTACTTTTAGACTTACAAAGTTGCAAACAAAAATCAAACGAGTCTGTCACACAGTATAGTTTACGAATAGAAACATACCTCACACGTTTACAGACGGACATTACACATTCCACTAGGGACCCTGGTGAATTAAGAGGTAGAATCGCCAGTACAGAAGACTTGGCGCTACATACCCTTTTACTAGGCTTACCTAGCCACATCTCAAATATCGTAAGGTGTCGTAATCCTACCTCTTTACAAGAAGCTATAAATCTCGCTATCCAAGAAGAAAAATTACAAAATTATATTCAATCTACTCGATCTTCCGAATATAAACCAAAGTGTAAAATTTGTGGTAAGTTAAGCCATTCAGAAAAAACATGTTTTTTAAATCGCCAACGTCATATTAACAACCTTCAAAGTGAAATCCCAGATCAGGCTCAACCTTCTATGTCTCCATACCCGCAAAATAATAACTTTTGTAGATATTGTAAAAACATGGGTCATGATATATCTCAATGCCGTAAACGCCAATTTAACAACTCTCGCAAAAATAATAACTATACCAATCAATCTCAAAAACAGGTACATAATCTCACACCAATAAGCGATTTTGATAATAAAATTGATAATTCAAACTCTGAACTAGATGAAAATTTAAACTAAATAAGGTTCCGGTTACGCGTCGTACGGAATCTTCAACCCAAACCGACGCTTTTGATCTCTTAACGAGACAATTTCTTAATACTAAATCTACTAAATCCTCTGAATCTAATACTAAACCTATTATAAACACTGAATCCAATTCCAAATCCACTGAATCTAACATTAAGCCTACTAAATCAGCTATACCAAATACTCCTACTAAATCTTCAAAGTACAATGCATCTATGCTATCTACCATATCATACAATGGAAACAACAACTTAAATAATGTTTCTGATCCGCATTCTAATTTATTTGAAATTCATTATAACAATAAATTACATTTGCCTCATGTGTATATCAAATCTAAATATTCTAATAAGTTACTAGTTCTTTTAGTTGATTCCGGTGCAGGTGTATCACTAATAAAACAATCCTCAATGCAAATTCAACCAAAACTAGTTCCAGAGATTGTTCAGTTTAAAGGAATCGACAAAAATACGGAATACTTAAAAAGTCTTGGTCACTTTCAATTAGATTTTATATTTCCAAATAATGACGTTATTTTCGGCAAATTTCATTTAATACCAGATTGTGTCGATGTGGAGTTTGATGGTATTATAGGTAACGATTATCTCAAGTCTCATGATTCTAAAATAGATTACAGGAATAAGATTTTAGACATAAATAATCATGTTCTGCAAATTCATTTTTCCAAACCAGAATATACTATTCCAGCACGTTCAGAGATGATTGTAGAATGCTATGTTCTAAATCCCGAAGTAACTACTGGATATATTGATAAGTCTGAAATTCAGAAAGGTGTGTTTTTATCTAGTTGTCTCGTTACACTTAAACAAAACAATCATGTCACTGTATCAATCCTTAACGCTAATACTGAAGATGTCAAAATAAAATCTCTTTGCGTAGTCCTAAACCCTTGTAACTTCTTAGATGATTACCTACATAATATTAACACTCTAAATCCTTCTAATCCCATCAACCAAAATACTATATCAAATAGATCCTGCGAAATTAAGAAACAAATAAGAACTTCACATCTTAATTCCGAAGAATCAACAGCCTTATTTGACTTATGCTCTGCATATTCCGATCTGTTCTATTTAGAAGGAGACACTCTTACTAGTACCAGTACCTTGGAACACAAAATTAAAACTACTAATTCACAACCAATTCACGTCAAAACTTATAGATATCCTGAATGTCATAAGGAGGAAGTTAATAAACAGATACAAAAGATGCTCGATCAAAATATAATCAAACCTTCAAATTCCCCCTGGTCTTCTCCCATTTGGGTAGTTCCTAAAAAACAAGACGCTTCTGGTCAAAAGAAATGGCGTATAGTCGTAGATTATAGAAAATTAAACGACGTCACTGTCGGAGACGCCTACCCTATTCCTAATATCACTGACATCCTGGATCAGTTAGGACATAGCAAGTACTTTACCACATTGGACCTGGTGTCAGGTTTCCATCAGATTCGCATGAATCCAGAAGATGCCCCTAAAACAGCTTTTTCTGTTCCTAATGGTCATTTTGAGTACACTAGGATGCCTTTCGGGTTAAAAAATGCGCCAGCCACATTTCAAAGACTTATGAACACAGTCCTTGCTGGTCTTCAAGGTCTCCACTGCTTCATATACCTTGATGATGTAATTATATACTCTCACTGCCTCTCTTCACACATAGAAAAACTTAAACTAGTCTTCGATGCTCTCAGAAAACACAATCTTAAGTTACAACCAGATAAATGCGAATTCCTACGACGAGAAGTCGCGTATCTTGGTCATATCATCACTGATAAAGGCGTCTCTCCAAACCCTGACAAAGTCAAGGCCGTATCCAAGTATCCGACACCCAGAAATCCAAAGGAAATAAAATCATTTCTCGGGCTAATAGGATACTATCGAAAATTCATAAAGGATTTCTCCAAAATTACTAAACCTCTAACTTCACTACTTCGTAAAGATGCTTCTTTCAATTGGACTCAAGATCAAGAAAAAGCTTTTAATACTCTTAAATCAATGTTATCTAATGCTCCTATCCTTCAATATCCTGATTTTTCTAAAGAATTCATTCTTACTACTGACGCCTCTAACTATGCTCTAGGTGCAATACTTTCACAAGGAAAAATTGGCGAAGATCTTCCAATCGCGTATGCCTCTCGAACCCTCAACAGAGCCGAAGGTAATTACAGCACTACAGAAAAGGAACTTTTAGCCATTTTATTTGGTGTGAAAACCTTCCGACCCTATCTCTATGGACGCAAATTTAAAATTGTGACCGATCATCGCCCCCTCGTTTGGTTATTTAATTGCAAAGATCCTAGCAGTAAACTAGTTCGATGGAGACTTAAGTTAGAAGAATACGATTATGAAATTGTCTATAAATCTGGGAAAACTAACCTCAACGCTGATGCACTATCTCGCTCTCCTATAATATATCCTATCAACGATATAGATCTCACTTACGATATTACATATGCCAAATTTCTTCGATCTCGCTCTAGTCCTATGGTATATAGTATTGAAATCCGTGAGTTTAATCAAAATCTGTTAAGAACACCCTGCTCTACAATCGCCTATCCTACCTCGATTGATCTAGACTCATCTTATCCTTACTGTGAAGAAATTATTAACCTCCTAGACGATAAAGAATCTTTTATAAACTCCGAGAAAGAACTATATTCACTAAAAAATACTAAGGCTAATAATAAATTATACATCCATATGTTTACTAAAATTCATCACTATGATTCTTGTACTTATAGAGAACTATTTAAGGTGTTAAACTGCCTCCGAAATGAATTAATTATATTCCATCCTGATGTAAAAGAAATTTCTATGTCTGATTTTTCCAATCCATTTGACAAACTAGAATTTATTATAATTTACGAAATCATATCTTTTATTTTCCATAACACACATATTAAAATTAATATCTACCACAATAAACTCATTTATCCTAAGCCTAACGAAATTCCTACGATTTTAAGAGATAATCATGACTCTCCCATTGGTGGACATATTGGTTCCACACGTTTGTATAATAAACTCAAGGATTCTTTTTATTGGAAAGGTATGAAGAATGATATTGAATCATATGTTAGGCGGTGTCCACAATGCCAACAAAATAAAGCTTTTCGTGCTTGCAATAAAGCTCCGATGGAGATAACTTCTACATGCCAGGAACCTCTCCAAAGAATAGCAACTGATATTGTTGGCCCTTTACCCGAATCAGGTCCGGAAAAATACAAATACATAGTAACGTTTCAGGACGATTTAACAAAATACTCCATGGCTTACCCTATTAATAATTCAACAGCTGAACAAACAGCTGACTGTTTGATAAAATTTATTTCTCATTTTGGCATTCCTAAGACTCTTTTATCCGACCAAGGTGTTCACTTTATTGCCGAAGTATACAAACAAATAACTTCTCTTTTCAAAATAAAACATCTTTTTTCTACTCCATACCATCCCCAAACTAATGGCGCTCTAGAAAGAAGTCACGCCACATTAAAGGAATATTTGAAATCTTACGTGAACGACAATCAAGATGATTGGCATAAATATCTCCCAACTGCTCTTGTATCTTATAATTCGTCTGTTCATTCTTCCACCAATTTTACACCACATGAATTACTGTTTGGCTGTAAACCAAACCTGCCAAGTTCCATTTATGATATCGAACCAACAGTCACATACCCTGATTATATAAAAACTTTAAAACAAAAGCTTATAAATACTAGAAACATAGCCAGAGAAAATATCCGCCGTAGTAAAGAGAACTCCAAGAGTTATTATGATAAAAATACTAGAAATATTACTTATAATGTCGGAGATATGGTATATTTAAAGCAGCATCATAGATTACGCAAAGCCCTTTCTAGCATTTGGAAAGGCCCATATAGAATTATTAAAATACATAAAAATAATAACGTTACTCTTTTAATTAATCGTAAACATGTCAGACATCATTTTGATGAAATTAAACCAGCCCATGATAATTCCCTTCCAGGGCCGTCGCGCCAGGACTCCTCGCAGGACCAAACATGATTACACCAATAACTAATAGTCCAGGTCTTTTCTACGATCCGATTGGTGCGCTGAAATACTATAACAATCATTGGAAAATAGTTACCTATTCTGATCTATCTTATATACAGCCTCATATAAAAACATTACAAAGGATTCTAGAAACATGTAAACAAATCTGTAATACACATCAATCTACGAAAGTCAAAACTGATTGCTGGAATATCCTAAGTCCTTTAGAAACTCTTTTTTTCAATGTTCAAAATAATTACATCTCCTTATCCCATTTAACTAATGCTAATACTACTCACAAATTTAAAAGGTCTGCCTGGATTGGTATAGGTGGCCCAATCTTGAAACAACTATTTGGTTCTCTGGACGAAGATGACGCTAAGGCTTTTACTGATGCGATTAATGCGGTTCAAGACGATCAAAGACACCTAGCTTCAATTATGAAAGAAAATATTCACTTAATAACTTCTACTATTTCATCTTTCAACAATACCATTGCCAAACTTAACGAAAACGAAAATATTCTTAATAACAATATTCGAAATTTAGGCAAAATTTTAGACACTGTTTCAGCTAATACCAATAAGTTAGAAATAATATCACATTTATCAATGACTTTTAGTGCCTTAGAAAGTTCATTAATGATACTCAATTTTAACCTTGAAGATCTAATCAATGCTATTCTATTTGGGAAACAGAATGTAGTTCATCCATCAGTGCTAAGTCCAATGCAGTTGTATAACGAACTGAATTCAAAAAATAATGACATTCTTTCTAGTCTGCCTTTACATCTATCTCTTGAGAATATTCATACAATAATAGATGTCGCAGAAATATCTTCATTTATCAACGAAAATAAACTAATATTTGCAATCAGAATTCCTCTAGTTACTTTTGTAGATTACAATCTATATCACATATATGCTTTACCAACTCCACACGACATTCAAAATCCAAATACTTTTGCACTAATAAATCCATCCGCAAAATTTCTAGCTGTGACACAAGATAAATTAACATATTCCACGTTACAAGACTTAAGCGAGTGCAAAGTGATAAATAATAGTTACTATTTGTGTAAACTAGGAAATATACAATACAGTGTTGGAAATCCTATTTGTGAAATAAGTATTTTAACTGAACTTGTGAAAGGAATACCAGAATCTTGTAATTATAAAATTATACTAGGTGAAATAAATTTATGGCAAAAACTTAGTAATAATAGATGGATATATGTCCAATCAGATATATCTAAGATATCTATAACTTGTGATGGTAAAATGAAAGACTATAATATTGTTGGTACAGGTATTTTAGACTTACCTAAATATTGTAAAGCTTATCATAAGCTACTACAGTTTGTTCCGTCTCAAGAATTCGAAATTAAATTCTATGTTCCTAAACCAAATTTTAATATTATAGAAGACGATTGTTGTTCTAAAGCTACTGTAAATCAAACATTACCATATTTAACTCCTATTAAATTATCTCATGTGAATCTTGACTCGTTACAATATGTTTCATATAAATTAAATCAAAACGAAGCAGAACTAACTAAAATCGAAAATCAACCTTACCATATTAAGTATAGCTATTATTTTAGTATAATTACTACCCTATTATCTGTTTCTGTATTTGGATATTTTTCTTATAAATTGTATAAATGTCTCTGTTTTAACAATCGAAGAAACAGTACATCCTGTTGTATTAAAATTATGAATACCTGTATGACTAAACCTCATACAAATATTCGTGCAAGGTCTAATATTGAAATGGCCAATACAAATTATGATACAGAAAGTACTGATTCTAATACACCAAGACGAAACCTTGAGTTATTGTAAAACTTAAAGTAAATAACATTTTTTCTCTTCTTCTTTGTATTATACTTCATTAGTCCTAAGTTGAATGTTCTCCCCTCAACTTATAATTACTACATCGTCACTTGGATTATACTCACATACTTCTTCTCTATTTCCGTATGTTCCGTTTTAAAGGAGGGAGATTTTACATCCCTATTCGCACCGTCACATCACTATTTGTTAAAGTAATGCCGGCTTGCAATTATTGCGGGCTTATTTAATACAATCAGCAATAATTTTGCTATAAATATACGAGACTTCCCTAAAAAAGTTCAGTTGGTTATTCTTCAGCTAAACTGCTCTCCAGCTACGGACCCGGTTCTTGCCTGCCGGCTGGTTATCAGTGAAAGCTAAGAATATACTACGGGTCTAACCTGCCCTTCACCAGGGCTATCGCGCTACTATAATCCAAGTCGCGTATAAGTTTTATGTAATAATAGAAATTCTGTGTCCGAACTAGTGTACAAATAAAACTTTTAATTAATAAATAGTTGTCAAAATTTCAGTACTGTCTTTTTTTTTTAAAGTGCTGAATAGGACAAACTAACAGTACGTAGTCTTTGGTCCTGCGCCTGATTTCTCTCTAGTCGTGTCGGGTGTCGTCCTATCGGACTATGACAGTGAGGAAGTACAGAGTACACCTGTGCTCTCTTGAGACTATAATCCTGTCCTGCGCTGGTTTGTCTCAGTTGACTTTCCACTGTGACCTATTCGGTCTGGAGGATTTTCTGATTATTGTTTGTTTAGTTTATTTTGCAACGTTATGTCAAAATTAACAAATTATTGACAAAATTCAAACATTTTAATAACTAATAATGAAAAAAAATATTTACCTGTGCACCTTCTTTCGTCAGTTTCTGATCTTCAAACTCTCGTTTAGTTTGCATTGACAGAGCAGCTTGCAGCTCCAGCAAAATTGTTCCTCGGAATCGAGTCCAACCCGGTTCTAATTTCTCCGCCAACTCCAACAACTCATCACAGAGATCAATTTTGCGTTTCAGCAGGTTATCTGGAAGTTCTGAAAATACCATTCGGATCATTCAAAATCTTTTATTTAAAAAACTTTGGAGGCAAATAACGGAAGTGTTTTATTTTTAATGGAGATACCGAAATAGAAGCATTGCCGTCTACAAATCTAAAGTTTTTAATCTACTTTTGCGGAGATCTTTAAATTTATTGAATACAAACGTGATAAAAATAACAAACCTGTCAAGGTGTACCCTTTGTAGTTGCCATAAATTTGCACCAAACCTAATTTCGCTTTAATTACTAAATGGTTGGTAGGGTGCAAAGTTAGATTGTACTTTTTTATGAATTCCTCCAACTCTTGTGGACCAGATTTATTGAGCCCATTCAATTCCTGTTTCAATGCGTTGTTTCCCCAAAACATTTGCCTGCTTTGAATATAGTGATCACATTTCTCGCACTTCCAAGGTGCAGTTTCTTCTAGGGTATTTGTCGATATAAGCATAGCTCCTTTTGATAAACCGTTGTCGCTAAATCGTCCATTGCACATTGAACAGTATATATTCCCTAGATAAGTACCAAATTCTGTTGGATCTCGGCATCGCTCACATTCGCAATCCAAACATTTGTTTTGCTTCAAATGTTTCCTCCTATCCAAAGTTCCCCACAGAGACTGAGTATATGTAGCAGTGATAAGTTCGCCTTTAGCAATAGCTACAGTCGCGATTAGCACCAAATTGTGATCTTCTCCTAAGAATATATGTCGTGTGTTAGGTTTGCAGTTATGGCTCATCATGGAAGCCATAACGTAAATTGCTCTAAACCTTTTTGTACCTTCTGGTGATCTAACATCAAATGAGTTGGTATCAAAAATTGAAGCCACTTGCAAAATGGTTTCGTCCTTGAAAGGCAATCCAATAACATTTTTAATAAAAGTGACCAGATTAGTTTTTAATAAAGTGTACAATTGTGTTTGTTTTCGATCCTCTAAATGAGATTCTAGATTTAATATGCTTTCAAACTGCTTAGGATTATAATCTTTCATTAACAAAATTCTTAGTGGTGCAATCACACAATATGCAGCTTCATTTTTATCTGCATTTTCATATTTTATACTACATTTATAACCTTTGTCTGCCATAATTTTACATTCGTTCTTGTGAACTTCAGATTTATCACATTCAGGACCACACATAGGCCAGTTGCATTGTGAACATTTGTAATAATCAAATTTTTCTTCTATTTCAATCGGTGTTAGTTTCTTTCCACATGCCAAACAGTGTGCTATGCAGGACATTCCAGGACCAACTACAGCCGGTTTTTCCTTAAGAATAATTTCACCTTGTTTAATATCTCTAGTAGCTATCATGTGTTTGCCTAGAGCCGGGGAAAATTGAATTTTGAAAGAGTAGCATTTTGATTTGTGACCTTCCTTCCATCCTTGTTTTTGATGTGATTTTGAACAGTAGTACACTTGCTTGCAGCCGCCGCACGTCTGGTTAGCTGGCTGTTGGCAGACTTCGCAAGTTGGTATTTCTCGCTTCAAATATTCCATTCTTTTATTGTTTGTTACGGAACTATCACTTCAGAGCGCTCGGCACGCTCAACTCGATCCGTTCCTAGCACAATACTCGTCTAAAATAGGCACAGATAATTATCACTACGCAACTAAATATTCGGGAGATGTGCCAACTAAATAAAAACGGCAACGACGCTCTTTTGTAATAGCAAACGTAAATGTGTTCTGGGACGTAGATTACATGTTTTAATGTCTGAAAGAAAATACAAATTACTCCTAGTCATTTTAAACACAAAACAATCGAAACACATATCATCATCATTATCATCAAAAACAATAGCCCTAAGAGTCCACTGCTAGACATGGGCTTCTCCCGTTATAGGACAAAGTCGCCATAATCGCCAAACATGACAGGCAGTTTGGCCCCGTCCCTGGGGTAGGTAGTTTACGTCCGGTTATTTTACGCCAGAGGTTAAATACCCAGTCCAGTATATACGTAATATAATAGAAGATATCATTGTCTAATAATTTAAAAAAATATAAACTATATTTACGTACTATCTTTAACTTAAAAAATAAGTAAATCACAAAAGATATTTCGCCTAATTATTTCACGAAAATGTCATAATTTATTATAAAACGTGGTTTTGAACTATGGGAAATGAAGAAGTAAAAAAATTTTTACAGTGGTAGAGCCACACGGCAGCTTTTGCTGTCGCACGGATGGGCCGGCTCGACCCGGGGTGGTACCACGACCTCACAGAAAACCAGCGTGAAGTAGAGGTTTACCTCTGCGTTTCGCTTGGTGAGTGCAGGTGGCCGGAGGCCCTTTTTACTGGAAATGAGGCATTCCATCTTAGTCCTCACGGGTGACGACGCATCTACATTTTGTATAGATGTAGATGTCTATGGGCCGCAGCAACCACTTACCATCAGGTGGACTATGTGCTCGTTTGTCACCCTTATCCTATAAAAAAAAATTGGTTTAATTATTGTTTATTTATATTTTAATGAAACTGTTTGTGCATAAAGAAAATTAAATAATAATTATGTAAAATTCTTTTATTACATATGAACATGCGATTTATGACCGGTTTCTACTTATGCATTTTTTTTTGTATAGGTGACAAGCGAGCACACAATCCACCTGATGGTAAGTGGTTGCTGTGGCCCATAGACTTCTACATCTATCCCCGTTTTCAAATCAAAATCCAGATTCGTTGTGTGTGAGGACTAAAATGGAATGCCTCTTTTCCAGTAAAAAGGGTCTCCGGTTCTCTACACTCACCATACGAAACACTGCAGCATTAAGCTGCTATTTTATGGCATTCTGTGAGAGCTTGGTCCTTCCCCGGTCGAGCTGCGCAATTCGTGCTACAACTACACAATTAATATAGCTGCAGCATGGCTCTGCCACGTAATGCATGTATGTAGGTGGTATTACTTTTAATAGCATAATCATACAAAGAAATTCATCAATTTGATTTAAGTTTTTGCAATGGCAAATGGTAGATGTGGTTTGTTTTCAAGGCAATAGTGAATAGGCTTCGATTGAGCTTAAGCAGTGCGTAATGATTTCTTATATTTACGCGAACACTACACATTGAATAAAACTACTTTTACGGATTTTATCGCGTTTAATTAAGTTATTTTGTATTCCCGACGTTTCGGTTGCTTTTCAGCAACCGTGGTCACGGGAGACTGAGGTGATTGACGTCCCGATGTCAAAGTTAACCCGGAGTACCTTCAGCTTTTTAATTATTAATTTTATTTTTTTTAATTAGATCGTAGATCGGACCAAAATTAATAATTAAAAAGCTGAAGGTACTCCGGGTTAACTTTGACATCGGGACGTCAATCACCACAGTCTCCCGTGACCACGGTTGCTGAAAAGCAGCCGAAACGTCGGGAATATAAAATAACTTAATTAAACGCGATAAAATCCGTAAAAGTAGTTTTATTTAATCAGTGCGCTTTAGCATCTTTGGCTGCATCACCACTTACCCAATGCAGTGGCGTATTATGCTTATGGCAAACTAGGCTCGTTCCATGTTCACGAACAAATTCTAGACATTTGTTAACTTGTTTTTAATTGAAATTCAAAGGTAATTTTTTAAATGTTGATCCACTAAGCCATATTTGTAATAGTTTAACACAGAAGGCGGACGTAATCTATAATTGCGACATATAATTAACCATATAAAATAATAGCACTAAATATTATATCGATACTACACCTTTAAAATTGCTAATAATAATAAACAGGTTGGGGAAAACTCGAATTTTGTTTGTATAAAATTGAAGAAAATCTCTTTGGTTGTACTGTTTGTATCTGGCTGGTTTTAATATCAATACATATGGAATATTAAAAAAAAGAAAAATTAAAATTACTCGTAAAAAGCATTTTCCCGCCATTTTCCTATTGTTTTTTTTTGTCCGCCAAAATGAGTGAATTTAACGAAGAAGTTAAATACACTTTGAAGTTTTGTTACAAAAAAGGAAAAATGCGACTCAAGGCGCGAAAAAAAATTGTGAAGTTTATGTACCTAATGCAGTGTCAGTAAGAGTAACACAATATTGGTTGAAGCGTTTTCAGTCCGGGAATTTTGATGTCAAAGATGCAGTTCGCTCTGGTCGTCCTCATACGGATAAAGTCGACGTCGTTTTTGAAAAAGTGGAGCAAGATTGGCATATTAGTAGTTACGATATAGACGAGAAATTGAGGATTGACCACAAAACACTTTTGACGCATTTGAAAAAGCGTGGCTACACAAAAATGCTCGATATTTGGGTACCACACGAGTTCACTTAAATAAACCTAAAGAATCGTGTATTCATTTGTGAGTCTCTATTGAAACGTAATGAAACCGAAACATTTCTGAAAAGATTGTTCACTGGTGATAAAAAGTGGATCACCTACGACAAGATTACGTGGGAAAAAGATCATGGTCAAAGTGTAGTCAAGCTCCTTAGACTGTAGTGAAACCCGGATTAACATGCAAAAAAGTGATGCTGTGTGTATGTTGGGATTGGAAGCCAACGGAAGATGGATTTCTACTTTGCAAAACCATCGATTTGGATCTCTACTGCCAACTACTAATGAGACTCAAGCAAGAAATTGAGAAAAAACGGCCGGAATTGATCAACAGAAAAAGAGTGGTCTTTCATCATGATAACACCAGATCACAAACATCTTTGGTACATGATGACCTTGTACCCTCAGATTTTCACCTGTTTTGGCCTTTTCAGGATTCTTTGGGAAGTGTTAGGTTAACATCAAGAGACGACTGTCGGGTCAAGACAACTTGCCGCATTTTTTTTAATCAAAAATCCCAAGTTTTCTACAGCAACGAGATTCTGTTACTACCTGCAATATGACAACAAGTTATCAAACAAAATGGCACATATGTATTATAATTAAATGTAATTAAACTATGAAAAAAATATGTCATGAATTTGTATATAACTTACGAAGAAACTTTTTCCCCGACCTTATATAACTAATAAAATACCACAAGTTATAACTTGTATCACGTTGTAAGGTAACGGCAACAAGAGGTCAGGTCTAAAAGTGGTAATTTTGGGTTGATGATAAAGAAATTGGTACGCTTTCTCGTCCCGTGGGTGACGTGAGAATTGTCAATGGTAAATTGAAGAAAGATCTCATGGTCATTTGCCAGACGTGGTGATTGTGGCGAGTCCTATGAGACAGGACCATGTCCAATAGAGAATTCTTTGCCGGCTGATAAAGATATAATGTTGTGCAATAAAAACAAGTATTGAGAAATTTCATGTAAATCAGTCGAATCCGTTTTAAAATGTATTATTTTTTATTTACTTGTTTACCTATAATATGTTGGTGCTTGACTACAATCCCAGCTAGCAGTAAGTGGTGGTGAATTCCTAAATGGTAAGTCGCACTGGCTTAACGTAACAAAAACCTATTGTAATCGGATGGAAAGGCAGACGACAGCAAATTATTCCATTGCTTAGTTGTACGCATTACGAAAGATTATATTATTTATACGGACGAACTTATATTCACGTTACGTCAGCAATAGTGTGCAACTTTCTTCAGTACAGACTACGGTCGGTGTCGTAAAGCCACGAGCGGCAACGCGTGCGCATAATACGTTCATGAAAAACTTGTGGGACAACTCTAAGTGCATCTAGAAAAAGTGTGCGTGTGTGACTATTATTTAAATTTTCTTTAAAGTGCTAGAAATTATATAAAAATAAAATAAAAATAGTAAGTATACAAACAATAACATAGAATTATAATAAATAATTTTATAGGTGTCATACCAAACTAAATAGTCAATTAATATATTATTCTGAAGTTAAAAGTGATATCTTTTATTTTTCTATTTATTCTTATATTTTCATACAACAACACTGAATTCTATTTATAGTTTCGCAATATGTCATTTTAGTGAATTAAACAAGACAAAACAATAACTCAACTCAACTGTGACTCGTAATTTTTTGCATAAAAAATAAGTTTGGACGTTAAACGACGTTCAAACAGATTAAAAGTATTTATTTTATTTTATATTATATTTAATTTAAGTATTATCATAAATTTGAGCATTAACAATATGTAAATATATTCCTAAATAACATTAAAATATTTTACATATTTCTAGAGAAGCTACACCGATTTTAAAATAATGAATTATTTAACGTGTATTTATAAATGAAGATATATAATAACTCGCTGTATTAAAATAAATGTAGATTAACACCTGTACAATTTTTGGCATAAATCGCTTAATTAAATAATTATTTCCTTATTTAACAGCGCACAATATTTAAATGCAATATTATAAAAAATTCCCGGACTGAAAACGCTTCAACCAATATTGTGTTACTCTTACTGACACTGCATTAGGTACATAAACTTCACAATTTTTTTTCGCGCCTTGAGTCGCATTTTTCCTTTTTTGTAACAAAACTTCAAAGTGTATTTAACTTCTTCGTTAAATTCACTCATTTTGGCGGACAAAAAAAAACAATAGGAAAATGGCGGGAAAATGCTTTTTACGAGTAATTTTAATTTTTCTTTTTTTTAATATTCCATATGTATTGATATTAAAACCAGCCAGATACAAACAGTACAACCAAAGAGATTTTCTTCAATTTTATACAAACAAAATTCGAGTTTTCCCCAACCTGTTTATTATTATTAGCAATTTTAAAGGTGTAGTATCGATATAATATTTAGTGCTATTATTTTATATGGTTAATTATATGTCGCAATTATAGATTACGTCCGCCTTCTGTGTTAAACTATTACAAATATGGCTTAGTGGATCAACATTTAAAAAATTACCTTTGAATTTCAATTAAAAACAAGTTAACAAATGTCTAGAATTTGTTCGTGAACATGGAACGAGCCTAGTTTGCCATAAGCATAATACGCCACTGCATTGGGTAAGTGGTGATGCAGCCAAAGATGCTAAAGCGCACTGATTAAATAAAACTACTTTTACGGATTTTATCGCGTTTAATTAAGTTATTTTGTATTCCCGACGTTTCGGTTGCTTTTCAGCAACCGTGGTCACGGGAGACTGAGGTGATTGACGTCCCGATGTCAAAGTTAACCCGGAGTACCTTCAGCTTTTTAATTATTAATTTTATTTTTTTTAATTAGATCGTAGATCGGACCAAAATTAATAATTAAAAAGCTGAAGGTACTCCGGGTTAACTTTGACATCGGGACGTCAATCACCACAGTCTCCCGTGACCACGGTTGCTGAAAAGCAGCCGAAACGTCGGGAATATAAAATAACTTAATTAAACGCGATAAAATCCGTAAAAGTAGTTTTATTTAATCAGTGCGCTTTAGCATCTTTGGCTGCATCACCACTTACCCAATGCAGTGGCGTATTATGCTTATGGCAAACTAGGCTCGTTCCATGTTCACGAACAAATTCTAGACATTTGTTAACTTGTTTTTAATTGAAATTCAAAGGTAATTTTTTAAATGTTGATCCACTAAGCCATATTTGTAATAGTTTAACACAGAAGGCGGACGTAATCTATAATTGCGACATATAATTAACCATATAAAATAATAGCACTAAATATTATATCGATACTACACCTTTAAAATTGCTAATAATAATAAACAGGTTGGGGAAAACTCGAATTTTGTTTGTATAAAATTGAAGAAAATCTCTTTGGTTGTACTGTTTGTATCTGGCTGGTTTTAATATCAATACATATGGAATATTAAAAAAAAGAAAAATTAAAATTACTCGTAAAAAGCATTTTCCCGCCATTTTCCTATTGTTTTTTTTTGTCCGCCAAAATGAGTGAATTTAACGAAGAAGTTAAATACACTTTGAAGTTTTGTTACAAAAAAGGAAAAATGCGACTCAAGGCGCGAAAAAAAATTGTGAAGTTTATGTACCTAATGCAGTGTCAGTAAGAGTAACACAATATTGGTTGAAGCGTTTTCAGTCCGGGAATTTTGATGTCAAAGATGCAGTTCGCTCTGGTCGTCCTCATACGGATAAAGTCGACGTCGTTTTTGAAAAAGTGGAGCAAGATTGGCATATTAGTAGTTACGATATAGACGAGAAATTGAGGATTGACCACAAAACACTTTTGACGCATTTGAAAAAGCGTGGCTACACAAAAATGCTCGATATTTGGGTACCACACGAGTTCACTTAAATAAACCTAAAGAATCGTGTATTCATTTGTGAGTCTCTATTGAAACGTAATGAAACCGAAACATTTCTGAAAAGATTGTTCACTGGTGATAAAAAGTGGATCACCTACGACAAGATTACGTGGGAAAAAGATCATGGTCAAAGTGTAGTCAAGCTCCTTAGACTGTAGTGAAACCCGGATTAACATGCAAAAAAGTGATGCTGTGTGTATGTTGGGATTGGAAGCCAACGGAAGATGGATTTCTACTTTGCAAAACCATCGATTTGGATCTCTACTGCCAACTACTAATGAGACTCAAGCAAGAAATTGAGAAAAAACGGCCGGAATTGATCAACAGAAAAAGAGTGGTCTTTCATCATGATAACACCAGATCACAAACATCTTTGGTACATGATGACCTTGTACCCTCAGATTTTCACCTGTTTTGGCCTTTTCAGGATTCTTTGGGAAGTGTTAGGTTAACATCAAGAGACGACTGTCGGGTCAAGACAACTTGCCGCATTTTTTTTAATCAAAAATCCCAAGTTTTCTACAGCAACGAGATTCTGTTACTACCTGCAATATGACAACAAGTTATCAAACAAAATGGCACATATGTATTATAATTAAATGTAATTAAACTATGAAAAAAATATGTCATGAATTTGTATATAACTTACGAAGAAACTTTTTCCCCGACCTTATATAACTAATAAAATACCACAAGTTATAACTTGTATCACGTTGTAAGGTAACGGCAACAAGAGGTCAGGTCTAAAAGTGGTAATTTTGGGTTGATGATAAAGAAATTGGTACGCTTTCTCGTCCCGTGGGTGACGTGAGAATTGTCAATGGTAAATTCAAGAAAGATCTCATGGTCATTTGCCAGACGTGGTGATTGTGGCGAGTCCTATGAGACAGGACCATGTCCAATAGAGAATTCTTTGCCGGCTGATAAAGATATAATGTTGTGCAATAAAAACAAGTATTGAGAAATTTCATGTAAATCAGTCGAATCCGTTTTAAAATGTATTATTTTTTATTTACTTGTTTACCTATAATATGTTGGTGCTTGACTACAATCCCAGCTAGCAGTAAGTGGTGGTGAATTCCTAAATGGTAAGTCGCACTGGCTTAACGTAACAAAAACCTATTGTAATCGGATGGAAAGGCAGACGACAGCAAATTATTCCATTGCTTAGTTGTACGCATTACGAAAGATTATATTATTTATACGGACGAACTTATATTCACGTTACGTCAGCAATAGTGTGAACTTTCTTCAGTACAGACTACGGTCGGTGTCGTAAAGCCACGAGCGGCAACGCGTGCGCGTAATACGTTCATGAAAAACTTGTGGGACAACTCTAAGTGCATCTAGAAAAAGTGTGCGTGTGTGACTATTATTTAAATTTTCTTTAAAGTGCTAGAAATTCTATAAAAATAAAATAAAAATAGTAAGTATACAAACATTAACATAGAATTATAATAAATATTTTTTATAAATGTCATACCAAACTAAATAGTCAATTAATAATATATTATTCTGAAGTTAAAAGTGATATCTTTTATTTTTCTATTTATTCTTATATTTTCATACAACAACACTGAATTCTATTTATAGTTTCGCAATATGTCATTTTAGTGAATTAAACAAGACAAAACAATAACTCAACTCAACTGTGACTCGTAATTTTTTGCATAAAAAATAAGTTTGGACGTTAAACGACGTTCAAACAGATTAAAAGTATTTATTTTATTTTATATTATATTTAATTTAAGTATTATCATAAATTTGAGCATTAACAATATGTAAATATATTCCTAAATAACATTAAAATATTTTACATATTTCTAGAGAAGCTACACCGATTTTAAAATAATGAATTATTTAACGTGTATTTATAAATGAAGATATATAATAACTCGCTGTATTAAAATAAATGTAGATTAACACCTGTACAATTTTTGGCATAAATCGCTTAATTAAATAATTATTTCCTTATTTAACAGCGCACAATATTTAAATGCAATATTATAAAAATCTCTCGAAAATGTTTATTAAAATAAAATTATTTTAATTAATAAATCGACTAGGTATTAAATAATAGAAATTCAGTCATTATGATCCTTTGACTCTGCAAATTGGTATGCATTTTAAATGTATTAAAATGGTAAATCCTTGATTCATCCATCCATCCATTACAACCTATAAAAGTCCACTACTGAACATAGGCCTCCCTCCTAGATTGCCTCATGGGGAGATTTTTCCATAGTTGATACGTTTGGCAAACAAATCCAAGATAGTCAATCTCAAAGTATGTATAATAAATTGCCAGAGGAATATAACAGTTCTAATCGAATTTTACATGTTTTGTATGCTTTAGTGCGTTGTCGATTATTATTTCTGTAAGCTTTTGGTACGAGAATAGACCGCTGTAGCCCAGTTAACGACTCCAAAGAACATTTTACGAGTTTGCGAAACTCAGATCACAGAACGTTTAATAATTTTGAATTCTCAATATCGACGTTTTTATGATAAAATCAGACATTTGTTACTAATAATGATACATTCAATTGAGTAGTTTAAATTAATTTTTAGTGGCACTGCACTTTTGTCTTTTTAATTGACATGGAATACTTTTTTACTTTACTTTTTTAAATTTATAATTTCTTATATTTACGCGAACACTACACATTTAAATAAAACTAGTTTTAGAGATTTTATCGCCTATATTAACTTATTTTATATTCCCGACGTTTCAAGTACTTTACAGCACCCATGGTCACGGCCCCCCGTTCTTTAACGCGGGCTTTTATTGATCTTAAGAACACTAGCTTATGTGAACAATCGACGATCCGGGAAATCTGCCGTCTGTGAACTCGTACAAGATCGCCCCCGTCACTACATTAGATTTGATAGACCACAAATCCTCGCTAACGTACATCGATTCCTTCTAAGGATGATTCGCGAGGCTATTGAAATCGAAAAACATCCTAATTTTAATAGAGAAGATGGCTGGGTGCTAATATCCATCTGCTTGGGGTCCTATAATTAATAAAAATCCCATACCATAACAAATCCCAACCCATTCATGCAACTGCAAGACTTCAAGATACTGTAAGTTCATACTGCCTAGATCGGAACAAAAATTTATAATTTTTAATCTGGAGGTAGCCGTGGTTAACTATGACATTGGGACGTCATACACTTCAGTCCAGTGATCATTTTTTATTTGAGGAAACATTTGAAATAGGCGCCACATTTAGCAGACAGAATTGCGATCACAGTACCATATGTATGGTACCATATTGTGTCTGTGGGAGCCTTACGTTTTGCTGTGAACATAAAAATTTTACTTTTCACAAAAGTAAAAGCCGACTTAAATTAACTAAACAGAAAAAATAATAAGTTTTCACATTCTGAAATCGGTGCTATAACATATTGTATAAATAATTAATAGAAGCAGGCGTTACTTTACTGAAATCCATCAGGTATATTAAAGTTGGTAAAAATTACCACTACTCCCAAAATCACTACACTAGGAAAGACATACCACTGACGACAATACGTTGTTGCTGTTGATAATACATTGTTGTGGTGCTGGGATTAGTGGTGACGGGGATAGTGCACGCAATTTAGGGAGGGCGGGAGGTGCTCTTCAAGGTAGGTAAGACACATCATTTTATTTTATCGAGCGGATGTACGCAAGGTAATTTTTACCAACTTTAATATTGTATAGAATAATTATTAAAGCCCCGACTTCAGAATATGAAGTTATTTTAATCTTTTGGGCTTTACTTTCTGATGAAAGTTAAATATTCTTACTATTTTAAGTGGAGTAAGGAATATCACAATTTGTATATCGTCTGAACAGTTACATTAAACACTTCATTCCCTATTTAACCACATTTAGGGTTGAAATTTTTCTCTAAATCTATATGGACTACCTCTGTAAGATAAACTATTTAATAAACCTAAGGATAAATTGTTTATTATACGTGGTAGAGCCATGCTGCAGCTATATTATGGTTGTAATATGAATGGCTCGGCGCAACCGTGGAAGGACTACATTCTCACAGAATACCAGCGTGAAATAGCAACTTAATACTGATGTGTTTCGTATGGTGAGTTTAAAGAACCGGAGACCCCTTTTACTGGAGACAAGGAATTCGATCTTAGTCCTCAGGGGTGAAAACGCATCTGGATTTTGGTTCTTAATCGTAGATAGATTTAGATGCCTATATATCTACTTACCATCAGGTCGACTGTGTGCTCGTTTGTCATCCTAATTATATAAAATAAAAAATATAAATAAACATTCATCAAAATCGGTTCACAGTTAACGAAGATATCGCGTAACGCACATATAAAAAAGTCAAATTGAGAAACTTCCCATTTTTTAGGTCGGCTAAAAACGTACACAATGCGTATAGTAGGTCAAAGAACAGATAAAGTTTTTGGCATCGAACCAGAAGATTGAAATATTACGACGTTCCCTAAAATATACATTAATTTTTTGGCCCATGCCTGATTTTTGATTGATGACGAATAGTTTTCATTAGTGAAATAGGTAGTGAAATATGTCTAAGTGTGTAGAAAATTCTAAAATTTTCCAAGCAGGAGAAATCGAGTTTCCAGCAGTTTTCCATAAAGCACGTGGTCGGCCATCTTGGAAACCAAGCTAAACACGGCAATATAACCAGATTTTCCCGAACTGGCACCGTTTTAACAAAAATGGACTTTTCTCCATAGTTCATTAAAGGTATTTTATTTTCTTAAAAACAATATGTATTGAAGGAATACTCTCTTTTACCTGTTATTTATGTCAATAGATAATGCTTTTCATAGACTATAAACTCTCATAATTTCAAAATTTTCCGTCAAGTAGTTAAAAAGTTGAAAACTTTTATCCGAAATTTAAAGTGGTTTTCCGACCAAAAAGTTATTTTTTTATACTTTCAAAACTAATTATCTCGTAAACGGTGCAAAATAGATCAATTTTGAGCTCATATTTGGCGCGTTTATATAATATATATTAAAAATAACATATATTATATTATATTGTCTGTTGAACCCCCATCCCCAGCCCCCACGCACTAGGACTAAGTTGTCGATTTCATATGGTTGCAAACTGACTCTTATTTTATATGTGAACTTTGTAACTCTCAAATGGTACCACCTTATAGTGCTATTAGTGTAGTGATTTTCTGAAGCAGGAGCACCCCCCTCCGTGACGCCCCCTTCGAGATATAACACTTTTTTTAAATACAATTTTCTGATCATTTTTACTCACTCGCCTTTTAACATTAGGATTATCTAATTAGCGAGATGGCTACTACTAAGTAAGGATCCTGCCAGTGAGGCCACCGCCCCCCTCCCGGTCCTGCCGGCCTATGTTAAGGTAATAACCGACTCTTTGTCACGACTATCCAAAAACTTACTGAGTGCATTATCAAAGCGGTCTCTAGTGGCAAGTCCGTGACTGCCCCCCCCCCCCCCCCCCGAACAACATGTCAGCGACTTGTTGTGTTTATTGTCGCTTGTGTTAGAAGCGAGATTGCCAAATTAAAAGGCCAATCTCCACACAGCTTCAACAGCAGGCACGGCATGCCTCGTAGGCCCAGGCCACTGCGACCAGCAGAGGGCCAGGCACTCATCATAATGTGACTGCTGGGCCACCAGCCCGCGATCTACTTATCAACAAGTCAACCATCGTGGTGACTCCAAAGGTAACCTCCAAATCTCGGAACGAAGCAATCGAGGCATTTAAGAGGAGTATAGTACTGCAAATTATGCACCGGCTAGGGTTCAGGCAGTGTCAAATCATAAACTCAGGGTTGAATTTGACACAACTGAACAACGTAACGACTTCCTGCAAATGCTCAAATTATCTGAGTATGTTTGCGTTGAGCCGGCTAAGGCACTGCGGCCAATGATTGCACTAAAGGGTATTTCCAAAGATATATCAGCTAAAGAGATAGTTGGTATTGTCAAGGGGCAGAACCCAGAATTGAAAGAGGCATTTACTGAAGAGGATGACGAGCGTCTCCGTTTTAGGCGTAGTAACAAAAATCCGGAGCTATACAATGCAATGTTCCTTGTGGCGCCCAAACTCGTCCATAAACTTATGGAATAGGACAAAATTAACGTCGATTACCAGCGACTGCACGTCAACGAATTCTCACCCTTTGTGCAGTACCACAGAAGTCTGCAATTTGGGCACATTAAAAAATACTGTACGGCTACTACTAGGCAATGCTCGCACTGCTCCAGCAAGGAGCACACAGGGAAGAATGTCCAAAACTGAGAGCCATGAGAGAAAGAATAAATAACAGAATTGACTATGGATTTAATCAATAAAAATATAAAACATACAGTGTAATATTAACCGTTCAAAAAAGAGTTTAGTGTAGTTCTTTTTTTCATGGCAGGTGACCATCAAATTACATTGCTGGCGGAGCCATATATTGGCTCAGGAAATGAGGTGCGACCAACTCTACCTGAGAGAGTTGGTCGCACCTCTGCATGATGCTGATGCACCTCAACATATATCAATTTAGTCAAAAAGGCAGAGTCAAGGCTTGTATACTCACCAAACCAGGTTGCGGATAGATATTAGCTATGTCACAATACTCCAACACAAATTTTTGCGTAATTCAATTCACGAGTGGCTGCCAAAAATGCTCATAGCTTCCTAATATATTGAGCCTGATTCTGACGGAAATAATACTTTAGAGCACATAGATAATTTTCTCAAATCCTCTCGATGTCCCAATACCATTATAGGTGGTGATTTCAATGGTAGGCATCACCTAACGGGCAGTAATACCAACAACTCCAGAGGATGTGCGGTAGTGGAGCTGGCATATGCAAATAACCTCTTTATTTGCAATGTCGGCACCTCACCCACTTTTGAAACCGTCACACATGGCAGGGATCGGACTACTAAAATAGACCACACATTAGCCCATGACTACATAATATATATGACTGTATAGTCGGGTGGAAGGTCAATCTCAGCGCCTGCCCCTCTTCGCAATAGAATGATGTAGAATACGAGATTGAAACTGGGAATTCTTTCAAGTCATCAATAACCAACTCCACATTTAAATATAACAGCAATAAGGCCGATTGGGGAATATTCAAGGACGCACTTTACACGCTTATGACCAACACAGAAATATTAGAGAGAGAGAGAGAGAGAGAGAGAGAGACATCGGATCGCTTAATACAGCTGGCTTGAAAAACTTGATTGATGATATCTGCGGGGTAATTTATAAAGCGTGTGATGAATCTATGCCGGCAAAGAAAGGCCGATCCCTGACGAAGTATCGCCCGCTATGGTGGACGGAAAGATTGACGGACTTCAAAAAGGAGGTCATCCAGCTACACCACAGACTCAACCGAATGAGATGTCAGAATCTTCCTCTAGACCAACTGGTAGAGGAGTTAAAAAACAAAAAAGCAATATATGCGGAAGAGCTAAGGGCGGAGTCTTCCAGGAGTTTTAGGGAGTTTTGCGAACTACAAACTGTAGATAACGTTTGGGCCTTCGCGAAAAGACGCCTGAAGGACACTGCACCCAAGCGACCACCAGCCACCATGAAATTTGGTGACAACTACACCAACAGCGAAATGGAGACTGCCCAAGCACTCTTGGATCACTTCTACGTTGATGATACACTGGATGATGACACGCACTAACACCAGTATCTTAGATCTAGAATCGGGAATGAGCTGGATGGAGTAGATGAACCCCCCTTCGCTGTTGAGGAGGTTTTAGAACATCTTGAGTGGATGAACCCCAAGAAGGCACCCGGCATTGATGGTCTTACATCTGATATCTGCCTACAGTTCACTATTAATTACCCAGAACTTATAAAAGGAATCATGAACAGGTGTCTAGAGCTCCAACACTTTCCTCATCAGTGGAGTGGAGCGGAAGTCAAGATCATACCAAAGCCGAATTGGGCTCCTTCTGCCCAATAGGGCTCTTGGCGGTCTTTGGAAAGTTGCTCGAAAAGTTGTACATCAAGCGTGTCACATATTGTGCAACTATGGCGGGACTACTCAACAGGAGTCAGTTTGGCTTCAAGGAACAGACCAGCACGACTGAAGCCATAGACACGGTGCTCAGTATCGTAAAAACGCCTAAGAAGAAAGGTAAACAGGTGCTGGGCGTTTCCTTGGACATTTGCTCCGCGTTTGACAACGCGTGTTGGCCCGCACTATTTTTTTTTATTTATTTATTAATGTATTTATGAAACAGTGGTGTTACTTAATTCTAAACTCGCCAAACTTTTACGTTTGATGGCGAGAGGCGCTCTTTTACAAAACAATGAACCACCTTATGTACTACTAATATTAGACACAATGATACACAATTATATAATATAATAATATATAAACCCATGACATCTTAATTTTATGTTAACTATATATCTTTATATACATCTAACTTTAATTATATGAATTATATATTATCTAGTACTTATATATTAATATATTGTAATATTTTAATCTAATACAATGTACTCGTATATAGAGTTCTATTAACAATCCTGTATAATGTTTTTCAATTTTTTCTTAAGTGATCCTTTACTAATTTTTATTTTGTGATTTTTGATTAAGTGCAATACGATGCCCTTTTTTTTTGCGGATGGAAAATCATCTAATGACGCCTTTCTCTATGGGTTGAGCGGAAGGGAGTGTCAGACTTTTACTGACTAAAAACCATCCGTGTTCCTTCAGTGCCCTTACGTTCCGGAGCCGCGGTATCTCTTTCGAACAGCCCGCAGCGCAATACGATGCCCTAAGAACATCTTTCATTTAATAGAGAGCTATATGACGAACCGCACAGTTACATTAGGATACGCAGGAGCGCGGGTCACTAAGCGCAACACTAAGGGCTGCATACAAGGGTCGGCATGTTGACCCATTCTATTGAACGTGATTCTGGATGAGTTGCTTGAGGCCGAACTTCCAAGTGGATGTCATTTGCAAGCCTTTGCGAATGATGTTTTACTGCAAACGAACACCAACCGTGCTTTGTAAATCATCTTGGAATGGGGGCAAAGTGTCAAATTGACCTTCGGACCCACTGAGACGCAGGCGATTGCGTTCACGCGCAAGGCCGAAGAAGCCCACCTTATAATGAAGAGACACACTTTACATTTTTACAGTGGTAGAGCCACGCGGCAGCATTTGCTGTAGCACGGATGGGCCGGCTCGAACCGGGGTGGTACCACGACCTCACAGAAAACCAGCGTGAAGTAGAGGTTTACCTCTGCGTTTCGCTTGGTGAGTGCAGGTGGCCGGAGGCCCTTTTTACTGGAAATGAGGCATTCCATCTTAGTCCTCACGGGTGACGACGCATCTACATTTTGATTTTTGATAGAGGATTGATGTAGATGTCTATGGGCCGCAGCAACCACTTACCATCAGGTGGACTGTGTGCTCGTTTGTCACCCTTATCCTATAAAAAAAAAAAACATTTCAAAGGAGCATTAAGTTCTTAGGTGTGATCGTCGACCGGAAGCTCCTTTTCGCTGATCATGTTAAGTATGTTGTCGGAAATGCGATGCGAATTTTCAACAAACTATACATTTACACCCGACCAACCTGGACAGCCCATCCTGATAACGTACAAACTATCTATCGACAGGTTATTGAGCCTACGTTACATACGCAGCAGGCATCTGGGGTCAAGCAGTAAAAAAACGATATGTAAGGAAGCTTTTGGAGTCGGCACAAAGGGGATTTGCGATAAAGACACAAGATTGAGACACAATATTGAGACAGTTCGACTGCAGGGTGCCATCAACTCATTACCAAGGGATATACAATATGAAAGGCCCACTCCCGTGCATGAGCTATTACATCCTTCAAAGAGGGTAAGCATTGATTGTGCAGACCAGAAATCAGAGTATCTAGAACAAGAGGCATCCCTTATTCGAATTTCTACAGATGGAAGCAAGCTTGAGGATGGCAGTATAGGAGCGACTTTTGTCTGCTGCGAAGGCTCAAAAGAAATACACAAAAAGAGGCTGAAACTACACACAAGCTACTCTGTATATCAAGCGGAGCTCTTAGCGATTAAAGAGGCTTGCGAGTGGACTTTGGACCGGAGATTGAATCAAGCAGATGAAACGTAACGCATCAAAGAGGCAAAAGGATGTACACATGCCAAAAGGAGGTTATTTAGATCTTGAGCGACTACCAGGCTGCATTGAGCGCACTCCAAATGAGATCCAACACCCACCCCATTGTGCATTCTGGCAAAGACCCATGATATAATATACACAGCGGCTCAAATGGACCTTAATATCATGTTTTTATGGGTTAAGAGACGACAAGGGGTAACGTAGGTAACGAAATCGCCGATGAGACTGCCAAAGGTACTGCCACGCAACATTTGTGAAATTCCCTATGAGCTTTGTAAAAAGGACTGTGAGAGCAAATACTTGGAGAACGAGGCAGTCAAGATATGAAAGCGGTGAACAAGGAACGCAAACGAAAGAATTACTCCCAAAACTGACGGACATTTGTGCACTGTGGAAAGCAACCAAAGTATCATTTCAATTAATGTAGGTTTTAACGGGTCGCGGCTACCAGAAGGAATCTCTGCATAGATTCAAAATCCCTGCTGATCGCTTTTGCCCTTGTGGCAATACCACTCCTAAAACCAATTACTGATTTGTTGAGGAACTGCCCTAGATTTGAGTATAATAGACTAAGACATAAGATGCTTTGTAGCAAGTTATGTATACCACCATACTGTCTGACGAAACTATTGGATAAACAAAGTACAATTGAATCCTTCGGTATATTTACAAAGTCTATTATAGATAAGCTTAAAAGATTCAATAAATTGTAACTAATATACAAAAGGCAATATGTATGAATTTTCCACCTAGTTTCATATTTTAAGTTAACATATATAATTATTACCCCTCCTTTCTAATTTTATCTTTATTCTTAAGGATACAATGTGTAGATTAAGCATTTAGGCTAGTTATTATAAGTTCATTACAAATTGTATATACTTGTAGCTATGAATCACACTTGTACAATTTTATGGTTCACACATTATTTTCGACTATAAGACACTTATTTTAATGATTGTTAACAAACCATAAGCTAAAGACTAAATTATATGAGTAATAGTATTTCTACAGGCAATCCCTTTCATTAAACCTATGTTCATAATATTCATAATTTGCAATTAAGTTATAATGTTTAAAGTACGTACGTAACAGATATGATAATAAAAATATATATACCTATTTTGAAAGACTGCGCTCTAACATTTATGAACATGTTCCTGAGAATCCTTGTGCGAATTTTCTTTGTTATTATTAATTTCATTTCGTGTAAAATAAATGAGTAATAGTGATAATATGATGAAGATTGATACCTCATCAAAGTATCAAATCGCATTAATGTAGGTAGTGTTATCTTGTCTTAGAGATTAACAATACATATACAATATATTTTAAGCCATTTTATGTACCCCACTGTGTAAATCTGTCAATAAATTCCCAACAAGGACAGTATACTCCTTGGTGGAAAATAAAAAAAACTTATTAATTACACTTGCCACAACATGTTTCAAATATATTATATGTCATTGGTTGCAGTTATTTGTAATTGCAGTGTATAAATTGTCAGGCGCTAATATTTACGTAGGCGAAAGAAACTAAAAAAAAACATACATTAAGTTTTGCATTGACTTAAAAACGATGAGGATGGATGGATAGAGATACATAGTTATTTTATGGTTGCAGCAGCATGAATGGGTTGGCTATACCGGGGAAGGACCTCGCTTTCATAATATACGTACGTGTTTCGTAATTTGTGTATAGAAAACAGAAGAGCCTTTTTGCTGGTAACGCGGCATTCTTAGTCCTGAAGGGTGTCAAGACAACACATCAATCATTTTGATCCTTGATTGAAGATCGATGTAGTTGTTTATGGGCCACATTACCTACCCATTTATCACGTGGACTGTGTGCTCGTTTGTCACCCTTATTAATTGAAATAGGTATATATTAAATGTATTTGTGCCTTCGTCATTAATCAGTGTCTACCTACACAAAATAGCAGGAGAGCTGCGGTTACATAAAAACTTAAATATTTTATTACATCTAACTGACACGTACATTGGTAAAGCTGGGCCTTTGACACTACTCTTGCCACTTACTCCCCGGCTAATGCAGAGGTAATAAAACCACACGCAATTTGCAAATAAAGTTCATTTTAATTTAATTTAATTTCTTTTTGTGTTTTAGTTTTCTGATGTGAATTTATTTGTATACCTTTGAATACTGATTATGATAATGCACTTAATGGATACCACAGGGTTTTTGTTACATGTTGTATAATTCAATAAGAGTACCTATAAAACGAATTTCTTACTTTTTACAAAGGATGCTCTTACTCAATTCTATTTCCAAGACATACGATAAAATTAAAGTTTAATAGCATGAACTTTACTGCAAGTAACATAATTTTTGTTTTTATTTCAGAATCATGGGGCAAGAAGATGCAAATACTTCTCCATCATACAAAGTAAATATTTTTTAATTGATTTTTCTGCCATCTAGTAAAGTATACTAATACCTCGTCGTCGCTATTAAATATATTTTACTGCAAAATATCATAATAATAAGATGTGACGATAGATGGCAGGGTTACTAATTTAAATTATTATTTACTTTTAAGTGATCGATGACTATTGATGATTAAAATACATTTTTTTATTATTATACAAGCATGAAAAATAAAACTGCCCGCTCATAATTTAATACCCTTGCGATAGTTAATTACTTAGTACGTAGTACATATAACTCAATGATTACTTATCGTTTATTTTTAACGTTAGATAATTATGTTAATATGCTTATAATATTCGCATTTTTTAAAGTGAAAACCATTAAGTTATATGTACTACGTACTAGAGAAGCCATTCCGAACATAGACTATGTTCAATTGAACTGTAGTGCAATCCATAGAAACTAAATATTGCGTAAATTGAAGATTTCTGAATTCCATAAAATAATTATTATTACATTTTATTATTTCTTTTTTCTTATTTATTATTTATTTTATATTTCTAATATAATATGTTTGTTTAGATTAAATTAAGATATTTTATATTAAATTCTTATATTTATTTTATATAAATATCTTATTTTATATCAAATTAAAGTCTTCGCCCACGCGACTACTACTCCCGCGCATGCGCAAAGACATAGAGTAGGACTTGAGTAGGACCCAATTTTTGTTTGGAAGGGCTTCTCTAGTACGTAGTACATATAACTCAATGGTGAAAACAATATAGTTTATTATACTTATACAGAGTTATTTTATGATTTAAAAAATCTGATACATTCTGTCCTTTTTATCTTTTAAATTGAAAATGTGTGGTAATGCATTATTTTTACTGATTTTATTTCGCACGCACACATTCGTAAGTATCGATCGATATGCAAAAACGTTGTTGTTCATAAATCACATTTAATTTAAGATAGTTTCAAATAAAAGTAGAAGCATTATTTACTCGTATATTCAAAAACTGCAATAACTTTCAAGGTATCAATATTCATATATTTGAAGTTAAGTTTAAAATATGGCTAGTATTTGAAAAATAAACCTGTCTATTAAGGACCAGTTAATCAAATGAAATCAAATAATAATATATTTGCAATCCAAGTGTGCATAGTTGGTCTTAAATTAAAAATGTGCTTACAACTTAGACGCCCTTTTCAGGCACTGTACAATTTAAAGAGGACACTGCTTATACTTATAAATATACTTAGAAGCTAGATAAATATTAAAGTATATTATAGTGTTACTTTATGATGTCTAAATACTCCTCCACTGAGTAGAAGGCAATTTGTTTTAAATATTTACTTAGGTTTGGATTAAATTTGGTTAATTTTGCTATGTATGTGGTAGAGCCATGCTGCAGCTATATTAGTAGTATAGTTGTAGCACGAATGGGTCGGCTCTACCGTGGAAGGACTACGCTTTCACAGAATACGAGAGTAAAATGGCAGCTTGACACTGCTAAGTGTATGGTGAGTGTAGAGAACCGGAGACCTATTTTACTGGAAAAGAGGCATTCCACCTTAGTTCTCACGGGTGACGACGCATCGATATTTTGATTGTTTATTGAGGATAGATGTAGATGTCTATGGGTCACAGCAACCACTAACAATTAGGTGGGCTGTGTGCTCGTTTCTCACCCTATCCTATAAAAAATGTTTTTTATTTCCCGGGGTAATTTATCATGAACTTTTATTACTATATAGTAGTGGCTTGTATTTAACATTTTTTCGCGACTATGATAAGTAGGTTAATTTTTTATATCAATAATTTCGAGGACTCGTGTAGTCCGTCAACACGCACTCGAACAGGGGCTATGTAATAATTGCTCTTAGAAATGAGCACAGACTGCTAAGATACTACGAGAGGAGACCGCTACCCAATCGCTGTTAAAAATGTACCTGTTATAGATCTGTGTGGGGTTTCATTGTGTAAATAATATTTTGTAAGGTTGACGTTACGCTATTTTTATTAGAATGTTGATCGAAAGAATTTCAAATTCAGTAATAAAATGCATTTTTTTTTTAATTTTGATGTGTTTATGAACCTGTACATTTTTAATTTAATATTTCGAAAAGAGTATACTTGCAATCTTTATTGGGAATGATCGATGTTGCAGAAACATCGATGATGACATCGATGTTGGCATCGATAGTTCAAAATCGATGTTCCATAATATTAGCCTACTCAAAACACCGATGTTGACCACTATCGATGTTTTTTGTATATGTGTAGATACTTACATACTATTTCAAAGTTATGTGTGTATAAACAGCAAGGGAAAAAGTAACAATTAACTTGAATATCAATTTACGTAGAATAGTAATTATGCGACAACCGACAACGACACTACAAAATAAAGTGAAAGCAGTGACCGCTGTGACATTACAGGTCACACTTGACAATTAAGTTTGACACACCATAATGATATTTTTTAGGTCAGCGATGCGTTCAGGAATTCTGAATTACTCAAAATGAAGATTTAGTTGATATTGATTCGCGGGTTCGCATTGTTCGCAAGTTCCAAATAATCGATTACGGGTTCATTGACATCGGTGTTTCGATGTTTGATATATGTCAACATCGATGTTTTAATTTTTAACATCGATAATCATAGAACATCCCTAATCTATATACTTACGTCCCACAGCTGTGTACAGGCCCAGTCTCATTTGTAAGAGGGTTACAATTTTGGCGGCAAAGTGGGTTGGTGTTAAAGTTTTAGTTTTAAATTCAAAAATATTTTGAAAGCTAAACTTAATATCTAAGAGTAGTTTCTCATTATTATTTTATCTCCCCTCATTATTCATCAGTCCCCGTTATTATATTATTTTTCATTCGTTCATTCACTTCAGTCTATTAAAGTCCACAGCTGAACATAAGCCTCCGACATAGATTGTAAAGGCGGGTTTGGTAACAGCAGTTTTTTTTAATTATCATAGAGTTGTTACAGAAAGTTGCTGCTGTCCATCTCCTGTTTCTATTCCCTCTGCTACCACATACGACATCCACGGAATAATATGGGGTAGTATTCATTCTTACGCCGTCACAGTTCGGCAATTATTTTCTCTCGTGCACTGTATAATATAGGGACAACACAGTATTATATTTGTATTATTTTCTTTTATAACCTTCAAACCTATTTCGAGGGAATATTATTCTACAACTTACTATTGAATTGAATTCGGTCAAAACGACTAAGATATTTTCACACATAAGGGTCGCATGAAAATATAAGGGCGTTTTGTATAACAACGGGACTATGGTGATTCTAGGATATGGGTATCTTATTTCAGATAGAAACATCAGATGAGCTCGGCCGCTATTTGGTGGCAGCTCGGGACCTGTCCCCTGGAGATATCGTACTGACCGAGAGGCCAATGGTCTTCGCACCGAAAGCAATGCTTGACCCCGAAGCACAGATGCCGTGCGTCGGCTGCTACAAGCCCGTCTTCACAGATATTGGCGAAAGATGTGCTAAGTAAGTTTTATGCGACTTTGTAACCTGGGACATGTTTCATAGTAAAAGTGACAACCGTCTGATGGCGTCCTAAGATAATCCAGGTAGTATAGAAATGGCAGGAAGAATTTATGACTTGAGATAGATGGTGATATAACCATCTCGTTTACACCTTATAAGTGGTAGAGTGACGCTGCAGTTATATTATGGTTGTAGGGACCTCTCTATCAGACTTTTTATAGAGTAAGAATAACAAGCGAGCGCACAGTCCACATGATGGTAAGTGGATGCTGTGGCCCATGGACATCTACATTTATCCTCAATTAAGAAATAAAATGCGGATGCGTTCATTACTTATGCACTTTATATGAATATTTTTTTTAACTTTATTTTATTTTAACGTGGTAGAGCCATGCTGCAGCTATATTAATAGTATAGTTGTAGCTGGAACGGGTCAATTCGACCGGGGTAGAACACACAGAACACAAATTTAAAGCTGCTGTTTCATATAGTGAGTGTAGATAACCGGGGACCCTTTTCCTTAGTCCTCAAGGGTGACAACGTATTGCATTTTGATTCTTAATTGAGTTAAATGTAGATGTCTATAGCCTACAGCATCCACTTACCATCAGGTGGACTGTGTGCAAGGTTGTCACTTTTATTCTAAAAAAAATTACTTATATAAATATCCAAACTGGCGACGGGAGCAGCGTCAAATGTGGAAGACGTCTGGTCGTCAATCTGTCTACCAAGCCTGACGATTAAAGCAATTCTCCGTGCAACGGGAGAGACCCACGTGCACCAACAGACTTTTACGTACAGTTAAATAAAAAAAAGTGTATGAAATGCGCAAGCAGTCCAACTGATTGAGAGTGGATATGGAGGGCATATAGTTTCATAGCACTTTCAGAAAGAGAGTAGGTCTTTGCTGGCATCATCGTCTTTACAGACCAACACAAGTCTACTACTGAACATAGGTCTTCTCCAGAGATTGCTTCTTAAGGAGGATAATTACCATAACTGCCATGCTTGGCAGGTGGGTTCACTACCGCATTTTTTTTATAGAATAAGGGCGACAAACCAGCACACAGTCCACCTGATGGTAAGTGGTTGCTGTGGCCCATAGACATCTACATCTATCTTCATTTGTGAATTCAAATGCAGATGCGTTGTCAGCCGTGAGGACTAAGATAGAATGCGGCTTTTCCAGTTTTAAGCTGCTATTTTACGCTTGTATTCTGTGAGAGTGTGGTCCTTCCCAGGTCGAGCCAACCCATTCGTGCTAACACTATACTATTAATATAGCTGCAGCATGGCTCTACCACGTAAAAATATTTTTTTTTTATTCTTATAAAGTACATAAGTGACGCATCCGCATTTTATTTGTTAAATGAGGATAAATGTAGGTGTCCATGGGCCATAGTATCCAGTTACCATCAGGTGGACTGTGTGCTCGCTTGTTACCCTTACTCTATAAATAGTCTGATAGAGAGGTCCTGAGTTGGAATCCCACGTCGAGACATAATCTGTCATTGTTTCTTTGAAAAACTCGCATGGAGTCAGGTAGGCGGTGTTTTCAGTGAATTTTCTTATATCACTACTATAATAACTTTACTTTTTTCACTTTTAAAACCTAGTACTTATTGTTACATAAAATATATCTGTCGTATACTACATTTTTTTTATTTTCAATTATGGGGCTCTTACGATACTCACGAAGTGTAAAAATCATTTATCTAGCCTTACTCTGACAGGCTTCAATTCTGTTTTTTTTTCAAGGTGTGGTTGGCCCGTTTGTAGTGGAAACTGCTCAGGGTTAGCAGATCCAAGACATCACGGTATAGAGTGCAATATTCTTAGTGTGCGCCCTGCATGTGTGCTCGACAATATGGCTGATTATTACAGGTATTTAAATATTCTATAGTTTTTGGTCGAAAGTTCGAGTCCGCTAAGTCGAACTTTATGAGTTCTGGTACACTGAGGCGACCGTCATCTGTTGAACAATGTTGGAAGTCACCAGCTGTTTGCTTGCTTCTTACTTGGTAGAGCTATGCTACAGGTAAATTATGGCTGCTGCACAAATGGATCGGCTTGATCAGGGCGGAGGACCAGGTTCTCACCATAAAACAACAGTATAACCGTAAAGTGTCGTATGGTGAGTGTATAAAATTGGAGGCCCTTTTTACTCGTACAGAAGCATTCCATTTTATAGTCTTCAGGGGTGACAACGCATTTGCATTTTGATTCTTAATCGAGGATACATATGGATGTTTATGGGTCGCAGCATCTACTTACCATAATGTGGACCGTGTGCTCGTTTGTCACCCTTAAACTATATCAAAAATCTTTATAGTTGGTTGAGTTTCCTTCTTACTATTTACTTTTTATTTTAGACACGATGCCTTGTTACCGTTGCGATGCATTCTTTTACAAAAAACCGATCCTGAGAAATGGAAAGATCTACTAGAAATGCAATCGCACATGGAGTGTCGCACGCCTGGTACCGAAGCCTACGAGTAAGTAGTTATCAATATTTATTTATGAAGAAATATTTTATTAATATCCACCATTAAGTGAAGTGTCCATATCCAGCTGATGACTGCTTACAGTCTGATAAGGAAGAAGAATATCAGGTTAATGATGTAGCATAATATGTTTTACGAGAGAATGACACATAAGTTCGTAGCCTACTTGAAGATAAGTGATGTCAATAGTTAAACAAATTGCGGTAAATATGCGACCGAAATATACACGATATCTTATACTGTGGCAATCTGAACCCAGGATTCACTGTAATATTCGGTGCAATATAGTGCGTTCGCGTTAAGAAAATAGTGAGTCATCGTTGTCCCCCGGCCTGGCCACGCCCCGCAGCCAATTAAAATGCAAGAAATTAGAAGGTCGAGTTCACAGTGACCAGTTGAAGTCAGGCCCACAATATAATAAATATTTAACAGATGAGACTGCCAAAAGTAATGGCATTACAATTCTTCGCCTACCGCCTTACCGTTGCAAACTTAATCCAATTGAATTGGTTTGGGCCCAAATAAAAAATTATGTTGGTGCCAATAACTCCACGTTCAAAATGAGTGACATAAAAAATTATTAGATGACGCAATAGCATTAATAGATGTTAATCGTTGGAAGAAGTGCTGCGACCACGTGATACGCGAAGAAAATACTTTTTGGATTTGGAGGAATTTGGATGACATCATGGAACTTGCAGAACAAAATTCTTTCATAATTAATGTAACTGGAGAATCTAGCGATACTAATTAGTGATTTAAGTAATTTTAAGAAAATTTGTTTCCATTAAACTTAATTAAATGTTGGAAAAAGAAAAGAATTTTTACTCCACTGTGAATACACCTTTACCCTGTAGTTGCACTGATGATTCACTATTTTCTTAACGCGAACGGACTATAGTGTACTAATTGTTCTTAAAATATAAAGGTAAAAACAAATTAACGGTTTATCTGATAGTGTCTACAACAATCTATGGATACCTGCAATTAACTTCAAACGATGAAGGTCTCTCTCACAACCAATAATTATATTGGATCTCTTAACCTTCAGATAGGAACAACAAGTGACTGCACTGCTTCTTGGCAGCAAAAACAGCTGATAGGATAACACTTACTACCTTTCTACTTATTACTTTTCTTTTCTGTTCTTGTAACGATAGAATCCTCGGAAAAAAGGAGGCACTCTTTATTCTGCCTAGGTAGTAAGGTAGTTACCACTGACAACCAAAAAGAAGTCGTTAGATCGCTTATATCCTTAATTCGCAATCCCAATATATGAATTTGAGTTGAAGCTAACAGTTTCTTCGAAAGACAAATTGCTAATTCCGCGTTTAGTTTTGTTACATGTTTGACAAAATAATAGCTGCTCCTTTGTTGGATTAATATTTTATAGAATTTAAAACTTCCTTAATTTGAAGAAATTACTGCGAATATGAAGTACATAATGTATAAATAATTGTTATGTTTTAATACATTCGATATTTCTAAAAAAATTATTCTTTGATTTTTTTCAGTGAAGCCAACGAATTCGTAGTTGAATATCTCATTAACAATTTCATTAGTAAGCTCGATAAAGATACGAAAAACAAATATCTACCAGAAATTTCAAAGGAGCTAATTCATAGAGTTTGTGGTATAATCGACACAAATTCATTGGAAATACGTTTGCCTGAAGGAGCTGAACTACAAGCACTTTATTACAACACTTGTATTTTAGAGCACAGTTGTATACCAAACACAAAACATACATTTAATCATTCGAACGCAGACAAGAATGATTTGTATAAAATAACAGTTAAAGTTGTAGTTCCAGTGATGAAAGATCATCATATTACAACGATGTATAGTCATGCTTTGTGGGGCACTCAGGCTCGAAGACAACATTTGAAAGATACGAAATATTTCTCATGTAAATGTCCTAGATGTAGTGATCCTACTGAACTCGGCACTTACCTAAGTGCTATGAAATGTTTTGGAGATGGCACCAAACCTTGTAATGGAATACATCTTCCTGAAGATCCTCTAGACGATGAAACGGATTGGGCTTGCAGTGAATGTCCAGTTAAAGTGAATAATTCACAAATTAATATGCTTATTTCACAAATGGGAGAAGAAGTTGAAGGAGTGTTAGCCATGGGTGGATCCGTGACAATGTTAGAAAATCTCCTTTGTAGGCTGTCGACATTTTTACATCCTAATCATTATCATTTGTATTCTCTAAAACATTCTTTGATTCAACTGTATGGTAGACAACCAAATTATATGTCTGAAGAAATATTGGAAAAGAAAATTAAAATGTGTAAAGATCTTATTGGAATCACTAATACTTTAGATCCAGGAAATGCTAGATTAAGCCTTTATAGTTCCGTATTGTATCATGAACTTCATTCCGCGTTGATTTTGAAAGCGAAAAAGGTAAATAGCGATGGTTCTTTTAAAACCATTGATGAGATTAAACCCTTGGTTATCGAAGCGAAAAGCTCTATCGATTTTGCGTTAGAAGCATTAAAGGATGATATGGAAGAGACATCCGGAAGGAAATTGTATAGTGTAATAGAAGAAAGTAGGAAAGAATTCGAAAAGTTTTGTAATCAAAAGAACATATCCGTGTAATGTATATAATTTTATTTTAGTTTTATTATATAATATATACAATAATTATAAAAAATATCATAAACTTAACCGTTAGTAATATCACAGATATATCTTTGATTTTATCTTATATTAAGCTTATGCTAATAACATCTACTTAGCAATAATTTTTATAAAGTAATACATTGATTTATTATTTGCTTATCAATTCGTTTGCTTTAGAACAATCTTCTTCTTTGGAACAATCTGAACCCAGATCTCAAATTATCATTATTCACATTATCGACAATCCAATCCGTGTATCTGGATACTCTTGTATAAATGCCTGGCATTTTTGCTCGAGCGCAGCCACTTCCAGTTGATACTACTCCAACTACCATAGAATGACCTTTGCTTCCTCGCACCATCAGTGGACCACCGCTGTCAGCCTATAAACATACATTAAAAGTTACAGTTGGAGATAAAATTTACTTTTATTAAATAAAAGTACACTGCTGAAAATAGACATCTTTTATACGTGGTAGAGCCATGCTGCAGCTATATTAGTAGTATAGTTGTAGCACGAATGGGTCGGCTCGACCGGGGAACGACCACACACTCACAGAATACCAGCGTCAAATAGCAGCTTCATGCTGCTGTGTTTCGTATGGTGAGTGTAGAGAACCGGAGATCCTTTTTACTGCAAAAGAGGCATTATATCTTAGTCCTCACTGGTGACAACGCATCTGCATTTTGATTCTTTATTGAGGATAGATGTAGATGTCTATGGGTCATAGCAACCACTTACCATCAGGTGGACTGTGTGCTCGTTTGTCACCCTATCCTATTAAAAAAAAGACATTCTCCATAGATTGCCTCATAGGGGAGATTTTGCCATAGTCAACACGCTTGGTGAGCGGGATGCCAAACGCAGTTTTTATTATTTTAAGTTGCTATCGGGAAGATGCTGCTGCCCATCATCTGTTTCAATTTCTCTCTGACGCCTCTTACAATACCACGGGACGATATGGGGTAGTGGATATTCTTACACCGCCACTACACGGTATATTAAATAATTAGCCATAAACATTGTTGGTGGTGGCGTTAGACAATCCATCACCCAAACTCATTTCGTGTGTTTCGGGGGAGGCGTCTCATACGTGGGAGAGCGACGCTGTAGCTATATTATGGTTGTAGCAGGAATGGGCTCGACCGAAGAAGTACCACGCTTTCACAGAATAATAGCGTAAAATAGCAACTTACTGCGTTTCGTATTTTGAATGTAAAGAACCGGAGACCCATTTAACTGGAAACGAGGCATCCATTTTAGTCGTTAGGGGTGCCAACGCATCTGCATTTTGATTCTTATTCAAGGATAGATATAGATGTCTATGAGCCTCAGCATCCACTTTTATCAGGTGAACTGTGTGCTCGCTTGTCAACTTTATTCTATAAAAAGGTGACTATGGAAAATTTCAGAAAGATCACATAATTTCCGCTAAATGGCGGTACAACTAGGTGCAAGATATCTGATACTGCGGTCGCCAGTCCGCGAATCCTTTGACCTATTTTGTTCTATGTGGGTGTCGTAAGAGGCGACTGTGGGATATACCAAAATAATCTTATGACCTCCGATAGATTTCGGTATAACAATCCCATTTTCGCTTGACGTAAACTGCCAAAACCGGCGACTGCACGCAGCCTCAAAGATACGAGACGCTTGGTATCTACTATGATTGCTATACCTCTTGCCAGGTGTGGAGATTAAGTAAAATCGTCCATACCATGGGCAAGCCCATGTCCAGCAGTGGACTTTTAAAAGCTGATGAATAAGAAGAAGAAGAAGAAAGAAAGACATTTTAAAATTATTACTTAGTTGTCAGAGGAACCTCTACTGTGTAAATAAGCGTTAATATAAAGAAGGATTTTTAGCTACTTAAAAGTATTAACACATGTATTTGTATAAAGTATCATCATTCATCATCACTACATCAAAGTCAACTGCCGAACATGGGCCTCCCGTTAGATTGCTATATATGGCGGTAATTTGCCATAGTTGTCACGCTTGGCAAGCGGGGTGGTAACTTATAATTTATTTAACATTTAAGTAGTAAGTTTAATTATTAAGATATACCTATGCGTTTTCGCTATTGAAAAGATGTGTAATTTTAATAGTCACATGATTATTGTAATAAAATGTGAAAAGTCCAAAAATATCACGTAGGTGTAAAATTATCCTTCCCCATTCATTTAACCAAATAGAAATCATTAATTAGAATTGAGAACGGAATTTTTAAGATGACGATCGAACATTTATATTACGAACATTTAACATTTAACATTTGTTTTAAGCTAGCTTTACTCACAGCATGCGTTGCAATGCATTTATGGTAAAAACCTTGGTGAGCTGCGCACTATAATCACAAGAGTAGATAAACGGAACAGAGATGAGGCTTGATACAACCGCGCGAATCGGTTGCACTACTACAAGCACGCGAGGCCTGTGTACGGGACCACTGGCCGCTTGTCGCGTACGCGGCGAGACTGGAAACAATCGATTACGCTGGTACAGCCAGTGGACAATACCTCAGGGTCAGTGTGACGCATGTTGTTTGTTTTGTTAGTTACAAGTTGGAATATTTTAATGTAAAAACGTAGTATTATTAATAATTGTTGTTTATTGTTTACTGTTTATTCAACAGTGGTAGAGCCACGCGGCAGCTTTTGCTGTCGCACGGATGGGCCGGCTCGAACCGGGGTGGTACCACGACCTCACAGAAAACCAGCGTGAAGTAGAGGTTTACCTCTGCGTTTCGCTTGGTGAGTGCAGGTGGCCGGAGGCCCTTTTTACTGGAAATGAGGCATTCCATCTTAGTCCTAACGGGTGACAACGAATCTACATTTTGATTTGTAATAGAGGATAGATGTAGATGTCTATGGGCCGCAGCAACCACTAAACATCAGGTGGACTGTGTGCTCGTTTGTCACCCTTATCCTATAAAAAAAATTGTACTGTGTGTATGGATATGTTATACAAGAAAAAAATAAAAATATATCATACTTTAACTATCCCAAGAAGTACAATAGGTAAGTAAATATTTGATTACTACTTTTTCGCGATTTTAAAAGTTTCGCGAATATTTCGATTTGAAATAAATATTATCGATATTTGATATAAATATAAGTAAATTCGATATGCCATGTGAGTGTTTCACGTAAGATTAATTGAAAAAACTTTATCTAAGATTCAGAATTTACCTCCCCATTAAAAGAAACAATTAAATATTAAAAAACAAAAATTATAAAAAAGAACTATTAGAGTAAATTATTTGTAAAGTATTCTATCATACTGAATATTAAAACTATTTAACAAATGTTTTGTTTAATTTGTGTTCACCTACTGTGACAACCCTACTAAACCTGCTAACAATTTTGCACGTTCTTAAGAAGCTTTGTCTCAGTTCTGTTTATCTACTCATGTGCTACAATACTCCTTTCATCGTAAATAAATGCATGATATAGGAACGCATAGAAAATGGGCAAACAAACAAACAATATATTCATTTTCTACCAACATCAAAAAGGAGCCGGTACTCAATTCAACTGTATGTTTTTTATGTGTGTTACCTCATAACTTCTTACTGGCTGAACCGATTTCGATGATTCTTTTTTTTTATTTGAAAGCTGGTGCTTCACATGTGGTTCCATATAAATTGATCAAGGTCTGACTAATAGTTTATGAATTATTCTTAATAATTTATATTGCAGTCGGTTGTACAAAATTTTTATATTTAAATAATAGTCAGAAGCATTCGCGGGCATGCACGCAACAACTCTCCTAAGTTTCTTTGCAAACATGAGCAGGAAAGTCGATCCTGGCAGTAGCCAGGATAACGCATTAGAAGCAGAATAATTATTAATAATCCCTTGATTCATTCCCCTTTGTTGCCTCTCATGACACCCACGGGATGATATGAGGTATTCAATAACGCCGCCACAGCTGCTTAAAAATACATCTTCTTAGTTTATCCTTACCCAGCAAGAGTCCCTGCCTCCCTGTTCGTATCCAGCGCACATTTGAGTGGAAATTATCTTCACCTTGCTACCTTGTGACTCGTACCAGTTGTTACATTCATCGTTAGGAACGACGACTACATCTGTCTTCTGTAAAATATTGGGTCTGGAACCTGGTGAAAGAAAGATTCGACTACAAAATTGATATCTTTTAAACCATTTGACAAATAATGTTAATACGATGCCACCCTCTTACTTTGCAGTTCTTCCTGTAGTACCCAAAGTGTGACAAAAAGACGTATGTAGAGTACGAGAGACGTCTTTACTCCTGAGCTCCACGGCTTGCAATATTTAAAATTAAAACAATTTACAACAATATTCTTCGCATATCCATACTTTTTTTAACGTGGTGAAGCCACGCTGCAGCTATATTGTGGTTGCAGCACGAATGGGTCAGCTCGACTGGGGTAGGACCACGCTCTTTTTACTGAAAACAAGGCATTCCATCTCAGTTCGCAGAGGTGACAACGCATCTGCATTTTGATTTATCCACTTACAATCAGGTGGACTATGTGTTCGTTTGTCACCCTAATTCTATAAAAAAAAAACTTACTTTGGTTTGAGATTTGATTAAAATTTATTTTTTTAACTACTACGAGTACCCATATAGTCTTAAAGAATTATAGAAACTATCGACAGTTCTCGATAGTCCTGCAAAAAGTATTATGTAATATAGAAACATCTCTTGGTTTCGTGTAATCAACTTGTTATAATTTATCTGCTGACTTCCAAAAAGGAGACGGTACTCAATTCGAGTGTATGTTTTTTTATGTGTTACCTCATAACTTTGTACTGGGTGAACCGATTTCGATGATTCTTTTTTTATATGAAAGCTGATAGTTCTCGTGTAGTTCCATATGAATTTGATCAAGGTCAGACCAATAGTTTTTGAGTTATTCTTAAATAACTGATATTGAAGTCGGCTGTACAAAATTTTTAATTTTAAATTGTTTTTAAAATACCCTAAACTCATAAAAAGTATGAAATATTTGTAAACTGTGCAATCGGGGCTTTAATTTTTCAGTAAAATATCTTAGAACCGACCTCTGAAAGTTAAATTACTTTATTCTTTTTAGTTTCTTGAAGTCAGATTTTAAGTTTTCTTTCAAAGTAATTTTTTGATTAATTATATTCTAATAATATGATACGATAGGACCTTATATCCTCATAAATGATAGAAGGTATCGTATAGCGTATAATACAGTATACTTAATCTAATATCAATAAAAAAAAAATATTTTGATGGAAGAAAATGGGCTGGGTTTTGCGATGATAGTTAAATACTTACCTTTTCCCCTGTCTTCATTCGTGAAACCCCAACCTGCTACAGTGGCTTGAACACCGCCAAAATCTGAAGAAGAGGCTTGCGGCAAACACGCAGGGCGCAACTCACTAGTCCAAATCAATTGGCGGAGCGTTTTCAACAGAGCTACATCATTTGATTTTCTATTACATCTGTGATCAAAAAATGCAAAATAAATGAACAAAACACCTGTAGTAGCTCGGAGGCTAAGTGAATGTCGTAAATTACGTCAAAGTACGTTAACATTACAGGTTCGGTTCCTACGCACCTATAAAACTATTAATGTGTAAAAATGCAATTTAAATGTTACTACGTCCTCGGTGATGATGAAAAATATGATAAGGAAACCTACATATCTAAAGAATAAAATAGTTTGAGGGTATAAAAGTCCGTTCAACACGCACTGGTGCAGAGTGGCGGACTGCCCTATGTCCCATATGCCCTGTGCCTAATTGTAGGACGTTTATATATATTACAAATTACTTTAAAACGAACAGAAAACATTCACAATAATTATAAAGCTCAATTAGAAGATAATTTATTCATATATTTAAGCCTATTATATGGATATTATATGGATATTTATCCACTGCTGTAGGCCTCCCTATTAATTGTCTCATGAAAATATAATTGATAGAATCAGCGGCCAGCCTGCGCATGCGCAGTCTACTTCACCTGAGGATGCCTCGTGTAGAGGCGAAACACGTGTCGTATTTTCGAGAGTGGTGTGTCCTGCCTAGTGTGGTGGTGCTGAGGATGGTAGTGCTGGGATTGACGGCGACAAGTATAGTGCGCGCGATTGAGGGAGGGTGGGAGGTCTTCCTTAAAGCTGGGCAGGACACATCATTTTCTTTCTTTACGCGGAATTAAGCAAATTAATTTATTTGTTATAAATTAATTTGCTTAATTCCCCATCATGAAAATATCCCCAAAATTTACCATAGTTCTCAGTTCCCACACTTGAGAGACCTTTTGTAAACTGTAGATTTTTATTATTTTGAATTGTTACAAGGAAGCTACTGCTGCCTATCGCCTGTTTTATTTTACTAGGTCGCCTGTTACGAAACCCGAAAAAGTTGGTTGCAGGTGTCTATGGGCTACAGTAGCCCCTTACCATCAAGTTGACTATGAGTTCTTTAATTACTTCAGTGTTAAAAAAACCTTTTACGCAATACAAGTGCGATAATGGTATAAATTTCACCAAGATATGTGCAGTGGACACTAAATTGGTTTAAAGCGCAAATATATTTATACCGTATTTCTTTTTTTTTATAGGATAAGGGTGAAAAACGAGCACACAGTCCACCTGATGGTAAGTGGTTGCTGCGGCCCATAGACATCTACATCTATCCTCTATTACAAATCAAAATGCAGATGCGTTTTCACCCGTGAGGACTAGGATGGAATGCCTCATTTCCAGTAAAAAGGGCCTCCGGCCACCTGCACTCACCAAGCGAAACGCAGAGGTAAACCTCTACTTCACGCTGGTATTCTGTGAGGTCGTGGTACCACCGCGGTTCAAGCCGGCCCATCCGTGCGACAGCAAGAGCTGCCGCCTGGCTCTACCACTGTGAAAAATAATTTTCTATATAATACTTACCTGTATTCAGGGTGCGGGATAATTTTAGACAAAGGCTGGTTCACATCGTTTCTAGAGATGTCTGTATAGCCCACGACGACAGTTAATTGTTTCGATTTGTAGAACTCGTCGAAAACACTGAAAAAAAGTATTAAACTTTATTATTTGTTACCATATATACCACATATGTCACATAGTGTTACTATAATAACACTGTTTGGTAGCGACGTTAGATAATACGTATTTAATTTGAGAGACAAACTAACTCTTATTTCCCAACTTTAATGCCATTTGAACCAACAAATGTGTCCCATACACAGTGGCGTAGTGCGATGGCAGAGGTGGTAGCTCTATGCCCCTGGGCAGCAGATTTAAGTGGGTTCCATTTTGGGAACGATAGTCAGAACCTCGCTTTTTTAATGAATTCAATAAATCTTAAAAATCTATTGTTTTAATTTAGTTCACTGTAATCACATTAATTAGGGAATTACATTGAGTGGCTGTAGTCTGCAATCATAGTATTCAATACCTTACCGTGGGTACTATGAAAAATTGGATTAATGTAGTGCCAGATAAGGGAGTTTAAAGTAAACTAAATTCTATCATCCGATTTTGCCATATTCCTCAACCAAATCTGGGCGACCCTAGACTCACGCTGTAGCTGTATGATGGCTGGAGGACGAATGGGTTGACTCAACCGGGGAAGAACAATGCTCGCACAGAACACCGTAAAATACTATCATAATGCTGGTGTGCTTCACATGGTTTAAGACTAAAACTGGAAACCGTTTTTACTGTTAACGAGTATAACTAATGATGGGCCGAATATTAGTTTCATATTCGGCATTCGACATATTCGTCAGGTTTACCGAATGTTCGTATTAGGCCGAATATTCTACCAATTCACCGAATGTGCGGCAAAGTGATACTAAAGTTCACTGTATTGAGTTTTGTGTGATCGAGCATGATTGATGCAACGTCTGAAATAGTATTGTTTGCACAAGGTAAGTAATTTACTGTGTAGCTTTATGCCTTTGAGATAAAAACAATGACGCCACTCTTACCGGAGACTAGCCATGTGCTCAAGACAGAATTATAGTGCCCAAGTGTATGCGCAAATACTGGTGCACTCTCTAATTTTTCTCTCATAGTCTGATGGCAGAGTAATCCAACACGGACGGAAAGAGATCAGGCGTAGAACCAACGGCTTTACGTGTTTATCGAGGCGCGGGAGTGAAACACCGCCAACTTCCTGACTCCGGGTTGTTACTGAGAATTTCTTGGTAGAAAAACTCGACTTTGGCTCAACCCGGCATTCGAACCCGGGATCTCGTGATCAGCAATCGCGTTTACGACCACTTGACCAACGCTGCAGTCAAAACTGTGGTAGTACTTCCAAGAACATTAGAGAAAGAGATGGTTATCAAAAAATAAACGATTGTTTATAAGTAAGTAACTCGATTTTATAACAGGATTTACAGTCAAATATTTTTATTATATCATATAATGCGATCTTTAGTGTAGAAAATGAGGTATATTAGCATATTTTTCTGATTTTTTTACCAATTGTACTGAAGGAAAGAATTTCATAAAAGAATTTCAACATTTCAGCAGATTTCAATCTTATAACCATTTTTCTACTTAGTGTAGCAACAGAAAATAAATACTATTCATTGAAAACAGTATTTATCTGACAGCAACAAAACATAATTCGAAGTAGTTCTTGGAATATTTTAATCATTTAATCATAAACATATATTAGAGTACATATTATGACATTAAAATTTCTGATTATTTAAAGAATTTAGTGCATGTGTTCTTATCTTTTTGCAGGGAATTACTATGTTAATAAGATTTTGAGGTTAAACATTTTTAATGTTACTTAATGGGTTTCGTTATGAGATAAACGTTATTGAGGTATCTATGGAATACAACACTTACTCGTACCATTAGTGTAAATAGAGGCCTCGTTATGACTACAGTGTTGATGGATAAAAGTTAATGTACAAACGATACTTAAATTAATTAAGATTATAGGCACCGCGAAATAAGAACATGAAATATTAAATAAGAAACATGTTTACGTGGTAGAGCCAACCCGTAGCAATAGATTATGGATGCAATATATTATGCAACTAGCTGTTCCCCGCGACTTCGCCCGCGTGTAACTTAGTGTTTTAATTTAGTGGCGCGGAACCCTAATTATTTTTCTTAAATATAAGTAGCCTAAGTAGTAAACTACTCCTTATAATATGAGCTATCTACCAGTGAAAGTCCCTTCAAAATTTGTCCAGCCATTTCGGAGATCAGCCGGAAAAAACAGACAGACAGACGGACAGACAGACAGTCAGACAGCCAAAAACCTTAAAAATTGTGTTTTTGTTGTAGGTACCGTATAAACTTTTATGTGCAATTAGTAAAAAGCTGTTATTTTGACATTACAACGAGACACTTCAATTTTATTTATTTGTATAGATGTATAGATATATTATGGTCGACTCGACTGGGGAAGGACAGCACTCACACAGAATACCAGCGTAAAACGGAGACCCTTTTTACTGGTAACAGGACATTCCATCTTCAGGGATGACAAAGCATCTGCATTTTGTTACTTAATCGAGGGTAGGTGGAGATGTATTTGGGTCAAACTTTTTCTATAAAAATTAAGTAAGATTATTTTATTTAACAAACGTAATACTATTCGCAAGAAGTTGCTTAAAGTGGAGTTATGGTGAGGGGAATACTCAGAGTTTATCTGTGTGATAAAATTCGTAACGATAACTAGACCATTGTTCGTAGACGAACCAAAATAACCAGCATAGTTAAATGTAAATGGTAATGGTTAATTTTTAACAGTGGTAGAGCCACGCGGCTGTCGCATGGATGGGCCGGCTCGAACCGGGGTGGTACCACGACCTCACAGAAAACCAGCGTGAAGTAGAGGTCTACCTCTGCGTTTCGCTTGGTGAGTGCAGGTGGCCGGAGGCCCTTTTTACTGGAAATGAGGCATTCCATCTTGGTCCTCACGGGTGGCGGCGCATCTGCATTTTGATTTGTAATAGAGGATAGATGTAGATGTCTATGGGCCGCAGCAACCACTTACCATCAGGTGGAATGTGTGCTCGTTTGTCACCCTTATCATATAAATTAAATTAAAAATAAATTATGGATCAGTAATCTGAAGTTACAGTGGTCTGGCCAAACAGCTTTAAGAACCTACAGCCGATGGGGAATAATTTCTCGTACCGGTAGCCGAGGTGTATGGTGGATTCCACCAGATAGTAAGACAAGCAGGTTCGTGTTTTGTGGTAGTGTTATTAACTGTCTTTGAACTCTGCAACCAATTTCAGATGCAATAATCACACACTTGAAAGCTTTTTGTGCTATATAAATAAGATTAAATAAAATAGCTGAAGAAACTTATGATATTATTAATGTGAACTCCACCATCGTCATTGTCATGACAACCTGCCAGCAACATCATGGTTGGACTGTGCATTGGCTTATGTAGGGCACTACACTTACAGGCAGTACCATAATCAAAGTACCAAAGTCCATTGCGACATGATTGTCATCTTTCAAATATCTCACCCTTATTGAGTTTTAGCATTGTCTTGTTTCAAGTCACTTACGGGATAAAATAATATTATTGATTCTTCGACGACATCAACACGTACCAAATGCAAACTTAAAAAACGTAAACTTATTTATTTTAGTCTGATTTTTAGATGTGTGTCAAGCACAATCAAAGCAGTTGTTTTTCTTTTTTTCTACTAAAGTCTTTCGATCTTTCATCTTATGTTTTATCAAATTGAAATTCATGAAAGCGACCAAAAAAAATTCTTAAGTGATTTTGCCAAGACAGATTCTATGTTAATAATCTACTATAAAAAGCGAATACAAATTGTTTTCTGCAAGATTTATAGCTCCTTATAGAAACGAATCCAACCCGGCTGGAACTAAAAAAAAACTCAAGAAGTAATAAATAATAAGACTGGGTGAAACATTCAAGACATATTTATAAAAGTACGGTGAACTTGAATCTTGAAGCATCTAACTCTCGGGTTGACTTTGATTTTAACTGTGAATATATCGTCATAAATTTTACTTTTTTTATCTAGCGCCACACAATCACTCCACGCATTTTAACATATTTAAAGTTCCCGTTATTTTATGAACTAGTTATCTCCTCATCACGGGAAAAAATTCCTAAGTTGTAATATACTATACAGAATCTTGTTTCTTTTTGAAACCGACGCTTGCTGCTTTTCGTTCTAGAATCAAACCACAAACGAGAGCACAACAAGCTTTTTAACATAAAATGAGAACAATAGTTAAAATTTGCAAGCTTTTTTTCAGATCCAATTTTTTATGAGAAGTTTCGATTATACCTGCAATAAGAAATAGCAAAAAAAATTATTGAAATGAAATTTAATGAATGGATTAAATTTTTAATTAAAGTACGTTCAATTAAAATACCGTTAGTCAAGACTCACGACAAGAACAGAGTTAGTTCTCAGAGGTGACAACATATACCTACGTAGTTTTGTTTGTTTGAAGCTAACTAAAGCAGAACATGAATTGTTGTAGCCACTTAGCATCAGGTAGAATTTAATTTAGTTTGTCAGTTCGGTTTTATAGAAAACCGGCCAAGTGCGAGTCGGACTCGCGTATGAAAGGCTCCGTACGTGAAATACACAATCTGTGAAAATTTCAACTGTTGATCTATTACGGATAATGAGATACAGTCCGCTGATAGACAGGCGGACGGACGGACGGACGGACAGCGGAGGCTTGGAAATAGGGTCCCGTTGGTTACCGGTACGGAACCCTAAAAAGGAACAGCTTAAATAACAAATTTAAAACAAAAAAATCATTAGAGTTCATCTGAACTTACACCACGCGCACCTGTTGGGAAGAAGCTACTGCAGACCATGAACAACTGCAAACAATTTCAATCGAATAGGCTACAAATGCGTTGTCACTTCTGGGAACTAAGATACAGCTAAGTTACAGCCTGACATTATACTGGCTCTATATACTCTTCAGTCCAAATTCATCAATGCACGCATTGCTGCTGGTGGCAGAAATAAGTAAGAGCGTAAAAACCTACCTAGGCGAACTCCTGGGCAGAAAAAAAGTCGTAGTATAGCGGATGACGCTACCACGGCTACGATTATTAAAATAATCGAAATAAAACTAAAACACGAGTACGGATTACTGAAAAATTATAGGACTGCAGCAATGTGGGTCAGTACGGTGACGGTCAAGAGTTGTGGGCGGAGACCTCAATTGCTGCTGCGGACAATGTTACTTTTACTTAATCTGCAAACACATTTATGAAACATGTGCATCACAAAACCTTCACTTGGTGTGTGACCTTAACCTTGTATTCCTTAATACGTTTTACTGATTATTGGGAGACGCATTCATTCATTTAGGAGAAAGTGCATTAGTCGTACCAAATCGCTTAATTTGCACATTGCAAATTATTCGGAAGTAAGTGCCCGCAAGCGAGGAATTTAACAAAGTAATATTTCGATCCATTGGCTTATATTTCATACACGGTATTCCCTATTTTCTCAATTGATTTCTGATACAAATATTATTCTCCACAGGGTAACGCTACGAGTATCTACATTATAGTTATATACATTTTTGATAAAGTTTTTTTTTAAACTACAATTATCGACTGTAATAATATCGATGTATTTATTTAAACATTGAGCCTAATTAGCATTCATTTTTCATTACTTTTTATATAGTCGTTTAGTGGAGGTGTAAGAACATCCTCATAAAATCTCGTGGATGTCGTAAGCAGCGTTAGAGGGAAATTAAAACAGTGTTTCTCTATCGCCTCTTACGATCGATACCCACGAAGCAACAGTCGTCAATTCAGTTGATTTAAAATGAACCATCGCCTACTAAAGTAAAGCGATCAAGAAACACAGGTTTTGGTCATTAGCTATTTCACTGCCCAAATTAATGTTGAATGGTATACTACCAAATGCTGGCCAGAAGTATTTACTACTGTGAGCAACAATACGTTTTATTCGTGGTAGAGCCGTGCTGAATCTATATTATGGTTGTAGCACGAGTGTGTCGGCTCAACTGGGGAAGGACTACTCACTCAAAGAATACCATTGTAAAATAGCAGCTTAACGCTGCTGTTTGCATTTGGCATTTTGATTCTTAATCGAGGATAGATGTAGATGTTTATGGGCCACAGCATCGGCTTACCATCAGGTAGACTGTGAGCTCGTTTTTCACTCTTATTTTATACATCAAAAAACAAAAGCAAACGACCGAACACGAACCTCCACGACTTACTATTTCACCATGACAACACTCAGCGTTCAGCGAGGGACTTCCTAGACAACACACCGGTTAAGCATTTTGATTATCCTTCTTACTATTGGGGAGGAGTTGAGTCTTGTGGATACCACTGTTTCTCTCGGTATTACTATTGACGCGAAACTTCAATGGGGCCCCCATATATCTAAATTAGCAAGCAGACTTAGTTCTGCAGCATATGCTGTAAGAAAGATTAGAAGTCTCACAGATGTTGAGATAGCTAGATTAGTGTATTTTAGTTACTTTCATAGCGTAATGTCTTATGGAATTTTGCTATGGGGTAATGCGACTGATATTGAAGCTATATTTGTTTTGCAAAAGAGAGCCGTTCGGGCGATTTATAACCTAAATTGTAAAGAGTCCCTCAGACAAAAATTTAAAGAAATAAACATATTAACTTTGGCATCTCAATATATTTATGAAAATCTAATGTATGTACATAAAAACATAAATAGCTTTAATAAGAATAAGGATGTGCATTCTTTAAACACTAGGAACAAACATAAGCTTGTAATACCAGTTACTAGACTCCACAGAATCAGTAATTCATTTATGGGGCAATGTATACGCTTTTACAACAAAATCCCAGAACATATTCAAAGTTTATCAATAAACAAGTTTAAAAGTTTTATTAAAGAAAAACTGTACAAAAAGGGTTATTATAATATCAAGGAACACATGAATGAAAATAATCCCTGGGAATAAGGTGATCGCCACCATGCTGGTTCTATTAAAAATCATTTAAAAATTGTATAAATGAAATTATTGTTAAGTGAAATATGTTTGAAAAAAAAAGTCCCGCTGGGTTTCTTGCTGGTTCTTCCCAGGACAGAGGTATTTTCCGAACCAGTGGTGAATAAAAAATGACTTTCAATAAGAATTATGTAATAATCAATATTGAATAAAAAATTATTCTATTCTATTCTATTCTTACAGCTATAATTTGGCACCGCGTGCATTTCGCATTTCATTTTATTCACTAAAATAAAAATAAACTGCTGAAAATTTTACAGTTTTCATCGTTTAAATGTGCGCAAAAAGGATTTGAGCAAGCCGTATAAGAGGTGCTTGAGGTACTATACTGGAAAAAGTGATTCGGAAATAGTTTTAGATGCATGAGAATTTATATATATAATGATATTTCTTATATTTACGCGAAGACTACACATTAAATGAAACTAATTTTTACGGATTTTATCGCGTTTAATTTAACTTTTTAATTCCCGACGTTTCGAAGTCTGCAGTGTGTGAACATGTTCTAGATCGTCCCCGCCATTACATTAGATTTGATAAACCACAAATCCTCGCAAAAGAACACCGATTCCTACCAAGGATGATTCGTGAGACTATTGAAATAAAAAAACATCCTAATTTCAATAGAGAAGATGGATGGGTGCTGCCATCTGCTTGGGATCCTATAATAATTAATATAATTAAATCCAAATCCAAGCACACCACTGCAAGATTTCAAGATACTGTAAGCTCAATATGCGTAGATCGGACTAAAAATTAATATTCAAAAACTGAAGGTAGCCGGGCTAACTTTGATATCGGAACGTCAAACACCTCAGTCCCGTCCCCGCCCCCGTGACCACGGGTGCTGTAAACCACCCGAAACGTCGGGAATTAAAAAGTTAAATTACACGTAAGCGCGATAAACTCCGTAAAAATTAGTTTCATTTAATAGTTTTTATTTAGCAGTTTCCATGGTGTCGATCAAATAGATTCTGAGTTAAACGATTTCATATGTACAAACATCCTTTTTTACATAAATGTATATTAATAAAACAGCCTTATATCATCAAAATTGTTTTTTAGTTTCGCAAAATTAGCCCACATATTTACCTGCAAATGCAATGACCAGCTGTTAAAAGCCATCTATCATGAATCACAGTTGCACCACACTGGTGGGTTCCTTGACGCCACACGCTGGCAGCCCATGGGATTTCACCGGGTAGACTGTCAATTCCGCCAACTATTCGACCTCTTCGGGCAGTTTGCACTCCGCATTCCACATCAGCAACTGTTGATAATATCGTTTATAAGAATTGCTTTATTAAAATTATGAGTTTTGTCAAAACAACTGACATAGACCAGCAAATTAATAAGCCATATATCTCGAAAAATCTACAACCGATGGGAAAGTAAGGTTCTCGAATCTCCCCAGGGGAACTCCAGAAAACACAGTCCTGAGCCACCAGCATTTATGACTTATTAGGTCGTTACTTTATCCAGTAGGGGTTGCCAGGGGGAAGGGGGAGGCTAGTTTTGTACAGTTATAATTAATGAAAATTTTATACATTTCTTTCTTTCACACACTGAACTACGCTATATGACTGTGTTGTGAAAATAATAAAAAAAATATCCGAGTAGATGGCCAATATATACAATACAAATACAATACTCTTTATTGTACACCAAGAGAAGTTGAAAATTTCAAAAAAAAAACAACTATTGAGGGATATACAAAGGACAGTCTTATTGCTTCCTATATAGAAATCTCTTCCAGACAACCCAGAAGAAGAAAAAAAAATAAGAAAAAGAAAAAAATGGGTAGGTGAACTAAAATAAAAAATAAAGATACAAGCTTATGCATTAAAAAGACAACATTATTCAGGTAGATATGTCACCAATGAAATTGTTAAAATCAATTTTAAGTCCTGATTTACCACGTGGTGGCGAAGGAAATATCGTGAGTTCGGAGAAATCAAGAAACAATAGTGAAGATGTTTGATGTCCGCCAACATGCATTAGGGCAGCGCGGTGGATTTTTCCTTCCGTCCGTCCTAGAAATGAGAGGAGGCCTGTGCCCATGAGTGGGACGTATATAGGCTACATCTTTATTAAAAATACATTTGGTAGTTCTTATTGGACAGAAAACCGTAAAAAATATTTAATTTTTACTTATTATAAACCACTGCTGGACTGCAATTCTATCTGGTGATGGGTAGTGGTGATGAAGTCTTAGACGGTAAATTAATATTTTAGAGTACGTAATGCATAGATTTAAGAAAATATGTCCCCATTATGATAATCATTTAATAAGTACTTGTGTTATAATATTTTATTTCAATTGTTATTTCTTGTTTTCTAATTATTTTAAAACAATTTGAACGTAACGGAAATTATACCGCTTTCAAAAAAGAGAGAAGACCTGTGCCCAGGTGCCTAAAATAAGGTGATAAATAAATTGGAAATTATACTTTACAAAAACGTTTTTCTTTTTTTCTAAAATCCTGTTAATTGTTTATTTGTTTACTCGCCTGTATCATTCTAAAACTAACTCAACTTTTTTGTTTGTATAGTTTTTCAAGGCATAATAAATAAATATAAATAGAACGCCTTTTCACTATCAATAAAAGAACTTTGAAAAGAATACTTGTTATAAGTTCAGTAGCCATCTACCTTGCAATCTTAATTTAAAGTTATATCAATTATTTTCGAAACTTTGCAAAGAGCTCCTTTTGCACTATTTTAAATTCAATATACTTACGGTTTACATAACAAAATCCTATGTCTAAACACAACAGAGTCACTAAGGGCACAAAGAGGCGACACATTTTCAAGACAACTAAATATTATCTGATCATAACACTCAAATGTTTTTGTATTTATATTATCTCCTCTTAAATGGGTCTAGGATAAACAAAAAATATATCGATAAAACATTAACAAACACAAACGCGCAAATGCACCCACTATTGTCAAAGTGCGCGCACTACTACGGCGGATACGATTTTCATAAGGATATTTAAGGTAACTATGATTTGTAACGAAATGACCCTCCTTCATTCATTCGAAGGCCTGACCCCTATATTTCTTGATAGTGATGGGAATAAATGCAGGTCAGAAAATCTATCGCTACTTCACTTTAAAGAAAACCATTATGGGAGTAGGTCCGTATATTATTGAGTGTAATGCTATGACAAAAACACATTAAATATAAGTCATAGCGGGCGCAAAAATTAATTGATTTTGTATATTTTTAACAAATAACGATGGCGTTTTTAAGATTTATTATCTCCGCAATAACTAATTTTTCGACTGAGCTAAGCTCAACCTAATTTTTTTTATTTTAATTGCTATACGATGAAATGTACATATTTCACAATAAACTATATGTATTTCATTTTCTTTTTTTAATTATAGATATATCAAGCAGTTTTCTTACCATACTAATATCAATATATCATATCAATTAGCATATAGAATAGAATAGAATACGTGGTAGAGCCATACAGCAGCTATATTAGTAGTATAGTTGTAGCACGAATGGGTCGACTTGACCGGGGAAGGACCACGCTCTCACAGAATACCAGCGTAAAATGACAGCTTGATACTGCTGTGTTTCGTATGGTGAGTATAGAGAACCAGAGACCCATTTTACTGGAAACGAGGCATTCCATTTTAGTCCTCACGGGTGAAGACGCATCTGCATTTTGATCCTTTATTTATGATAAATGTAGATGTCAATGGGTAAAGAAAAGAATAGAATAGATTACAATAAAACTTATTGCAAGTAATTGTTTACTTTTATCACTGGTTCGCAAAAAACCTCTATCCTGTGAAGAACCAGCAAGAAAGCCTTTGTTTTAAAAGTACAAATTATGATGTAATATTTTACACAATTGTTAAGAAAACATTTGGAAACAGCATGGTAGCGATTACCTCATTCCCAGGGGATTATTATCAGCCATGTACTCTTTAGTAGTATAATAAGTTATCATAGCAACCTTTATACCGTCATATATCATCTATCAACAAGTGTGGGAATAACACCCCTCAATGAAGTAACCGGTTTGTTGCTTCTATAGGTATCACGCGTTTGACAGAATTTTACTCTTGCACTCATGAATGAGTACAGTTATGAAAAAAAAATTGTGCGATTTATAACTTAATTGACGGTTTGTGTTACTAAAAAAAACTACAAATATATAATAACCTAATGCTGCAAATTTAAAAATAATATGGCTGCCTTCTGACTTCTACTGCTAACTAAAAATATAATATCGATATAAAAGAAGTAACATCACTAAATATATTTCATTGTCAGGTTCGCCTCGTAACCTCGGTCGATAAGCAGCGATAAAACTCGCGGAACTGGATGTCATTAGGCATAAATGCATGCGTATTATCAAAATATTCCTATGCAATGCCAACCACAAGCTACTGATAACACCTACCGATACTAGGGTAAGCAGGTTGGTATGGATGTTTTAGGTAACTCAACTTCTTTTTTAAATAAAATCTACATGAGCATTTTAGCGTTTTGTGTGTGTGCGGATTAAAATTTAAGATAAATAAAAAATATTTATGATATATTGGCATGAAACCATGGTAGCCAATGGGCTAAGCGTCTTTCCATTCCTTATATAGGCTGTCCCAGTAATGGTGGATAATCTGATAATAATTTCCCTCTGTCGCCTCTAACAACACCCATAAGATATGGGGTGGTGGATTCTCTTCGGTACACTGTCAATATTATTATAAATAGGGCATTAATATAAAATTTATTTCATGCTTGTAATTTTTTTAAAGGAAAAACGAGGTAAAACCATTTTAAAGCCACTACGGGACTAGAGATGAGACAAAAAAATTTTTCATTCTTATTTTTTTTATCAGTTGTTTATTTGTAAAATAGCAGAAATATATTTTGAACGATAATGTTATAAGATATATACATAAATAAGTTAACAGTGTCTGTTTGTAACATTAAAATAAGTGACACGTATTAATCTCGGGAGGTTATTTGCCAGTTATTAAGAGATACAATTATTTTTGAAATTTTTGTTCGTCTGTCTGTTTATGAGTCTGTAGTTGATCGATATTGCTCTGAAAAACATTACCACAGAATAAATACTAGCTATTACTATAAATCCGCATCAATTTTTATTTAATTTGTTGAAGTGTGTAAAAGCTAATTAATAATAAAATTAGTTTCAAAAACAAAAAAATGTGTGTGTGTATAACTTTCTACCTGTGTACATACGTATAATTCATAAGTTATAATTCCTTAGCGTAACAAAACAAAAAAAAAGACTTGAGAGACTTACCTACTGAAGTTGTCGCTTTTAGGTATTAGTGTGCGCGCGCATCGTAACATGGTGTCGTTTTTAAATATCGGTGTATGCGCGCATCGTACAAAGTTCACTCTTATAATTTTTCCCAAACGCCCCAAAAGAAGTATAACTTCATCAATACATATTGATCTGTGACGATCCTAGTGACAAAACTAGGTCACAATCATGAAATTATTGCATTGTCATCTGCCGTAGTAGCTCAGGGGCGAAACGCTCCCTGTAAATTTCACAGTACGAGAACAACCCGAGTTCTATCCCTGCCGACCAATGAGATTATTAAATACTATTTTAAGTACTTATTTAACACGTCCTCGGCGGCGGTTTTTCTCAGTCCACCAACGCGCATTGGGGCAGCGCGGCGGACATTCCCTTGCCCATAAACTCTCTCAGAAATAAGAGGAGGCCTGTGCCCAGCTGTGGGACATATAAAGACTGTAACTTTAACTAACTTTAACATCTGTGTCTCTCTCTTAATACGTCTGCAGTTCTCAGATTATTCAGACACACGGAAGTGGGTTAAAGTTGAATGTAAAAAAATCATTACATTTATAAATACACGCACACAGGTCGACCTAAAATAAAAGTGTGTAAAAATGTACCGAGATTTATTACAAATCCCAATATTATGGAATCTCTACACCAATAATAAACACCTCGTGCATCTTTTACTCGGCCAAGTGCATCGCTAATTGGAACACATACCTCTGACCCACTTTAAAGATTTTCGTTAATAACAAAATATTGGCACACGATAAGGTCTTCAAGTTTTGTATTCAAGGTAATAATCGCGTAACACGTTGTAAAACGAATCTGCAAATTATGACATCTGCATAAACGGTAGTTTCAATGATATATTTTATTACCATTCGATAGAGTTTTTATTAACGTGTAAAGTTCAATGTTGTTTTCTTATATTTAAATTGGTGGGATCTGTTTAAATAATCCTTCCTAAATTTAATTAAAAAAGCTTTTAATAAAAATTTAAATCCCATTTCTAGACGAATTGTTGAGATTTTTTTACGCGTAAAAATCAATGTTGTTTTCTAACATTTCAATTAGTCGGATCTATTTAAAAACTTCTTTCTAAATTTTTTTTAAGAAAAAAAAAGCTTTTAACATAAAGTCAGAGGCTACTTCAAGGAACTAAAAGGAGGAAAATAATATCCACATAACTAACACTGAAGCAGAAAGTTTATTTCTTCTATACTCTGCCTTAGCACGTACTTCTAAAGCTGTTGACTTATTTTTCTGTCGGCTTTTACTTTAAATTAAAAGTTAAATTTTTTTAACTCTTTTGTGTGGACTAAAGAATATCACAAAATCAAGAGAAGAACTAGACTGTCGTCTAACCTTACGTTACATTTTTCTCCAAATTTATAAAAGACCATACCTAAAATATTAACTATGTTATTGATATTAGATATATTTAAAAAAAAGAATTACTAAAATATAAATACTTTCAAAAACAAATAGTCGAATAGAACATATAGTCGAACTTACTCCTTTTATGAAGTCAACTAAAAATGAGAAAATATTTTACTAAAATATAATGCTTTGCATTACCTAGTTTAAAGAGTACCCGCTGCCACAATCGCGTGAACTATTACTGCTATCACTTAAACGTTATACCCAGCATCACAGCTCTCAACACTGCAGCTGTCTAGACTATATGATAGCAAACCGTGATAAAGGTGCTTCTTCTGATGATGTCCCGCTTAGATGTGCGCTGAAGAGACAGTAGCACTTCACGAATTTCGACGGAGTTAAAGGTTTATACGTGGTAAAGCCATGCTGCAGCTATGTTATGGTTGTAGCACGAATGGGTCGGCTCGACCGGGGAAGGACCACGCTCTCACATAATACCAACGTAAAATAGCAGCTTAATACTGCTGTGTTTCGTATGGTGAGTGTAGAGAACCGGAGACCCTTTTTACTGGAAACGAGGCATTCCATCTTAGTCCTCACGGGTGACAACGCATCTGCATTTTGATTCTTAATCGAAGATACATGTAGATGTCTATGGGCCACAGCAACCAACCACTTACCATCAGGTGAACTGTGTGCTCGTTTGTCACCCTTATCCTATAATAAAAAAGATTATATTCCTTGATCTTCTAAGATTTGCTGTATGTATGTGATCTATAGTACTAAAGCCTTTTTTTAAAACTGGTTTATTTGGAAAGTTGGTAATCGCAGATTATGCGTAATAGTAATAACTCAATAGAGCGCCTTTTTTGAAGTTGTAATTCTGATTCACACCTCCGGAGTAGTGCCACGATGGAGGACGATTTTTTTTCTTTTTAAAAACGTTACCCCTACTAGGATTTTCTCCTGTATCGTGGAGGCAGTTTACAAACACAAATTGCAAAAGGACAAACATCCAGACCCGGAAAATTCGAACTCGCGGCCCCCAGCGCAGCAACTCATTGCTAAGCCACTGCGCCACAGAGCCGTCTTGAATAGAATAGAATATTTTTTTATTCAATATAGATCACATGTGTAATTCTTATTGAAAGTCATTTTTTACTTTACCACTGGTTCGAAAAAAACCTCTGTCCTGGGAAGAACCAGCAAGAAACCCAGCGGGACTTTTTTTAATAGCATATTTTACATTAATGGTACAAACTATATAAGTACAAAATTTACTTTAGAAACAGCTTGGAAGCGGTTATTATCAACCATGTATTCATTTATACTATAATAACCCTTTTTATACAGTTTCAACTTAACAAAACATTTAAACTTGGTAATAGAGAGAGCCTGTACACTTTCCGGGACCTTGTTGTAATAGCGAATATAAATTGAATAGCTTCTGAAGGAATGAAATGAAATATATTTATTTCATCGACGTTAGATTATGAAATTTCGTTTGTTAAAAATGTCCAAATCTACTACCTTTTTGAAATGAAGTTCCTTTAACCGGAAAAGAAACAGCAAAAAAAAATTCGTAGGTATCTATTTTTTAATTTTTAAGTTAATATTACAATAGCATGGTTCTTATTCTTAATATATATTATATAGAATGAAAAACGATAACATACCTATCTTTTTTTATTCTATGCATGTTCTACGATGCACTCAAACAAAAACCTAAAAATTTTAGAGCTCATCAGCATAACGAACCCGAGCAGACCAGCCTCCACAAGCAGCACCTGTTCACAAGTATAACGTATGGAAGTGGATGACCTGTCGTAAAGCGCCGCCCTTAGCATAAACCTTTAAGCGAGCATAACATACCTCAGTCAGTCTCACACTGAGATGTAGCTCCGAAAACCAAAAAATCAAGACAATTTACTGAATCACTTGTATATTCCCAACTAGCTATGTAGCTACATATAATGTTTTCATATTACTAATAGACGTCATAAATTTACATAGCTTGTTGTTGAACTGGAATGACACCGTGCCATACCTCTTTGCCATTAAAACAAAACATTAATTTAAACTATAGTAAGCAGTAAGCATAAACACTTTATAATGTAGCTTAATAATTTTTTTTTTCGGAAGAGTTTAAAATATCATGAGAAATTTCATTATATATTCGTGTGCATTGTTCCAAGAACTAAATACTTACGAGTATCTTTGTTAATCTAAATTTCATATCACCGATTTTATTTAATTTTTTTTAAAACTATGTTGATGTCAATCTTTATTTTCGGCAAAAGTATTCATGTTTATCTACATAATATTTTCATACATAATGTACTGGCTTAGCTACTCAAGTACTTTAAGTACCGATTTTCTACCCGCTTTTAGAAGCCCCGCTGTAATTTAATCCTTTCCCGGGGCCTTACCGTTTTTAAGGCACTGTAGAGCCATTCTAATCTCACTCAGACTGTGTTCAGAATGTCCGGGATTTCATTGGAATAGTATTAGATGGGAATGTGTTACGTATAAAAATAGTGATATTATTTCCTAATCCCTTCTTACCTTCAATAGACGATTCTGTTCTGGAGATGGACTTTCCTTTGACATTTTTGTATTCGTCACTCCTGGTTGCCGAACTAGTGATGACAATATAGTACTAGTCTTACAATAAAGATTAAATATATAAAAAAATATCAATAATTCTTATTTAAAGTATATTTTCTTTTACCACTGGCAATAAAAACCTCTGTCTTGGGAACAAGTTTTTACAATTAGGTACTTACAAAACTCATTTAAGAATCTGCTTGAAAGCGATCATTCCCTAGGGTTATTATCAAACATAATAATTTTAATAATTTTTATTATAATAACCCTTTTCATAATGTCAAAAAATTGTACTTGATATTAGAAAAATATTGTATATTTTCTGGGACACTGTTGTAAATACGTAAAATTGCCCCATGAATTAATTACTGGCTCTGTGGAGTAGGTACCTACACTTGCACTTCTTACGTGCATTTCCCTACGTAAAGCCCACACGGCGCAGGAGACCACGCTTTCCTATCTTCTATCATTAGCACAAATATATGCGCAAGCAAGTAGTGCACTTGTTCATGATACTGTACCTGATATATTATAATTCTCAGTGTGTGGCAGGTTTGGATAGGTATGTCACGTCCACGTAAAGGTCAGTCGCGGCGGCGTCGTGTGAGGGGTCGTCCACTTCCCTTTGATATGGTCAAGGAGGACGATGGCCACCATATACTTGTGAACTAGTACTTCCCGTGGAGTCAAGAACATGTTTACGTTACCGATGGATCGATTACTATATACATACAATTATAAGTATATTGGATACTAATATAATATTATTAAAAAATATGTAAAAGGATACCTACATGCCGCGATTCCTCGACGTTTTTTCTCCAGTTAGAGGATGCTCATTACCAAGTGGTATTAGATTAAAAGAAATACATTTAAGAAACGATATTTTAATTTCCTTCATCAAAAGATTATTAAATATATTTTATTATTATATGATTATGCGAGAGGAAACCTCTTAATTAGTTTCGAAAACTAACAATTTTTGGCCCTGGCCCTACGGTGCAGTAACCCGGCTACACGCTGTCCAAAGTACCAGATTACGCATAAGTACCAAAATCACCTTAATATATGACCATCGCGACCATTTTCATAATATGCACCAACTCCTATCGCACGACCTTCGAATAAAGTCCGAGCAAACGCGGAACTAAAAAGAGCGGAAAGGTTTCACTATATATGGTGGCGATAACTCCTAAACAAAGGTCAGGTGAAGGTCGCTGTCTGCTTAGCAGTCTGAGTTGACCCGCATACAATTAACTGTACAAAAGTATTAAGCCCACACATCGCGGCTGACATTGCGAAAATCGTGGACCGAAAACTCGACCATATTACTAGTTAAATAGAGAACAATTTACAGCTTCGTTATAACTGTGACTGTTACATTGTTTGTTTCTAAATATAAAATGTTAGAGGAAGAACTAATTCTTATCTATATTGGGACCTTCAATGACATAATCATAATAAAAAGTATGCATTTAATATAGTAAAGTTTATTGCACGGGTTTTTATTTACATATGCGTAAATTGTTTTTTTTTATAGGGTAAGGGTGACAGCGAGCACACAGTTCGCCTGATGGTAAGTAGTTGCTGTGGTCCATAGACATCTATATCTATCCTCGTATGCGAATCAAAATGCAAATGCGTTGTCAGCCATAAGGACTAATATGGAATGCCTCTTTTCCAGTAAAAAGGGTCTCCGGTTTTCTACACTCACCAAACGAAACACAACAGCGTTAAGCTGCCATTTATTCTGTGCTAGTATTCTGTGAAAGCGTGCTCCTTCCCCGGTCGAGCCGACCCATTCGTGCTACAACTATACTACTAATATAGCTGCAGCATGGCTCTACCACGTAAAAAAGTTAAGTACGTAATACCGTACCTAGTTGTATCACTTGTTTAACTTCGTGTTCTTTTTATTCTTGAGACCTATCACATTATATCCTCACGTCCTGGGTTGATTTGGAGAGAATGCAAATGGATTACGCCTGCCCTGTGTAATCCATTTCAATAAGGCGTTTCATGCAATAAGGTGTAAATAAATATATTTTTTTAAAGAACATTATAATACCTCACTTAAATAATAGGATTTTTCCAATTTCGTATAGGCTGTTTATATTATATAAATTGTACAAGGACAAATATCAAAACCCTGTCAAAAAAAATAGTCTACGTCGTATATATTATACCCATCTAAATTTAAGCGAGCTTTAGCATTTTATACACTGACCTCTTTATATACAAGTACGCTGGACTGGCCAGGCCATACAACATGCTTTTGCCGACTTGGAGCTCTAATTGCCCGTACCGGGAACTAAAATTGACATTTTATGCCAGTCTGTTGTATTATTTAAATCGTATCTCTTTATTTTGAATTTCTAAACTACAAAATGTAAGTATTTCATGTGGTTTGATTATGTTTGATTTTAGTTACATAATAATAATTATTTTTATTAATAATGAAAGTGTGCGTAATATGTAAAACTCGTTAACAAAAGGAAAGTGCGATAACATTCCACAAATAAGTGAATTTGCAGTTAATATTAAGCAAATTAAAACTATTTGATACCCGTAATGTAGGCATTGAGTTATATAAATCAATGAATGTAGGTACTTAAAATTTGTTACTAATCTTAATATCGCAATTACCAACATGTTTGGCTTTATATTACTGAGTTTTGATAAACTATAAAATTCAATAGGGTTGTCGAGTTCCTTGTCTATAATACTTATCGATGTTCTTTTCTACCCATATCTGTACACAAGCAAAGTCGCCGACAACAGATAATTATCAAATGTTTATTAATTAACAGGTTTCCAAGTGAATCTAAATTAATATTATGTCTAAAAAGCACAAAAATTGTGAATTGGCGTCCGAAACTAAATGATTATCTTTGTCCTAAACACTTCACAGACGACTGTTTTATTGGACATGAGAAACGCACCACTTTGAAAAAGTGCAGTATACCCACAATATTTTTTGGTAGTACCAATACCAGGTATAAAAGTATTAGATTATTATTACGAATGTTTTTTTTATTTCTTCTCTTCTTATTTTCCCCAAGACTCAAGGGCCATAGTCAAGTGTAGAAAGGTCGCCTGATGATGACTTTGTGTTTACAAGACGTAAACTTGTTAAATCTGTATAATTATTATGACCAATTTATTGTATCAAACTCACATGGCTGGCCCGAAGTGAAGGGCTGGCCCAAGGTGGCTTGACGAGCCCTTGGATATGTGTTAGTGAGAGACGGCTAGAGGAGAGTCCTCTCTCTATATCGCTGTGGAGTCGCAAGGGAAGATTTTTGATATGGTAATGCGCCACTCGAGTATCCTCCGCGACTTTGGCGGGACTGTACCACTTAGTTCTTCCGAGTGCTCGTTTTTTCTTGGCTTCATGGCCTCTACGTATCGGGCTCGGGAAGTCGGGGAGAGAAGTCCTCAACTAAGGAGGGTTCCTCACTGGTGGGGCTTCACGATGTGTCTCAAGACGTCGCGATGCTACTCGCGGCGGCGCGCTGTGCGGTGCGAAGCCACTAGCCTCTTCAAGCATCGTCGCGTCGCGTCGCGTTTCTGTGTGAACCGATCCTTAGCATTTACTTCAGGATGTCAATTTTATTTTCATTCACTTTTTTATTAAAAGGTATTTTTTACCAATATATTTTAAAACGTAAAATTGTAACTGTTGGGAGCAAAATAGTATACTTATGAGTTTCTTGCCGCTTTTTCTTCCAAGATCTCCCGTGATAGGAACTTAATGATACGATGGCGTAGCTTTTAACTTTCGAAAAGTGCTTGCTAAAGGCCAACTTGAACAAAAATATTTTGACTTTGCCTTTGACATGCAATTAAAAAAGCTTTTGTTTAGTGGGTGACATCTTACGGGCTGTGTGATGTTTAAGTATAGAGGCCCATTTGAATCAGTGGACTAATAAGGAAGAAGTAATCTAGTACAATTTCTGAAGACGAAGGTAATAATATGGAAAAAGATACAAGGCAAGAGTGAATAGGCTTTTGTTAAGCTTAGGCAATGCGCTTTACTTCGGCTGTATCATCACTTAGAACATCAGGTGGAAAAGTTGTTAAGTATTGGCTTAAAACTGTTAACCGTGTAATATAAATATATATTACACGGTGTATAATAAATAATTGTAAACAGTGGTAGAGCCACGCGGCAGCGTTTGCTGTCGCACGGATGGGCCGGCTCGAACCGGGGTGGTACCACGACCTCACAGAAAACCAGCGTGAAGTAGAGGTTTACCTCTGCGTTTCGCTTGGTGAGTGCAGGTGGCCGAAGGCCCTTCTTACTGGAAATGAGGCATTCCATCTTAGTCCTCACGGGTGACAACGCATCTACATTTTGATTTGTAATAGAGGATAGATGTAGATGTCTATGGGCCGCAGCAACCACTTACCATCAGGTGGACTGTGTGCTCGTTTGTCACCCTTATCCTATTAAAAAAAAACCGTCTGTTGGCGGTATCTTACAGTATAATATACACTGCCCCATATCAAGGCAAAAGAGGGAAACAAACCAGGAGATGGGCACTAGCGTCTTCCAAATAACAACTAAAAATAAAAGTCTACGATTGCCAACTTGCCTGCCAAGCTTTGCAACTATACCAAATATAGCCCCTTTGTCTCAATCTAGAGGGAGGCCTATGTTCAACAGTGTAGGTACTTCCGTCAGGTCGTAAAGGTAAGGTGGTAGAACGATTAAAAAAAGAAATCTCTTAATCTTCTCTCTGGTTTAATCGAAGTGTTCGACTTTTAATATTCACTCGGACAACAATCATATCGATCGATAAGGTCAAATTGTGTTTACAAATTATATAACATATAACATTAATTCCAAAACGGCATACGGCAAGGCGATTCGCTCGGCGCATACAAAAGGTGGGAATGTGTTACAATGTCACGGCTAAGGACGTGTTATAAATGGGACAATGTCAAATGTGCATCGTGATGTGGACGTAAACGCATAACTAAAGTATTAGCGGAGATATGCACACTGTATGCATAAATTGTACGATATGACACTGCGTTTTTTGAAATTTTAATTTTAACAGTTTTTTTTTAATATGTTGCAGTTTTTCTATACAAAATTGAAAAGACAAGTGAAATGTAAACAGTGGTAGAGCCACGCGGCAGCTTTTGCTGTCGCACGGATGGGCCAGCTCGAACCGGGGTGGTACCACGACCTCACAGAAAACCAGCGTGAAGTAGAGGTTTACCTCTGCGTTTCGCTTGGTGAGTGCAGGTGGCCGGAGGTCCTTTTTACTGGAAATGAGGCATTCCATCTTAGTCCTCACGGGTGACAACGCATCTGCATTTTGATTCGCAAACGAGGATAGATGTAGATGTCTATGGGCCGCAGCAACCACTTACCATCAGTCCACCTGATGGTAAGTGGTTGCTGCGGCCCATAGACTGTGTGTGCTCGTTTGTCACCATTATCCTATAAAAAAAAAGTGAACTTATATTACAACCTGTGATATGTGGCTACTACGGCCCACGGATATCTGTATCCAACTTCGAACAAAGAAAGTTAGCAGATCACATTTTAAAAACTCTCCTAAATTTCCATTCCTCCAGAACTAAGTTCTATTTTTACTCGTTTACAGTACATGCAGTTAGGTTATGGAATTCTTTTCCTGCTGCAATTCATGAGGCTCAAACAGTGTCAGTGTTTAAAAGGTGAGTTAAAGAGCACTATCTTTCTTTGTCGTCCCAGTAATTTTGTCCATGACTTGTGTATATTATATATGTGTATCTATATATATTTAGGTATATGTATGTATACGTATGTATTTATTATTTTTATTTTATATTGTGTATATTAATCTTTAAATATAAAAATTACGTGTCACGTTGTTTGTCCGCGATGGACTCCTAAACAACTGAACTAATTTCGATGAAATGTTTCACAATGTGTGCAGTTTGGTCCAACTTGAGAGATAGGATAGTTTTTATCCCGATAAGTGACCTTCAATTTTTTTATTGTGAATTTAAGGATTTTTTTAGGACAGATGGTCGTCGAAAAGGGCAGAACAACGTCTGCCCGGTCAGCTAGTATTATAATATTTATTATGAGAGTGCACACTAAATCTGCCTCACTTTCAATCTGTCCAGTATCAGGCCTGCAGTAAGAAATTTAAATATGAAATAAGCAGTGCTTTTGTACTAAATATCTTTTATTTTTCATTTCATGATTACTTATTTTCATTTTAACATTACTTTGTTTGTACTATAATTGTTAAATAAATAAATAAAAGTTACAGATGCGTAGTTCTCTGAGAACTAAGATGTAATACTTCTCAGTCTGTAATTATTCTGGCTCTATATACTCTTTTTCTTTGACCACCTCGTTGGTTTAGTGATATTAAATGCGGCTGCTTATAATAAGTTCTCTGGTTCGAATTCCGGGTCGGGCCAAAAATCAGTTATTGAGATTTTCTTTTAAGAAGTTCTCACTTGCAGCCCGGAGTCAGGAAGTTGGCGCTATTACACCCCCGTGCATCTGAAAGTACGTATAGTAGGGCCAATTTAATAGATCACATTTGACATTTGTCAGTTTTAGCTTTATAGTGAGGTGACTTAAAAACATCGACTGAAGTGATACGGACTTCAAACATATGTGAGTAAAATTACAGTATCTATAAGTATTTTTTCATAATAACTGAATAGGAACTGTAATTTTATAAAAAATAATATCAGTCGAATCCCTGTCCCATCATTATTTTCTATCGTAAATTTAAGGAACAAAATAAGGCAAGTACATAAATTAACAAAAAATTGCATTTATTCAGTTGAACTATCAGAACTGGATATATACAATACTAGTTATATTGTCATCGTCACTGCTGTCAGCGTTCAGAGATATTATTAATTCATTTTCAATTATATTGTCTATATTCACATCTCGTTCATAATCTTGTAAAATTATTTCCTTTGTTTTCTCCACGACCTTTCTCCAGTCTTCTGTAGTGATATCTGCACAGGCAGTTTGTAGCAGAATCAGCATTTTAGCAGTACTGAAGGGTGGTTCAGTATTATTCCGCGATGCACGACCGTTTATTTGAGCCAAATAAGCTCAATAACGTTATAATACTAAGATTTAACAGTGGTAGAGCCAGGCGGCAGCTTTTGCTGTCGCATGGATGGGTCGGCTTGAACCGGGGTGGTACCACGACCTCACAGAATACCAGCGTGAAGTAGAGGCTTACCTCTGCGTTTCGCTTGGTGAGTGCAGGTGGCCGGAGGCCCTTTTTACTGGAAATGAGGCATTCCATCCTAATCCTCACGGGTGAAAACGCATCTGCATTTTGATTCTTAATCGAGGATAGATGTAGATGTGTATGGGACGCAATAACCACTTACCATCAGGGGTACTGTGTGCTCGATTTTCGCCCTTATCCTATAAAAAAATACTGGCAATGGTAGGGAGGCAATCGAATAACTTCGTGTAAATGCTGTAGGGCTAGTTCATCGATTTCATAGCGGGGCTTGGATGGCTTACTTTCATTTGCATTGCTAATTTTCTTATATTTACGATTAAGATTTCTTATATTTAGGCAAACACCACACATCATCATCATCATCAATACAGCCCCTCACAAGTCCACATAGGCCTCCCCCAAGGAATGCCACAAAGCACGGTCCTGAGCCACCTGCATCCATCGACTTCTTGCATGTCTTACCAGGTCGTCACTCCATCTCGTGGGGGGTCGCCCTACACTTCGCCTACCGGTACGAGGCTGCCACTCAAGAACCTTTCTTCCCCATCGTTTGTCGGTTCTTCGAGCTATATGGCTGGCCCACTGCCACTTCAGCTTACTAATCCGTTGGGCTATGTCGGTTACTCTGGTTCTACTGCGGATATCCTCATTCCTAAGTTTATTACGCAGAGAAACTCCGAGCATAGTCCTCTCCATAGCTCGCTGAGCGACCTTGAGCTTCCTCATACGGCCAGCAGTGAAGGACCACGTCTCAGTTCCGTAAGTCATCACTGGCAACACGCACTGGTTGTACAATTTCGTTTTAAGGTTTTGAGGTATATCTGACGAGAAGATGTGTCGTAACTTCCCGAACGCTGCCCAGCCGAGTTGAATCCGTCGATTGACCTCTCGGTCGAAGTTGGACTTACCTAGTCGGACTCTTTGTCCCAGGTAAACATACTCGTCAACAACTTCGAGCGTAGTGCTCCCAACAACTACCGGCATAGGTGTGACATGGAAATTAAACATAATCTTTGTTTTGTCCATGTTCATTTTGAGACCTATCCGTTGGGAGACACTATTGAGGTCATTGAGCATAGTGCTTTGGTCCTCCAGCGATTCTGCCATAAGGACTATATCTACAGCAAATCGAAGGTGAGTGATGTACTCGCCATTGATGTTAATACCGTATCCTTTCCAGTCCAGAAGCTTGAATACGTCTTCCAATGCAGCGGTGAAGAGTTTCGGGGATATAACATCATCCTGTCTTACACCTCTCTGCAGTTGGATAGGTTTCGCACTCTGGTTCTGTACTCGGATAGCCATCGTAGCTCTACTGTACAAACACTTCAGCACTTCGATATACCGACTTTTAACTTGGCACCGCTGAAGGGACTGCAGCACCGCCTAAATTTCGACGGAATCAAAGTCCACATACGCCAGACATAGTGGAAAATTGTACTCTTGGACTTCTGTACAATTTGCCGAAGGGTATGTATGTGGTCTATGGTCTTTCGGAAACCAGCTTGTTCGGGAGGCTGGAAGTCGTCAAGTCTGCACGCGAGACGATTCGTAATGACTCTCGAAAACAGCACGTAGACGCGGCTCAGAAGGGAAATCGGTCTGTAGTTCTTTAAGAGAGCGTTGTCGCCTTTCTTGAAGAATAAGACCACCGCACTTCTGCTCCACGCCTCCGGTGTAATGCCACCATGGAGGACGGAATTAAAGAGCTTTTGAAGGGCTTCAAGTACCGGTATTCCACCCGCTTTCAGAAGCTCCGCTGTAATTCCATCCTCGCCTGGGGCCTTACCGTTTTTAAGGTGCTGGAGAGCCATTCTAATCTCGCTCAGACTGACGTCTGGGATATCTTCGGAATAGTGTCGAATAAGACTCGCTCTTGGATCGTTACTCACACTTGCGTGTGGCTCCAACGATGACGTGTACAGCTGCCCATAGAACCTCTCAATCTCACTCAAAATCTCAGGTGCCCCGGAAACGATGCTGCCACATTCGGTCTTCAGCTTTGACAGTTGGCTCTTTCTGGCAGACAGATCTCTGGCAAAGACTTTGGAGCCTTGGTTCCGCTCGATCGCTTCTTCAATACGAGCTGTATTGAAGTTGCGTAAGTCTCGCCGCATGCATTTGGAGATCTGTCTGTTCAGTTGCCTGTATACTGTCAAATCTGTTGAAGAATGTAGCCTCATCTCCCGTCTAACAGCCATTAGATTAAGAGTGTGATCGGAGAGTTTTTGTGTTCTTCTGCGGCGGGTCTTGCAGAACTTAGCTCCGACCGCATGGACAGTTTCCACGAGCTTGTCATTCATATCGTCCACTTCATTGCAGTCACTGAAAACGGTTTTGTAACTCAAGCTGAAAGGTTTCGGGACTTTGGAACAGAGCACAAGGGGGACGGAGCGTTGACTTCATTAGACGAGACCTCTCCAACTTAACGTGTAGGTTCAGTGTGCCTCTAACCATTCGGTGATCGCTACCAGTTTTCACCCTCGCGATCACGGAGACATCACTGAACAGTTGTCGTCTGGTCGTCATAATGAAGTCAATCTCATTTTTTATCGAACCGTCGGGGCTCGACCAGGTCCACTTTCTGTGGGGCCGCTTCTGGAAGAAAGAGTTTATCATAAAGAGTCCCTCTTTCTCCATGATGTCGGCCAGCTTCTGGCCCCTTGGGTTCCATTGCCCTATTCCAAATTTCCCTACTTTAAGCTCACCGTTCTCTCTTGTACCTAGTTTTGCATTGAAATCTCCCATTAATATCGTATATTGGGTTTGGGAGGAATGCATGGCTCTAGAGATATCCTCATACATTTCCTCCACCTCCTCATCGGGGTGTGGAGGTTGGTGCGTAAACCTGTATGATCTTCAGCGAATACCGTTTGGTGATTCTGAGTATAAGGTACGCAACCCTCGTCGACACACTCCCGATCTTTACAACGTTGTTAACGAGAGACTTGTGGACGATAAATCCGACACCTCCTTGGGACAGATGGTCGCCCTCCCGGTGATAGAGCGAATTGCCGGATTCGAGGATTACCGCGTCCTCCCTCTCTCTTCGGACTTCGGATAATCCTATAATATGCCAGCGCAACTTGTCTATCTCTTCTTCCAGCTCCACGATCTTCTCGTCAGTCCTCAGGGTGCGCGCGTTGTACGTTGCCAGGTCGAGTCGTTTAAGGTGGCAACCGAACCTCCACCGGAGATTCTTAGCACCCCCTGCCCCGCCGTTACCATGGTTGCCACCGTAGCCAGCAATAACGGGGCCGCCGGGGACGGGGGGCCGTCTGTTTGTTGCTCTAATCATCATTGGGGGGTATATTGCCATAGTTGCCACGCTTGGCGAGCGGGTTGGCCACCGCAGTTTTTTTATTGTAATTTCGGCTATTATCTGGAAGATGCTGCTGCCCATCTTCTGCCTATTTCCCTTTGTCGCCTTTTACGACACCCACTGGAGGATATGGGGTAGTGGATATTCTTGACCGCCACTACACGGCACCACACATTTAAATAAAACTAGTTTTATGGATTTTATCGCTTTTATATTAACTTATTTTATATTCCCGACGTTTCGAGTACTTTACAGCACCCAATGTCAGAGGGACGGGATCTATAGTTTATCATGACGGTCACTTGTTGAAACACTGTCTTGATTTAAAATAGATATGCAATTAATTCACTTATAATTTTTATTTATCTTTATATATAATTATATTTTTATATTTATCTTTTATATATAATTTAATCTTTGGTTGGACTGTTTGTGATCGTGTAACTTCTGTAGAACTCGATCGATTAGGGTCTTATTAACACAATACACATATTAAATTTATGGAATTTGCGGGATATTTCTAACAAATAAATTATATATAAATTTACTATGTGGGTATACCATGTGTTTATGCATGTATATAATGATATGTAATTTATATCTTATTTATCATTTAACATGGGTCCGTTGGAGGCAAGCGTTCACGCTTGGAATTGGAGGACGGATTGATAAACGGTTGGCGCTGATGCCCAAAGTCGATCTGGATATTTCCTGATGTAAGCGAGAAGGTTATATCGCCTTTTTGGAAGCCATAAGATTTTTCTGGCCTATCCCATAATCGTCTCTTACGACACGCTCAGCATGTTATGGGGCAGTAAATCATTTGATAATACCATTTTTATAATAATCCATGGCACTCAAGAAAGATTAGAGTCGAGATTTCTCTGACAATACCAGAACTTTATGTTGAAGCGGGTACCTTTATGAAGCATTTATTTAAATATAATAATATTTTTTAAAGAATACGAGTGTAAAGTGAGCACACAGCCAACCTGATTGTAAGTGGATGCTGTGGCCATAGACATTTCTATCCTCGATTAAGAATCAAAATGCAGATGCGTTGTCGTGCGTGACCCCTAAGAAATAATTTAAAATAAAAAAATTTGTACAGCCGACTTCAATACAAGTTATTACGAATAACTCAAAAACTATTGGTCTGACCTTGATCATATAGGACCACACGAGAAGTACTAGCTTTCAAATAAACAAAGAATCATCGAAATCGCTTCACCCAGTAAAAAGTTATGAGGTAACACTCATAAAAAACATACAGTTGAATTGAGTACCGTCTCCATTTTGGAAATCTCTGGTTATTTTTACTTACCATATGAAACGCACCAGGACTATTTTGCTATTTTACGCTAGTAATCTGTGAGAATGTGGTCCTACCTCGGCCGAGACGACCATTCGTGCTGCAACCATATATAGCTGCAGCGTGGCTCTACCACGTACGAAATTGTCACTCTTGGTAGGCGGTTGGACCACACGTTTTGCTGCTCTCACTCTGCTTCGTGTGGCCAGCATTTATCGGAAGCCATTAGATATTTAGGAATTTTCGATAGTTGAAACTTATCCCATATTTATAGACGTGGTAGAGCCATGCTGCAGCTATATTAGTAGTATAATTGTAGCATGAATGAGTCGGCTCGACCGGGGAAGGACCACGCTCTCACAGAATACCAGCGTAAAATGGCAGCTTGACACTGCTATGTTTCGTATGGTGAGTGTAGAGAACCGTAGCCCCGTTTTACTGGAAAAGAGGCATTCCATCTTAGTCCGCACGGGTGACGATGCATCTGCATTTTGATTCTTTATTGAGGATAGATGTAGATGTCTATGGGTCACAGCAACCACTTACCGTCAGGTGGACTGTGTGCTCGTTTGTCACCCTATCCCATATATATATATATATATATATATATATATATATATATATATATATATATATATATATATATATATATCCCATAGTTAACACTGGATCGATCTTCTTACGCAATTACCACGATGATTATGTTTAATTAACCTCAAAATCAAAAGTCTTTGTACACTTAAATTACAATATTTTAAGATAAAAGACAGTAATTAAAATCTAACATAGAGACGTATCACGTGCCGAATGTAAATAGTCATGTCACATACCTACACTTGCACGTACAAGGGCTCTACCCTTGCGAGGCCAATGATTTGTTAACGCGGCATTAGATGAATTGGAAGATTAAATTATTATTGTACGATAAGTAACAACGACGACGGTTTCAACCAACAGTATCCATTACCACTTCATTTCAAAATTACATACCTTTATTGAAAAAAATATTGTTATGATCTCTGGAAAGAATATTTTGACGAAGGATCAAAAGAGAAGGGTATTTGGTACCGTACGATTCAGCCGCACCCAATGCGATCAACCTGGATAGATAACAGACTATTATGTAGACGCGACACTATAACAGAATTAAGACTGGACACATTCCATGGAATAAATTTTTATACTTGATGTGAAAAATTACCTCACTAAATTGTTAAATTTGTAATATTATCGATGATGTTTATCACATTTTGATAGAATGTGCCCAGAACTCAAGAGAAAGAGCAAATTGTAATTTACATTTGTCCTAATTGGTAGTAGTACAAATAGTATTTTATCGGACCCGTTATCAAATGATGCCAAAAAACTGTATTTGTTAGTTAATAAGAGATTAAGTAACTAGGTAAGTATAATAAGTTTATTTGTTAGTAATTATTATATTTAAGATTTTTTTGTAACTACCAGGGCGGCATAATCGCATTAGCGACAAAGCCTTATCTATGAATAAAAAAATCCACTTACCATTTGGTAGACTGAGTGCTTATTTGTCAGCTTTATTCAAAAAAATCTGGGAGTGCCCATGATCGGTAATGGTTTGATGAAGAAGAAATACCTACTCGTATCGGTGTCTTTAAAATTTCACCCAGCTGTCCTACGATTTTGCCGCTTACGCGACACGAGTACTTTGGGCACGAGCAGGCTTAGTTGAGTTAGCGCTCTTGTGCTTACATGTTTTTTTTTCTCTTATCGTAAAAGTCCGTAATACTTTTGGACATAGGCTTCTCCCGTTGCATGGAGGATTTGCTTTAATCTATATATTTGACAGGTGGAAGTGAATGAACCGTCGCAGGGTCAGAAGTCTTGCACCATTGTTTCTGCCGGCCATGGCTGGTACACCAAGTGTATTTTGTTAACGTAAAGCGCAATGTTACGTTTTTTTTATAGTATAATAAAAGACTCTCCGATTACTGCTTACACTTTTATTCGTCCTGAGGCTTTAGTTTAAACTCTATATATTATACATTCATTTGGTCTTAATCTATGTTTCGTCACTAACCCAACCGTCTCCCACGGCTGTCTCCCACTTCATGGCCCTTTGCTTCGTGCAACTGACCACATCCCCTCTCTTACTGTAGTGTTACCATTCTCATTAAGTTAATTTACTAATAAAATGTCAATTGCTTAAACAGAAACTATATTCTTAGGAAATTAATTAAGTGAAAACCTAACATTCGTCCATCCTGACTTCGTGCATGTCCTCATGCACGGTTGAAAAGAAACCTAACATTCGGTGAGATGCACGAGGCCTAGATACAGATAATTTCACAGTAATATAAACAATAATATAAAACTTACATTAGGTACATATTATTATTATTTCTTACAAATTAGCTTAATCAAACATTGCTATACCTAATCTTATGGTACATCTCAGAATATAAGTTTGACAATAGCTTTTGGTATATATACTTAATTTATTGCTCTGTGGACCCATCAATTCCCAATTTTAAGCAAGTAAAAAAAAAACATAACTTCGCAGTTTTTTTTGTTAATCCATTACAATTTCCAAATGAATCCCATTAGTAAACCCATCCATTCTTACAAACGGGACACATTTAACAAGCGAACACAGTGCAGAACACTTTACTTGCCCGATTACAAACCAATCCATTCTCATAACCGGCACAAGTAAAACGATAAACTGTGAACCCATCCATTCTCACAGATATCTATGCTCAACACCCATGGCGCTAAATCTTAATCATAATAATCTTTGTCCATCCATTCTCATAACCGGCGCAAGTAAAACGATGAACTGTGAACCCATCCATTCTCACAGATATCAACGCTTAACACATGTCGCTAAATCTTAATCATAACAATCCTTGTTTTCTATTCATCTATCTATCTATCCATATGTACGTCATAACTTAACATAATATATTTTGTAACAAAATATTTACCATGAATGTGAAACTTAGAAGGGAATAGGTAGAAAAATTGTTAATAAAGTTGTTCACAACTGGTTAGGTACATTTACGACATTTTTGATGTAATTTTACAAACTAAAATAACAATTTAAAATATTATTATTTCTTACATATTAGCCTAATCAAACAATCAAACATTGCTATAATCTTATGGTACGTCTCAGAATATAAGTTTAACAATAGCTTTTGGTATGTGCTTAATATATTGCTCTGTGGACCCATCCATTCCCATTGAGCAAGTAAAACACAACTTCGCAGTTTTTGTTAATCCATTACAATTTCCAAATGAGTCCCATTAGTAAACCCATCCATTCTTACAAACGGGACACATTTAACAAGCGAACATAGTGCAGAACACTTTACTTGCCCGATTACAAACCCATCCATTCTCATAACCGGCACAAGTAAAACGATAAACTGTGAACCCATCCATTCTCACAGATATCTATGCTCAACACCCATGTCGCTAGATCTTAACCATAACAATCTTTGTGCATCCATTTTCATAAGCGGCACAAGTAAAACGATAAACTGTGAACCCATCCATTCTCACAGATATCAATGCTTGTCTTAATCATAACAATCCTTGTTTTTTATTTGTCTATCTATCCAAATGTACGTCGTAACTTAACATAACATATTTTGTAACAAAATATTTACCATGAATGTGAAACTTAGAAGGGTACTTAGGTAGAAAAATTGTTAATAAAATTGTTCACAACAGGTCCATTTACGACATTTTTGATGTAATTTTACAAAATAAAATAAAAATTTAAAATAAATAAATAAAATAATTACTTGGTTTTATCATTTATCACTATTACTATAATCTATATATATCCTCATTACCACCATCATTAGACGTATCGGATTCATTAACATCTAAAGCGGCAAAATTGATCCAAGGCGACATTTGGTCAGCGGCTACAGCTGTTTGTCGTTTGTTCTTGGTACCCGTTCGTCCCGGAATAGCCGCTACCCTATATCTATCATTTCCCAATACTGATATTACCTAATATGGGCCTATGTATGAAAGAAGAAGTTTCCTACTCTTTCCGTCATTTGTAAAAGTCATTTTCGTTATTTTAACTAACCTTCGGCATAAACCTTTGCCGGACGTCATCCTCTATTGAATCTAAATTTTTGTTTCTCTTGTTGAGTATCAATAGAGTCTTTAATTTCTTTTTTTTCTTATGGTGGCTAGATCGTTTATTTCTCGAGTTTCTTGACGAACTATAATAAACTTAGAATTTGGGTTTGAGTTTGATATACGCAAGGTTTTATGAACAGGGCCGCTCATTGGCATTAATAACAGCGAAACAATTTTCTGTTTTATGGCCCATTTTATCGCATTTACCGCACTTTATAATAGGCTTGGGGCATTTTAAGAATGGATGACCCTTTTCCTTGCAGTTATAACAATATATATTATTATTTTGGATAAGGTTATTTTTATTTGCTAATCTATTATTATTATTAACGCTAATAACATCTGTATTTACACCAGACCTAAAGTTGTTATAAGTTCGTTCAAAAGGTTGATTGAGTTCTTTATTACTCATTAAAAATCGGAGCAACTGTTCCGGTTGTAAACAACGTAATGTGGTAGCACTTGATTTAATAATTTTGTCCGTTAACCCGTGTATAATGCAATCGACAGCGCGCTTTCCTTCGATGTCACATTGGTTCAAAAGTGCCAATTTCTCATAATAATACACTTCAATAGGTTCGTTAAACTTGCTCTTTCGTTTCAACATATCTTCCAGAGCTTGGCCATAGTTATATTCATATGGAAAAGCATTTATTAACCTATCTTGCCACTCATTCCAATTAAAAAGAATTGAAGGTAAACTCTCGTACCAGGTCTTGGCCAAACCCTGAAGCTTTTGCATGGCGTAATGGATTGTTGTTTTGTCGTCCCAGCCGTAGACTGTTGCACATTCATTTACTTTTTTTAACCACATATCTATTCGTTGATTTTTCGACGATGGATCAAAATCAGGTAAAATATTTTTATAGCTACTTGAATTAATAGGTGCAACCGGGGCGGACGTCGACGGCTGTGACTGTAAGTCTTTAAGTGATTTAAGAATATTAGTTACATCTTTAGTTGAGAACGAGGGACTGAAAGATCGTTGGCCTTGTTCTAGAATTCGCCTTCTTTTGGGACGGTCATCCACCCCTTGGTCAAGCGCCCTACTTCTAGAACGAACATTACGTCCAGTACTTGTATCACGCCCAGAAATATGGGAATCATGACGTTCGAAATCGTTATTTTTACTCACACTGCGTAGCCTCCTACTACGTTCCATAATCAGGTCGTTCTGGAGATTGTGTAGCCGGTCCCGTTCGCGAGCCAGCTCTCGTTCTACTACACGGAGTCGATCACGTTCGTTAAAACTCCTAATACTGTCACAGCGGGTGCGGCTACGTCTGCTTCTGGTCCTATCATCATCCCTTCGTTGTCGGGACTCCCCACGATCTGGAGTCTCCAGACGACGAGGTTGCGATTTATCTTCCCTCTGCATTTTTTCTGCAACTCACAAACAAAAGCAACTATGAATACATTCAATGACTTGAAACTTTTCTTAAGTAGGTATCTCGAAAACGGCCTATGTTATCTAAAAATTAACAAAATTTTTGTTACTCCTTTTATCCCAGCATCGCAGCGGTATCTAGCATTGGGCAGTCTTACTTGGATTGACATAACACGTTAGGTAGCGCCATTCTCACATTTGACCTACACTTAATACTTTATTAATACGTTACCATAAGAAGAAGTACAATAATGTCCTCTTTGTTTAACTACCACTGGTTTGAAGTAAAACCTCTGTCCTGGTAAGATTCAGCAAGAAAGCATAAAAATATAAGAAGAACCCAATAATTACCGAAATAAGTAAAACAAATGAACAAATAATAACATAATTTAAAACCTGCTAACAAAAACGGCTTTGTCGCACGGCATTTGTTTAAAACATTTAATGTTATTCACGACTGTTCCCTTATGTTACAAAAGGTTTAAGTTACAGTTCTTTAAAGCTGATAAGATTGTCGATAAGTAGAAACAATAACAAAAACATTTGGATGTTTATTTAGTTTTGTACAGCTCTTTGTTTCTAAGGGATCTTGAAAAAGTGTATTTACTGCCAATTAATTTGGTTTTAGGCAAATATGTTTTATAGGAATGAAAAAGCGTAAGATTTTATTTTATTTTTATGTCATCATATCTGTATAACACGCTCTTCTTAAAATTAACCGAAATGATGTATGTAATCATTAAAATAGTTCTACTTCTTCACCCGCAAACATTTGCTAAAAATTCTACAGGAGACAGTTTGCGCGAGCCTCTTGTAACCTCATTTTCAAAACCTTTTTGTGAAAATATTACAGCGTCTTCTTTATTTTTTTATATACAATTATATAGATAAAACATTTTGAAATAATATCTTTATGAATATACACGCAATAAACTATCTATAAAAGGCTAAATATCTCAGAAGGTAGATCTATTTGAAATTTTGACCGTTATAAATTGTTGGCGTTTGTTGATGTTTTGTTTTTCCTTTTTTATCAATTGAAACACAAAAATTTTCTGTTATTGTAACTTAAATCATTCTAAAACATTATCTAGCAAAAATAATTAACATTTTTTTTTACCAGTTTTTGAAAGAAAATCCAACAAAAATCATAAATACAAAAAGAAAACAATTCGCAACTAACATCACCAACAACGCGAAAGTGAATGCCTATTTTTTTTTATTTTGTCTATGTAACCGAGTGAGCTTAATACTTGAGAATACTCTTTACTTTGTTCAGAATTGAATAAAATAGTTTCTAATTGAAAATATACTGTCGTTCTATATTTATTAAGACGAAAATAACAGCGCGGTATAGCTGTATGAATTGGTCCCCCCGGTACTCAACGGGTAGCCTAGGACCATTTAATCATAAACGAGTCAATAAAATTGTTTACAATAAAACTTTTTTTTTACCCATCAGAAACATATACTTACAGGTATAATAAAAGAAACGGGTACTTACCACTTCTGAAGTATAATAAAAGACTCTCCGATTACTGCTTACACTTTTATTCGTCCTGAGGCTTTAGTTTAAACTCTATATATTATACATTCATTTGGTCTTAATCTATGTTTCGTCACTAACCCAACCGTCTCCCACGGCTGTCTCCCACTTCATGGCCCTTTGCTTCGTGCAACTGACCACATCCCCTCTCTTACTGTAGTGTTACCATTCTCATTAAGTTAATTTACTAATAAAATGTCAATTGCTTAAACAGAAACTATATTCTTAGGAAATTAATTAAGTGAAAACCTAACAATAGAATACGGGTGACAAACGAGCACACAGTCCACCTGATGGTAAGTGGTTACTGTGACTATCTTCTATTCTATCTTCGATTACGAATCAAAATGCAGATGCGTTGTAACCCGTGAGGACTAAGATGGAATGCTTTATTTCCAGTAAAAAGGGTGTCCAGTTCTCTACACTCACCATACGAAACACAGCAGCGTTAAGCTGCTATTTTACGCTGGTATTCTGTGAGAGCGTGGTCCTTCCCCGGCCGAACCGACCCATTCGTGCTACAACCATAACATAGTTGCAGCATGGTTCTACCACGTAATAAATTAAAAATTTATCCTCAATTAAGAAATAAAATGCAGATGTGCTGTCATCCCTGAGGACTGAGATGGAAAATGCCTCGTTTTCAAAGAAAAGGCAAATTTTGCAAATTTTATGCAAACTTTATTTATTTTATTTAGTAGCATGCTCGTTTTTATTTTAGATGGCCCCAATTTCGTAGGTTTTGACGGACAACGAACCACAACATGTTCTTGATTTAGTTGAAGGAGAAAATAAGTGTTAGGTGAAGAAATAAGCCCGATAGAGTAGTATTGGATTTCCGAATTGAAGCTGCTGGCTCTGATTTTAGGAGACACATACAAATTGCCTCCGTAGCTCAGCCTAGGCAAAAAAGAACGTCATTATACTTTTAACATTGCATTGCAAAAGTAGAGAAGACAAATCCCTGAAACTCTCTGAAATAATAAGTTTCTATATCAAAACATTTGCACGTGGTAGAGCCATGCTGCAGTTATATTATGGTTGTAGCCCGAATGGGTCGGCTCGACCGGGGAAGGACCGCGCTCTCACAGAATACCACCGTAAAATATTAGCTAAATGCTGCTGCGTTTCGTTTGGTTAGTATGGAGAACCAGAGACCCTTTTTACTGGAAAAGACACATATGTATTAGTCCTCTTGGGTGACGACGCATCTGCATTTTATTCGCAAACAAAGATAGATGTAGACGTCTATGGGCCACAGCAGGTGGACTGTGTGCACACTTGTCAATCTTATTCTATAAGAAAACAAAGGGTGTAGTCGATACTTTTGACCAAATGTGTCATACATATAAAATGCAATTATATATATCGCAGCCAACTAGTTTAATTAGCATTTCAGCTAATAGCCTTTTTACTAAAGGGCGCCGTTGAGCTGGCAGCCTAAATTATATTCAGTCAATGCGTCTAATACAACATTGCAATTATCTTAGAACATCAGCGATAGTAAGTTAAGGTGCGTCTGAGGTGGCCCTTGGACCTAAAGCCGCATACATTTATATAATATAGCACATTGTGCATAATTAGGCTTAATGTTGTATTAGATGCATCGGATGAAACGCATGGGTTCAATATCATTCAGGTCGCTGGTGTTTAGTAAAAAGTCTAGCCTGTTAACTGAAAGGCTAATTAAGTTATTTGGCTGCGACATGTACGTGAGAATATTGCTTATTATAGATATGACAGGTAATTAATAAAATCACGCGTTACTTCGAGGAAATCCATTAGGTATATTAAAGGTGTTCAAATTAATTGGCTAATATCCGTGTGAGAATATAATTAATTTTATGTTAATAATTCATTGTAATATATTTTGATATTCCGGACAATTATTGTTCATATTCGACGGCTCTGTCGCGCATTGGCTTGTCAATGAGTTGCAGCGCCGGGGGCTGCGGGTTCGATCCCGCACGAAATAAGTAATTGTACGCACCACAAATAATTTTTCCGGGTCTGATGTGTTTGTCCTTGTGCGATTTATGTTTGTAATCTGCCTCCACGATACAGGAGAAAATCCTAGTGTAGATGTAACCTTAAAAAAGTTTTAAATAATTATTTACTTTATTAAATTATCATTTATTAATTACATAAAATTATTAATTATAATGTGATAAACTTCTGTACGTGGTAGAGCCATGCTGCAGCTATATTAGTAGTATAGTAGAATGGGTCGGCTCGACCGGGAAAGGACCACGCTCTCACAGAACACCAGCGTAAAATGATAGCTTGACACTGCTGTGTTCCGTATAGTGAGTGTAGAGAACCGGAGACCCTTTTTACTGGAAAAGAGGCATTCCATCTTAGTCCTCACGGGTAACGACGCATCTGCAGTTTGATTCTTTATTGAGGATAAATGTAAATGTCTATGGGTCACAGCAACCACTTACCATGAGGTGGACTGTGTGCTCGTTTGTTACCCTTATTCTATAAAAAAAAAACTAAATAATTATTTAATTTATACGGGATAGAGCCTGCAGCTATATTTTGGTTGTAGCACGAATTTACCTGGGACAAATAGTCCGACTAGGTAAGTCCAACTTCGACCGAGAGGTCAATCGACGGATTCAACTCGGCTGGGCAGCGTTCGGGAAGCTACGACACATCTTCTCGACAGACATACCTCAAAACCTTAAATCGAGATTGTACAACCAGTGCGTGTTGCCAGTGATGACTTCCGGAACTGAGATGTGGTCCTTCACAGCTGGCCGTATGAGGAAGCTCAAGGTCGCTCAGCGAGCTATGGAGCGGGCTATGCTTGGAGTTTCTCTGCGTGATAAACTTAGGAATGAGGATATCCGCAGTAGAACCAGAGTAACCGACATAGCCCAACGGATTAGTAAGCTGAAGTGGCAGTGGGCGGCCATATAGCTCGAAGAACCGACAACCGATGGGGAAGAAAGGTTCTCGAGTGGCAGCCTCGTACCGGTAGGCGAAGTGTAGGGCGTCCCCCCACGAGATGGAGTGACGACCTGGTAAGACATGCAGGAAGTCGATGGATGCAGGTGGCTCAGGACCGTGCTTTGTGGGATTCTTTGGGGAGGCCTATGTTCAGCAATGGACTTGTGGAGGGCTGTAATGATGATGATGATGACGAATGGATCGGCTCGACTAGGGAAGGACCAGGCTCTCACAGAATACCGGCCTATAATAGTGGCTCAATGTAGTTGCTTATGGTAGTGTAAAGACCCGGAGTCAGTTTGACTTCCTCAATGGTGTAGTGAACGTAACCGAGAATGATGATCATGAGATCCAAGGTTTGAATCCCGGGTCAGGGCAAAAATCATTAATTGGGTTTTTCTCTCAAGATATTCTCATTAGCAGGCCTGAGTCAGGAAGTTGGCCTTCCTCCTGCCTCGGAAACTATTTTGTTGGCCCTGCACCTGATCTCTCTCCGGTCACGTCAGGTATTACCGTTCTATCGGACTATGAGAGTAAGGGAATAGAGTGTGCTCCTGTGTTTGCGGATACACTGATGCACTATAATCCTCTACTGTATGTTATACGTGGAAGAGCCATGCTGCAGCTATATTAGTAGTATAGTTGTAGCAAGAATGGGTCGGCTTGACCGGGGAAAGACCACGCTCTCACAGAATGCCAGCCTAAAATGGCAGCTTAACACTGCTGTGTTTCGTGTGGTGAGTGTAGAGAAACGGAGACCCTTTTTACTGGAAAAGCGGCATCCCATCTTAGTCCTCACGGGTGACAACACATCTGCATTTTGATTCGCAAACGAGGATAAATGTAGATGTCTATGGGCCACAGCAACCACTTACCATCAGGTGGACTGTGTGATCGTTTGTCACCCTTACCTATAAAAAAAAGATCTTCGAAAATTCTTAAACGACCTTAAATGTAAATGGACCACAGCCTTAACTGACTAATCAGATGGACTGTGTGCTAGTTTGACTTTATTCTTACCTAAGGACCTTATTCCAGAAAAAAATAAATAGGTGCATACAAAAGGCGTACAAATTTACGAAGTCCCCTACAAACGAGAAAATAAACCGCAGAATGTATCGCTTAACTTTTACATCGTTTTACGACCGATCTTGATAGCTTTGTTTGTGATTTTCATTGTCAGCGCCATGGAGCCTCATCGCAAAACGTACGTATAAAAAGCGACAGAGTTTTTCGACGTCATATTCATACGGAATACGTAATGCCGTCAACCTGTTGATTTTGGACGATCGCTTTTTGCGAAAGCCAATGACGACAAAAGCCGACAGTGGCTATTTGAAATTTTAAATCAGTTTCATGTTTATGTCAATTTCGGCTGTTACATAAACTGGACAGAGATTCATCAATGCTATGCTATTACAAAATTATTCACAAAAACTGCTAAAATCATGCATTATTTTGTTACGTTGAGTTAAGGTTGATTGTTGTATCATTTTACTTTTGGAGGACCATATATAAGTTGGTATTCTCTTTCTTTTGAATAAATGCTTATTTCGATGAACCGATGTCAAATGCGCTCTTTCTTCTGAAACGATTACTGTACTAAAAAAAACATTATTGACAGGTGAATCCTGTATTTTATATGAAGATCAGATAGTGGATTCGGATTAAAATAGGGCCGGATTCGTAAAATTGTAAAATAATCGAATTCATAAACATGGCCAGTTTATATTTAGAATTATAAAGCAAATAATATTGTTACTTAAGTTATTTTTAAATAATACAGGGTTATTTTGCAATAATCGACCAAATTTGCACAGAAGGTTCAGAATAAGTAATAAAGGCAAATGGTGATGAAAGATTAATTTAAAAAAATCTCAAACGTCCTTTTATCTTTTAAGTTTAAGTTTTATTTTAACTGATTTTACTGCGCACGCACACATTCATAAGGGATTGACCGTTAGGCAAAAACGTTGTTGCCCATAAATCACATTCAATTGGGATAATTTCAAATAAAAGTAGAAGCCCTATTTACTCGTATTTTCAAAAACTGCAATAATATTATATTATTATTTATATATTATTTGAACTTAAGTTTAAAATTTGGCTACTCTTTGAATAATTAAAAATTAAAAATTTTGTACAGCCGACTTCAATATAAGTTATTAAGAATAACTCAAAACCTATTAGTCTGACCTTGATCAAATTCATATGGCACAACACGAGAAGTACCAGCTTTCAAATAAAAAAAGAATTATCGAAATCAGTTCACCCAGTAAAAAGTTATGAGGTAACACATAAAAAAAACAATTGATCGAATTGAGTACCGTCTCCTTTGTGGAAGTCGGCAGAAAATAACCCTGTATTACTAGCTGCTCCTACAGGCGATCTGTTCTTTCTAGTAAGTGGCGCGATGAGTTTTACTTTGTATTCACTTTGGAATTTTGGGAATGTAATAAATATGTTTTTAATTACTTTTTCACCTTTTTTTTAAACCCCATACCAAATGACTTTTCTTTTTCTTTATCTGTTGAATTAATTCACTGCTGAATAAGAGTTTCGCTTATACTTAGGTATGAGCGAAACTCTTAGTGTAAACGTAAAACGTTACTCTAGGTGTAAACGTAATCGCTACGCTTAGCAGACGGATTAGCGATACTAGACGCCTTTTATTATTGACGCTGATTCCCGTCACCGGTATACTAGGTGGCGATTAGGTTATCACATTAAATAATACAGCGGTATATACAAGTTCATATATGTCGATTATAATAATAAAATAAACAATTCTATCAAAATAAAAAAATGCATCTTTCAAACAAAATAAATAGCGTAAAAATTGACACGATATAAATCGCCTTGATAATATTAGTTTACTGACCAGAAGTGACATGTAAAAACGGCAACGGTGCGGTTGGTACGCAGTGCTTACGCGGAATCGATATAGGTAATTATTTTCCTTCACTTTCACGTTCACAAGTAATTAGGTAAAAAACCAAAAAAAAAACGGCTATTGCGACTAGAATGTTTATTGTTACATATTTTTTTAGTTGTGTTTGTTCAAAGAACGTTATATATGATAAGTCTTTTCTTTTCACTTTATGTTCACCCCGTACAAATATCCAGATTTTACATCTTGTACGTGGGAGATGGTTTTACCGCCATTTATCAGAGCCTACAAGATCTTTGATGCCGTGTAGTGGCGGTCGAGAATATCCACTACCCCATATCCTCCCGTGGGTGTCGTAGAAGGCGACAAAGGGAAACAGGCGGGAGATGGGCAGCAGCATCTTCTTGATAATAGCCAAAATTACAATAAAAAAACTGCGGTTGCCAACCCGCTCGCCAAGCGTGGCAACTATGGCAAATACCCCCAATGATTAAAGCAACAAACAGACGGCCCCCAGTCCCGTCTCTGCCCCAGTCCAGTCTATTCCTGGCTACGGTGGCGACCATAGTAACGGTGGAGCAGGGGGTGCTAATAATCTCCGGTGGAGGTTCGGTTGCCACCTTAGACGACTCGACCTGGCAACGTACAACGCACGCACCCTGAGGACTGACGAGAAGATCGTGGAGCTGGAAGAAGAGATAGACAAGTTGCGCTGGCATATTATAGGATTATCCGAAGTCCGAAGAGAGGGGGAGGACGCGGTAATCCTCGAATCCGGCAATTTGCTCTATCACCGGGAGGGCGACCATCTGTCCCAAGGAGGTGTCGGATTTATCGTCCACAAGTCTCTCATTAACAACGTTGTATAGATCGGGAGTGTGTCGACGAGGGTTGCGTACCTTATACTCAGAATTACCAAACGGTATTCGCTGAAGATCATACAGGTTTACGCACCAACCTCGGCACACCCCGATGAGGAGGTGGAGGAAATGTATGAGGATATCTCTAGAGCCATGCATTCCTCCAAAACCCAATATACGGTGTTAATGGGAGACTTCAATGTAAGACTAGGCATAAGAGAGAACGGTGAGCTGAAAGTAGGGAAATTTGGAATAGGGCAATGGAACCCAAGCGGCCAGCAGCTGGCCGACTTCATGGAGAAAGAGGGACTCTTTATGATGAACTCTTTCTTCAAGAAGCGGCCCCACAGTAAGTGGACCTGGTCGAGCCCCGACGGTTCGACAAAAAATGAGATTGACTTCATTATGACGACCAGACGACAACTGTTCAGTGATCGCGAGGGTGAAAAGTGGCAGCGATCACCGAATGGTTAGAAGCACACTGAACCTAAATGTTAAGCTGGAGAGGTCTCGTCTGATGAAGTCAACGCTCCGTCCCCCTCGTGCTCTAATCCAAAGTCCCGAAACCTTTCAGCTTGAGTTACAAAACCATTTTCAGTGCCTAGAAGACTGCAATGAAGTGGACGATATGAATGACAAGCTCGTGGAAACTGTCCATGCGGTCGGAGCTAAGTTCTGCAAGACCCGCCGCAGAAGAACACCAAAACTCTCCGATCACACTCTTAATCTCATGGCTGTTAGACGGGAGATGAAGCTACATTCTTCAACAGACTTGACAGCATACAGGTATCTGAACAGACAGATCTCCAAATGCATGCGGCGAGACTTACGCAACTTCAATACAGCTTGTATTGAAGAAGCGATCGAGCGGAACTAAGGCTCCAAAGTCTTTGCCAGAGATCTGTCTGCCAGAAAGAGCCAACTGTCAAAGCTGAAGACAGAATGTGGCTGCATCGTTTCCGGGACACCTGAGATTTTGAGTGAGATTGAGAGGTTCTATGGGCAGCTGTACACGTCATCGTTGGAGCCACATGCAAGTGTGAGTAACGATCCAAGAGCGAGTCTCATCCGACATTATTCCGAAGATATCCCGGACGTCAGTCTGAGTGAGATTAGAATGGCTCTCCAGCACCTTAAAAACAGTAAGGCCCCAGGCGAGGATGGAATTACAGCGGAGCTTCTGAAAGCGGGTGGAAGACCGGTACTTGAAGTCCTTCAGAAGCTCTTTAATTCCGTCCACCATGGTGGCACTACTTCTTGTTCTTTAAGAAAGGCAACAACGCTTTGTTGAAGAACTACTGACCGATTTCCCTTCTGAGCCGCGTCTACGTGCTGTTTTCGTAAATCATTACGAATCGTCTCGCGCGCAGACATGACGACTTCCAGCCTCCCGAACAAGCCGGTTTCCGAAAGGGCTTTAGCACCATAGACCACATACATACCCTTCGGCAACTTGTACAGAAGTCCGAAGAGTACAATTTGCCACTATGTCTGGCGTATGTGAACTATGAGAAAGCCTTTGATTCCGTCGAAATTTGGCCGGTGCTGCAGTCCCTTCAGCGGTGCCAAGTTGACTGTCGGTATATCGAAGTGCTAAAGCTAAAGTAAAGTTTGTACAGTAGAGAACCAGAGTACGAAACCTATCCAATTGCAGAGAGGTGTAAGACAGGGTGACGTCATATCCCCGAAACTCTTCACCGCTGCATTTTTTTTATTTTATTTATTTATTTCCACCAACAATATACATTCAGAAAGCAACAAAAAATATGTGCTTACATCTGATACAATACTATTGTTAGGTAAAAAACTGGTGCCTAAACTAGGTAAAACCTGTACCTATCTTAGGTCACCAGGTCCCCACCTGTAGGTATCCGTGGACAAACTAAATAGATGAAGCTACAATACATGTTTTCATTCGTAATTAAAAACAATACAACGAGATTTACTTATATTCTAATAATAAAAAAAAAAAACGCACAAAACTAATAAGAAAGAGAACAACAAAAAAAGGGGAATGTCTCACTAAACAGCAAACAGAGACAACAGTTAAACATTTTACAACGGTAGGTACTTCATTTTACCTATTAATGGTCGCATTATTTAGGATGCATATAATTGAGCAGAATAATAAAATTTGTGTATGTGTTATGAGTAATAAATAGAGTTACATAAATAAAATAAAAACAGTATAGTTAAATATATGTAAATAGATATTTTATTATGTTAATAACAGACATAAATATTATTATTACACATATACATACTTTATAAATCACCACACTTTATTTTTAGTTTATACTTTCTTTTTTAATTTTGTTCTTATAATATACATATATTATCACCTCTTTGATTGCCTCAATAATTTAACAAGTTTATAGACAATATAAAAATTATGGAAGTCACATCAAGTAATTATTAAATAAGATAATAATAATTTTTTTTCCGATTTATATATTTAAGTAGTTTACACTCCTTACCTCTACGATCTCAAAATAATCTTCTTCTAAGTACTCCTAGACATTCCTCTTCCTTCTATTCTAATTCTTTTACGGTTACCGCTATACGACTATGGAATTCTCTCCCCTTACATATTAAAGAATCTAAATCTCTTCCTATATTTAAAAATAAATTAAAACTTTATTACCTTTCCTCTTAAGTTACTACTTGTCGTCATTCACTTCTTTTTCTTTCTTTTTTTTCCTTTAATCTCGTATGTTCTTCTATTTATCTTTCTATATTATATTCTGTGCACCCCTTCCGCTATCTTTTAAAAATAGTATCCTCTGCCCTAAGGTTGCCTGGAAGAGATCGCTGTTTTAGCGATAAGGCCGCCTGTTGTACCAATGTCCCTTTAACTATATAAATACTGTAATATGTTTCTTGGTGTACAATAAAGTATATTTTACTTTACTTTACTTTTACCTAACTAATAATTCCTATTAAATTTTCAGTATCATCATAGCTTAGGTTCAGTAACCAGGAGGTAACCTTTTTTCTGCATTCGTTTGATGATAATGAATATAAATCAATTTTCCCGTTACATAGGTTGTATAAATATGGACCAAGAAAATCAAAAAATCTTTGTGCGAATTTCGTCCTAAATACTTTGCTCAAGCACACTATATCATATCTTCGCTTTTTGCTTTTGAGCTCTGGATTATAAAGAACTAAACGATGTTGTCTACGAGTATGTATAATCGATTTTTTTTTATAGGATAAGGGTGACAAACGAGCACACAGTCCACCTGATGGTAAGTGGGTGCTGCGGCCCATAGACATGTACATCTATCCTCTATTACAAATCAAAATGTAGATGCGTTGTCACCCGTGAGGACTAAGATGGAATGCCTCATTTCCAGTAAAACGGGCCTCCGGCCACCTGCACTCACCAAGCGAAACGCAGAGGTAAACCTACTTCACGCTGGTTTTCTGTGAGGTCGTGGTACCACCCCGGTTCGAGCCGGCCCATCCGTGCTACAGCAAAAGCTGCCGCGTGGCTCTACCACTGTTAAAATTGATTGGATAAACAGCTGTCGCACAGATAGTACTTTCCATTCCCTGTAAAGTTCTTTAGTAGGGTAAAGAAAATTACGAAAGGATGCTACTTTTAAGATTGCTCTTTGGGCTCCTTCTAATAGTAATAATGATGTATTCGACGAGCCTCCCCAGGCAGATATATAATAGGTCAAAACGGACTGACACAATGCATAATATACTGTTTTCATTAAGTGAAAATCAGCAATATGACGCAAATTTTTGAATATATAAACTAGTTTACGTACCCTAGTTTTTAAAAGAGTTATGTGTTTTTCAAAGTTTAGATGCTGATCTATAGTAACACCTAGATATTTTATAGATTCAGTATTGGTTAATTCTGGGCATGAACATATAGGTGATTGACCACAAGAGTGAACAAATAATTTGTAGATGCCTTGGGGTGGAAGAGACAACCGCTGAATACCAAAAGTTATGTACATTGTTTTGTTTGTGTTAATCGTCAAAAAGTTACAAGATAGCCACCGGGTGACGAGATTAAGTCCAATTCGGGCATATATAAAAACCTCCCCCCAATTGTCGCCCGAGAAAAGGAGACATATATCATCGGCGAAACAGATGATTTTACCATGATCTAGTTTCAGGTTGCATAGTCCATTTATATAACCAAGAATAGGGTTGGACCGACTATACTGCCCTGTGATACACCAAACTTAATAGGAAGTTGACAACTAGTATAGTCGCTAATCTTGACGCATTGGGTTCTGTTGTGGAGGTAACTTTGAAAGAGGTCCAACTGTTTATCCCTAACACCCAAAGCCTCTAACTTATTTAGGAGTATGGGGATAGAGATCGTGTCAAATGCTTTGGCTAAGTTAAGAAATACACCAATACATTTTCTACCGGCATCTAGGTTTGGAAGACGTTTTCAAGCTTCTGGACTGAAAAGGATATGGTATCAACATCAATGGCGAGTACATCACTCACCTTCGATTTGCCGACGATATAGTTCTTATGGCAGAATCGCTGGAGGACCTAAGCACTATGCTCAATGACCTCAATAGTGTCTCCCAACGGATAGGTCTTAAGATGAACATGGACAAAACAAAGATTATGTTTAATGTCCATGTCACACCTATGCCGGTAGTTGTTGCGAGCACTAAGCTCGAAGTTGTTGACAAGTATGTTTACCTGGGACAAATAGTCCGACTAGGTAAGTCCAACTTCGACCGAGAGGTCAATCGGCGGATTCAACTCGTCTGGGCAGCGTTCGGGAAGCTGCGACACATCTTCTCGTCAGACATACCTCAAAACCTTAAAACGAAATTGTACAACCAGTGCGTGTTGCCAGTGATGACTTACGGAACTGAAAAGTGGTCCTTCACAGTTGGTCGTATGAGGAAGCTCAAGGTCGCTCAGCAAGCTATGGAGAGGGCTATGCTCGAAGTTTCTCTGCGTGATAAACTTAGAAATGAGGATATCCGCAGTAGAACTAGAGTAACCGACATAGCCCAACGGATTAGTAAGCTGAAGTGGCAGTGGGCCGGCCATATAGCTCGAAGAACCGACAACCGATGGGGAAGAAAGGTTCTCGAGTGGCAGCCTCGTACCGATACGCGAAGTGTAGGGCGACCCCCCACGAGATGGAGTGACGACCTGGTAAGGCATGCAGGAAGTCGATGGATGCAGGTGGCTCAGGACTGTGCTTTGTGGCATTCCTTGGGGGAGGCCTATGTTCAGCAGTGGACTTATGAAGGGCTGTAATGATGATGATGATGATGATGACAAGATCTTTCTGTTTTTTCTATGATTAAAGTAATTACATGGAGTTTGTTTCTAAGAACCATTTTACACATTTACGCAACGTGACAAAAGTGTCGAAATAGTTGCCTCTCTATGTAATAAAAAAACATAGGTATATAGTACTTAACAGATATTGTTTACATAAACAGATTTATGACTAATATAATACTTTTATTAAAAAAAAATACTGTTGTTAGGCACACTCCCGTCGATTTGTCCTTGTCGCGAGTGACAGTGACATAAACAGTGGATTGAATCCATGATAATGTTGTGCTCTATTCGAATGCAGCGCGGATTGATCTTTACATCCGAAATGGGTTATTAAAAATTGTAATACGTCCTCTTTTACATTTATCGATGCGATTGATGTCATAGCAGTAAGTAGGTATCTACATAACAAGCTACACGCGCGTGGTTTTTGTGTACCGTTAAAATGAATGTTGCCTATAGTCAAATTATTAAGTTCATGAAAAATGTGATGTTATTTACAATAGAATAAGTTTATGCTTCGACGCAAAAATGCTTAGGCAACTAGTGTTGTAGTTTTGTTTTTGTTTTGCCTAATGAAATTAAGAGTAGGTGATACAAAACGTATATACCTAGTCAGGTCATAAATTCTGTCACATGTTTAATATAAAATAATTGAAACAAGTTTATTCATTATGTAACCATTTATATACCAAAATGAACTTAACAAAACATAAAATCTTATGACACTAAAGTTTACCACCACCGCGATTTTGAATACAGGCCTTCAATCTGCGCGGCCAGTCGTCTATCGCAGCACGAACGAGGTCCATGTCAATATCGGCGGATGCCTTAATCAAGGATGTCTTGAGTGACTCCAAATTGGGATGAGGCTTTGAGCACGCTTTTTCCTCCAAGTGTTGCCATATCTTGTAATCTAATGGATTCAAATCTGGACTGGAGGAGGGCCAGTCTTCGTGCCGGATGAAGCCGATTTCACGCGCCGCCAGCCAGTCTTGTGTGCTCTTCGCTCTATGAGCTGGCGCCGAAACTTGTTGGAATACCTAGTGCCTGTTATTGAACACGCTATGAGAAACAGGTTCCACAAGGTTCGTCAGGACTGTATTTTCATACACAATTGCATTCGTTTTTACACCTTTCTCACAAAAATGTACCTCTGTTAAGCCCCAATAAGAAACTCCCAACCATACCATGAGCGAGGATGGAAAATTACCTCGTTGGACACGCGGAATACAGTTGCTCGCTTCTTCACTACTGTGTACCTTATCATTTTGTTTGTTGTAGCTCCCTCCTACGGTAAAAATTTTTTCATCCGAAAAAAGAATTTCCCGATATTTTTTTCCCGCGTACCGCTTCAACAAAGCGCGGCATCTCTTCAGTCTCAGGTACATTAGACGAGCATTCAAACGAAATCCTGTTTTTCTTCGATATGCCCGAAGCCCTAAGTCTTCATTTAACACCCTTTTCACCGTGGTTCTGCTTAACCCCATCTGAAGGGCCAACAGTTTCTGCTTACGTTTGGGATTTCTTTGAATTCGCGCCTTCAAATCTTTTATCAATGCTGGAGTCCTAACAGACCGAGGGCGACCACTTCTTGACCTATCATCGACACTAGAGTCTTCATTGTATCGTTTGATTGTACGATATAGGAATCTTTTGGTTATATTCAAATTTTTCAATATGTCAAAAATTTGAATTGGCGCGTAACCGCAACGATGCAACGAAATAACTGCAACACGGTCTTCTTTAAGCGCCCACTCCATATTTAAAAATGAGTAAAATTCTAAAAAGTATACAGTTTTATTTTCATGAATAATTCGAAATTCGAATTCAATAAACTTTTTGTGGCCAGCATTCTAAAAGAAAAGTTTTTACTGTGTGACAATACTTATGACCTGACTGTGTAGATACAATATCTACATATCGTTACAATATCCAATATCTATATATCTGGACAGACTAATTATATATTAGATACCACTGTAGTACAGCGTCACTTGTCAGAACATCAATCGTTAGTGATTTATGTATTCTTTGAGAAAATATAACGTCGAAATCAAAGCTATAACAATAACAGTAAAATAACGTAAAATACATGTAAATATGTTTAATATTATACACTGATTTGAACTTCGAACGAACTATGAGTGCGTGAAAGAATGCAAGATATAATTGAATTAAACAGATATTTATTACGATTTTTCATTGTATGATATACTCGTTTCAAAGTATCATAGATATTAACTAATACGTTTTGACATACATAGATATTACAACATTAAATCTTTAAATCTAAGCAAACACGATACAGGAGAAAATCCTAGTGTGGGGGTAATGTTTTCTAAAAGAAAAAAAAATATTATTATTATATATTAAACAAAATCATCAAAAATCACTATACACCATGTAGTACTTAGTACAGACTTCTTAACTAATTTACAAAATTACGTAGATATCAACCGATACATAGATATTGAAATATACAGATTTAATATCCGATATTCAAATGCAATACATAGATACGCTTTGATATATAGGGTAGGAACGGCATTACCCATGCTGATATTTTTTTTTATAGGATAGGTTGACAAACGAGCACACAATCCGCCTGATGGTAAGTGGTTGCTGTGGCCCATATACATCTACATTTATCCTCGTTTGCGAATCAAAATGCAGATGCGTTGTCACCAGTGAGGACTAAAATGGAATACCTCCTTTCCAGTAAAAAAGGTATCCGGTTCTCTACACTCACCATAAGAAACACAGCAGTGTTAAGCTGCTATTTTACGCTGGTCTTCTGTGAAAGCGTGGTCCTTCCCCGTTCAAGCCGACCTATTCGTGCTACAACTATACTAATATACTAGGCTCTACCACGTGTAATGATATGGTGAAATACCTCCGTCTCGCAGAGAGAAGAAAGGCTCGTGTCTCAATATTTGCCACAGATCGGGCCACAATAAATCTCACACACACATTCAACCCGAATTATTAATTCCCATCGTCCTTGGGTGAGGAGGACAACTCCTCAACCTTTTCTCTCGCTGTAGTGAGGACCATTTAAGTTCACCAGGCGGAGGTAATAAAGGTCCTTACAGTTGCAATGTTGCTTGTAGGTTACTGGCGCTGACAGAATAACATCGCTGCAACAACATTGCTGCAGGTAAACGCTTAATTGGTGGCCTTTTCATTACTACAATTACTTGAATTATTTCTTTATTTTTTCTTCATTCAACGGTTGTTCCTGTTTCTTACAAAAAGAGTCGTAATGTAATTAATAGAATTAGGCGTTACTACTCTTAGCGACCAGCCTCTGCAGAGTCTACTTCACCTGAGGATGCCTCGTGTAGAGGTGAAACACGTGTCGTATTTTCGAGAGTGGTGTGTCGTGCCTAGTGTGGTGGTGCTGGGGATGGTAGTGCTGGGATTGACGGCGACGGGTATAGTGCGCGCGATTGAGGGATGGTGGGAGGTCCCCTTAGAACTGGGCAGGACACATAATTTTCTTTCTTTACGCGGAATTAAGCAAATTAATTTATAACAACCTCATTAGAGTCGTAATGGCTAATAGATTGGGCGCCTTTAAATTTAGAAGTACGTGAAAAGCAGAGTTCTATCTCGAATGAAACAAATATGATCAACACTACAGTCCCTCACAAGTCTACCGCTAAAAATGGGTTTTCCCATGGAATGCCACAAAGCACGGCCCTGAGCCACCTGCATCCATCTATTTCCAGATGACACGTCGAGCTGAGATGTGGTCCTTCACTCCTGGGCATAAGGGCTGTGTTTGGTGTTTTAATGTGTGATAGACTTCGTAAAAAGAAAATCCGCAGTAGAACTAGAGTAAACGACAATGCGTAAAGGATAATCAGTAAGCAAAAGTGGTAATAGGTTGGCCAAATACCGAATAACCCACAACCGACGGGAAAGAAAGGTCGTGGAGCGGCAGCCTCGTACTACTACAATACTATTGATAGATTACTACGATATGTAGCGTAGGCGAAGTTAATATTTATTATTTATTGTAATAAAAATCTTATAGATACCTTTGGCTCCTGACGGCTAAACTCCATGTTGGTCACCATCAGACTATACGAAGAGTCCTGGAATCTCTGTTCAGAACTATACCGTGACCCCTTCATCGCACATAATTTCTTATTCAAGCCGACCTACTCCTGGTACAAAATGGTATATCATGTATAAAGTAAAGAAGAACAATAAGGCATCTCGCCTTCACACCCTGTATAAATATATAAGCAAGGAAATAATTCTCGGTAATTTCTCTTTAACATGGATAGTTGAAAGAACACTGCAAAATCTAGACTCTAGTTAATTCAAACGTAAAATTAACAGAATTACTGTGCGAAAATTAATTATAAGTAATGAAATTTGATACTCGATAGATTTTAGTGAGATTACGTGTAGTTTACGATTACGATGCTATGAATTATCTCGTGGTTTACATAGTTGCAAAAGTAAGTTGAAGCTGAGATGTAATAGAAATTATGTATGAAATTTATTTAGCTGCTTATGTTAGTTATTAATTTTGTAATTTGTAATTACAAATGTATGTGTGTGTTTCTTAAAAAGACTGCAAGATGTAGTTGTGAGGATACTTAGCTTATTTTTACGTGTCTTTATTTGAAATTTCAGTCGAAGGCTTAGTAGCCTAGGGACTTGAGATTTTCCGAAGGAGTTAGTTATGGTTCTGTGATCCGCAGGTTCGATTCCTGCACGCGAAAAGTGTTTGTTTACTCTTTTGGTATTTCTTATTCTTCTTCCTGTTCATCAGTCTTTATCAGTACTCTTGCTGCTTATAGGAGAGGAGATTTGCAAGAATAGCAGCTAATACTGTATTGCGTTATTGCAGTGGCATGCTTTAGCTTCATTGCAGCCCTTCATAACTCTAGTATAAAGAGTGAAGATATTGCTGCTGGATTTCCTATCTTGATTGACTATACCCTAAGATCCAAAAACCAAATCACGTACGTTCTTATGCCATCATTATTAATAGCTATTTCTATATATTCCTTTTCAAGTTTTGAGATATGTCATGCGTATGCAATTCGTCACTTCGTCAAGGTACTCCTCGTAGTCGGCGATGGTACTATTAGGAGAGACATGGCATCCCACTATTGCCAGAGTGCACCCTGCACTACGACAAAGCACTGCCCTCTTTCTAGCGTGGAGCAAAATCACCCCCCTCCCGTATGGCTACGGAGCCCAATTCGTCACCGAATGGTCGGGGACGGCATGGGGTTCCGCTACTACTGCAAGGCCAACCCGCCACTCCACAATGGTCTGCATAAGCAGATGTTGCGCATTGCAACAGTGGTTCAGGTTAGCCTGGAGGACTATGAGGGGCGTGAATTTTACGTCACAGCAACTTCCATTGCCGAGCCGGAGCTCGGTGCTGCAACAGGTACTGCTATGACATATATGTTTCAGGGATCATCAGCCTCTCTTACACGTTTAGTAGGCTATAAAAATAACGATTTATAATGATTTTAGTATGATTACGACTTAACGAGGTTTGAGTTATCGACATTCAACTGTATTTTATTTTTAAGACATGAAGGTATCCTCACAATGTTTTCCTACACCACCAAACAAGTAGTGCATCAGCACTTCAAATTTCTTTAAAATTTAACATTACTTCATTGGAGCCGGCAGGTATCGAACCCAGTATACTCGCATATTGTGAAATTCACAGCGAACGCTCAGTAAGCTACAACGACTCTCAATTTGTTTTTGTTCCAATATTGGCTGGTACCGGTCGGTATTCATACCCTGATAACTAAACCACTCAATTTAAAAATAATAACTTCCATTTCTCTTGTAAATTTATTTCTTTTATTAATTTTCCCGTGTTCACTAGAACTTATTAGTTTTGAAAGTTTACTAGATTTCTTTTTAATTTTATATATCGAATTTAATATATGGAAAATAAAACAGATTTACGATAATGGTGGTTTGACTGTAAATATTCTTTGTATAATGTTATAACTACAGGTGAAAAACGATGACAGGGGAGAGTTTTTAACTCACTTCCAATAATCGATGGCCCTTTTATGGTGTACTTTGCAATAAATTTTGCTTGGCATAATATTATCAAGTAGAACTTTTGTGAAATAATTTAGTGATGATCATTAAAATCTGTATACGACATTGAGTTACATGTACTACGTACTAGAAAAGCCATTCCGAACATTGACAATGTTCAACTGAACTGTAGTGCAATCCGTACAAACTAAATATTGCGTAAATTGAAGATTTGTGAATTCCATAAAATAATTATTATTACATTTTATTTGGAAATACAACATGTTTGTTTAGATGAAATTAAGATATTTTATATTAAATTCTTATATTTATTTTATATTAACATATTATTTTATCTTCGCGCATGCGCGACTACTACTCCCGCGCACGCAGAAGAAATAATTGTAGAAACATCGTTTTAAATTTGGAAGGGTTATATTGTTTAATTTGGTATGATAATAGAATCATTGATATTGAAGGATTGACTATAATTTTCAAATAATTTATCAGTATAGTCTCGTATCGCGGCATCTATTGAAGTTAATTGCCTTATAACCTTCGCGCAAGTGGAAGCAATAAGTTAACAAAGTTTTACCGCAATCTAATGAACGATATGACAGCGCATTTTCTTTATTTTATTCTTAGAAAGAGTGTACATTATTTACTTTTTAAATTTTGCCAAACTGTACGCCAGTTTGTCGGCAAAGCAACAGTTTATCGTTTCACACTCCTTAATTACAATTAATAACAATATCTGTTATTTATAAATACTTAAATTAACACATAAAAATTAAAGTTGTTAAAAATTACTTCGCGTACATCCCTAATTTTTTAATATTTTTTTAACAATTTTAATATAATGGACTTCCGCAAAGTAACGCTTGATTCTATTAATTAACACATAAATAATTAAAGAAACATTAACACAATGGAAATAAAGATAGATAATGTTTCCTCAAGACAGTTTTGAGCATGAAATACGAACAAACAAATATTATACATTAGATACGAAAGCATTCAGTACATTTACGCTACTAATTCATCCGTTAACCGTTCCTTCTAAGCTGAAATGCGTGTGTTAGGAGTGGTTCACGACAATTTTTCAAGACAGTAGTTAAATGGCGGATTTAGAACCATGACTTCTAAGTTCCGTACCACAGAAAATTTGAATCAAACGTGCAAAAATACGTGCTCGCTAAAAGAAAACATCGTGAGAAAACTTTTTTACATGTCCAAGAAATTGAAAATGCAGTGTGGCTCAATCACGTTTGTGTTCCAAATGCATCGTGTATCTCTCCCTGACACCGAATCAGAGCTTAGCTTTGGTTGCAGCGTACGTTCTCCGGTAGGCCAGTAGTGTTAACTAAGGTAACATTTAAAGGTAATAGAAAACCATAAGAAGCTTAATGTTTAAAAACAGTAATTAAAAAACCCGACGGAGTAAAACACTTTAATAAAATTGAATAATTATTTATCACGTTAATACCTATAATATGTTTGTAATATATATATGATATAATACCTTTTATATGATTGTATAAAAAAACTTTATCACAGCTTTATTATAAAGTGAGAATGGTTGATAACCAACTTTAAATCGTTATAGATCCTAAATCGTTACTCAAATGAAAAATAATTAAAGAAAACTAGGGATGGATTTCAAGGATCTATTCAATGATTTGACATACTTCGTCAACTTTATTTTTTTTTCCTTTCGCAATATGGCGTCTGGTTGTCGCCATATTGAATGTTGATTACTGTCATGTCTTTAGTGACACTTATAAGATTAAAACACATCACTAGTAATCATCTAAATCAGGCCACGGGTATGGTCTCTTGAGGGCCAAAAAAGAAACAAACATACATATATAGGCTGATAAACGCATTACCCTTCTTTCTTTCTTTCTTCTTTCTTTTGTTTTGAAAAGATTACCCATTACCCTTCTTTGCGTCACGCAGTATGGTAAAAACGAATGGAATCAACTTAAAGCCACGTTACGTGATGATCTGTTACGTGACGAAACGTTGAAATAATTTCCCTTCATTTTTAGCTGACTTCAAAAAGGAGGGGTCTACCTTACGCGATATCTTCGCCAATTTGGAATCGATTTTGATGACTCTTATTTTATCAAATAAGTTATTTCATCGACCGGGTCCAAATGGCTACAGATTTCTTGCTACAATAGATCCCATCCGTAGAGATCGTGATCCTTGGCGATTTTAACGCCCACCACGCTGAATGGATCGGTTCAAGTTTAACCGATCATGCGGGGAGATCTGTTTATGAGTTTGCCTTGGCATATGGTCTAACACAACTGGTTACTTCGCCTACGCGGATTCCATATGTGGAGGATCATACACCTTTCCTGTTGGACCTTGTGCTGACTTCTCATCCGGACTGATATCAGGTTTCCGTCGATGTCCCTCTCGGCTCTCCGGACCATTGTCTGATCCGAAGTGTGGTGCCACTCACGCTCTCCTCGCAGTTGCGTTCTGCAGGTTGCCACCGTCTTTGGCATTACAGGTTGGCAGATTGGGTTTGCTTCTCGCCAGATGATCCCAGCGCTGTTGGTGACTCTGTCACCGATATGGTGCTAGAGGGAATGGAACTATTTATTCCATCATCTGTGGTACATATCGGTGGCAGATCTCAGCATTGGTTTGGTCACTCATGTAGGACTGCATTACGCAGTAAGCAGGAGTGTTATCAGGCCTGGGCTGAGGCTTCAGCGGCTCGAGATGTAAACACCAGCATGCTTAAAAATAAGTATAATTTCGTCTCCAGGTCCTTCAAAAGAGTTATTGCCAAGGCAAAGTCAGAGCTCGTAGGCAGAATTGGCGAGAAACTAGTTCGCCTTCCTTCGGGAACCCGTGCATTCTGGTCTCTCGCCAAGGCTGTCCAAGGAAATTTCTGTAAGCTATCACAACCATCTCTGCACACAGAGAATGACTCACTAGGCTACGCCGCAAAACAGAAAGCCTCCCTTTTTGCGTCCAACTCGACTCTTGATGACGGGGGGAACACACCGCCGACCATCTCGCAGTGTCAGTGCTCTATGCCTTATGTGCGATTCACACAGTGCTCAGTACGCAAAGCACTCCTCTCCCTGGATATCCACAAGTCGAATGGGCCTGACGGAATCCCGTCATTTGTGCTGAGGACGTGCGCTCCAGAGTTGGCACTGGTTCTTACGCGTCTTTTTCGGTATTCCTACTCCCTAGGCATTTTTTCGAAGCAATGGAAGACAGCTTTCGTGCATTCGATCCTTAAAAACGGTAAGCGGTCTGGTTCGTCCAATTACAGGTCTATCGCCATCACCTCCTTGTTCTCGAAAATAATGGAGTCCATTATTAACTGCCAGCTCATGCGGTACCTTGAGGAGCACCAGCTGATTAGTGACTACCAGTACGGTTTCCGTCGGGGTCGCTCAGCTGGTGATCATCTTGATTACCCAACACATAGATGGGCGATCTATGTGTTGGGTAATCACACAGGCGATCAAGTCCAAGGGGGAGGCATTGGTCGTTAATTTGGACATAGCGCAGTTTTCTGGCTGATCGCAGCATCAGGGTCACAGTAGATGGTGCGTGCTCCGATTCAAAGCCTATTAACGCTGGTGTTTCACAAGGCTGCAAGCTATCACCAATGCTGTTTTTTCTGTATATCAACGATATATTGCAAACCGGTAACATAAATTGCTATGCAGATGACAGCACTGGCCATGCTCTTTACACCGGCCGTGCCAGTATTTCTCGGCAAAACGCCGCCGAGTACCGGAACAAACTTGAGTCTGAAATCGAGACTTTGTTGAACAATGTCTTGGATTGGGGGCGACTAAATTTAGTCCAGTTTAACTCCCAGAAGACACAAGTTTGCGCGTTTACCGCTAAAAGGAACTCCTTTCTCGTATCTCCTCAGTTTGAACACACTCTTCTTGTTGCCTCAGCTAGCATCGGAATCCTCGGCGTCGACATATCGAGTGACGTGCAGTTTCGTGGTCACTTGGAAGAGAAGACCAAATAGGCCTCTAAAAAGCTTGGCGTGCTCAGCGGAGCGGGACCGTATTTCATGCCGGCACACCGCCTGCAACTTTACAAGGCACAGGTTCGGTGTCACATGGAATACTGTTCCCATCTCTGGGCAGGGGCGGGCTCTCCAATACCAGCTCCTTCCACTTTACCGCATCCAGCGCAGAGCGGATCGAATCGTCGACGACCGAATTCTTTCCGATTGGCTTGATTCACTGGCACTGTGTAGAGATGCACTGCATCTTTTTGCGTATTTTATCACACGTACAACGGGTAGTGCTCTGATGAATTATTCGAACTAATTCCAGCTGCTCAATTTCACTATCGCACATCGCGACAAAACTCGCAATACCATCCATACCATCTGGATGATTAACGGTCCACCACTGTGCGATTTAGAAGATGTTTTCTTCCTCGCACAAATTCCTTGTGGAATTGATTACCGCCAACGATTTTTCCGGACCGATATGACTTAGGGACTTTCAAAATAAGAACGTACTCCTTTTCAAAAGACCGGCAACGCATCTGCAATTCCCCTGGTGTTGCAGTTGTTCATGGGTGGCGGTAGTCACTTACCATCAGGTGAGCCGCATGCTCGTTTGCCCCCTCTCCTATAAAAACATATTGTCAGTGATGGGCTCATATAAATTCGGAGAAAAAATTCTACCTCTAACAGTACGTGTACACCAAAACCGATTTTGTCGCCGATGACGGACAGAAATACCCGGACGAGTAACTCGGACGTATATGTGCTTACACTGCAACAGTGTACCACGTGTGCCGACATTGAACGTTGCCGGTATTCTGTAGTTGACTGTGTTGCTTAACAGATGTGAAGACGCATTTTTTTTAAATATTTGGAACCGCTATATCCATTTCCGATCCAACTTCAGCCCATAACTGTTTCGAAACCTCTCGATTATTGTAATTGTCTATTATAAACCCAACTTATTATTGACGTGACAACGTCTTATAAATCGATGAAGCTGGCTGCCGGCAAACATGACTCATGCGGCGTTACCTAGGCGTTCCATTTAAAGTGCAAGCGAGAGCGTGGAGCGAGCGACTGTGCGACCGAATGTGGTGTCAATTGTTTATAGCAACGATAATTGCGGCGATAAAGGTAATGATTCTTTCGATATTAAATATTTCTTATGACGTTGTCACGTTCTACTATCGTCAGAAAACCGACTTTACAGACAACCGATTTTTTTTTTCAATATCCATAGTCGTTTAGGTAGATAACAACACTGACAAAAACAACAGAATAAAGACAAAATGATTAAATTAAACTATAAATACACTCAATTTGCACGGCAATCTGGCTAGAAATCCTAACAAGTTCGGACTCAGCGGTTGATCGGCCGATTTCGTACGTCATCGGACGATGACGGTCGTGTTTATGTACGCACCCTCTTTCTTTTACAAGGGTTTGATTCGATCGTCCGAGTTCGGCCGTCATCGCCCGAGCAAACTTCGGCCGTTGACGGATTAGGTGTACGCGTACCCTTAGGGTGGCAGAATATTTTGATGTTTTAATGTTATTATTTAGACAATATTGAGATTGTGCTATTACTTTGAATGGATCATGGAATATGATATAACTGCGGTGGTGTAAGTGTATGTTTTGTGATTATAGAAAGTACGTGCTCACCTTAAGCTTTACCGCCATATAAAACCAAAACTAGGAGCAGGACAGAGACAAAAACACAAAGTCGTATAGTATAACTAATATATTTTTAAAAATATTAAACAAAGCAATCATTAGGACCACTTCGAAATATCAAGCTAAAAAAAATAACTCCACTGCACAATACTAAAATCGACTAAAATATTTACAATCAACTGTCAAAATGGTGTTGATAAAACAGCGCCCATTTGACCTTTTATTATTCGATTGGCTGATGAAAAGCTATCTTATCATAGAGTTTTCTATGTAAACAAGGCTTTGAATTATAAGAAAATGACCATATTAACCGGATGACCATGTTACCCTCACGTACTATACAAGTTGACGTAGTAGTATTTATCGATAGATCTATTTCAGACCTATTTCCTCGCTGAATGTCTATGCTCAGCCTTTGAGCGAGAAAAGTACCAGCCTTCTTATCACCAGTTGACTTTCTACAATGGTAAACGCTAAAAGAAAACTAGTAAGAAAGTCAACTTGATAATCCTCACAAGATATCTCCCACATCAGGAATCGTGTTTGGCTTCGTTTTGTAGTTTGACATTTGACGTTTGATTTCGTTGTTTTTTTCTTCGTTTTCTTTTTCTGCCGACTTCCAAAAAGGAGACGGTACTCAATTAGAGTGTATGTTTTTTTTTTGCTTTTTTTATGTGTGTTACCTCATAACTTTGTACTGGGCAAACCGATTTCGATGATTCTTTTTTTATATGAAAGCTGATAGTTCTCGTGTGGTCCCATATGAATTTGATGTCCCAAATGGTCATTGAGTTATTCTTAAATAACCTATATTGAAGTCGCTTATATTGAAGTCGGCTGTACAAAATTTTTAATTTTAAATTATTAAATTTATTATAAGTCAGTGCTTGACTTCGATCCCAGCTGATGGTAAATGGCGATGAAGTCCTAGATGGTAGATCGAATGTATTATATTATGTGAAAATGTATCATTGTTGGTACTCTAAGCGTATTTCTTTATAACCGAGTACAAAAAACGAGCAGGTACCGCAATCGACGCGTATGTTGTTTATTTGTTTATTATCGTAGATATAACTGACAAACGAACTTACACTCCACCTGAGGATAAGTGGCACTACAGTCCATGGACACTGGGATTCGTATTTTATTAAATAGGTTATAAGTGGAACTGTAGGAAATCAGTTTTGGGATCAACGTCATAACAAAAATACCAGCCAAGTGCGAGTCGGACTCGTGCACCGAGGGTTCCGAAGAAATCCGTAGGTATATAAGTTTAAAATTATTAAAAATATTTTCTTATAACTAAAAATTTATGCTTTTTGCAATTTTTCTTTTATCTGTGCTATAAAACGTTGCTTCGTACTGTTATATCCCTTTTTACAACGCAGTTAAATCTTAGTAAGCATTTATTTAATCCCATGGTACTTTTCCTATATATGACGTCAATCAGTAATTGCATTGTTGTTTTCCATATTAATTTTATTCCATTTTACAGTCAGTTAGATTCAGAACCCCGGGTAGATCGGACATAGATTCCGAGACGTATGAGAGAAATTTCAAGATCCTGAGTTCACGGGAAGTACCCTGTAGATTTTGATTCCCTTGCGAAGGTCGAAAATTTGCTGCATAAACGGCTGTATCTTTTGATTGCGTTGACTTAGACGTTTGATTTCTTCACAGCTCCAAGGGACAGTAGACTTGAGTATTTGATATGAATTTCAGCTTGATACCTCCACGCGTTCCTGAGAAAATGGGTCTTGACAGACAGACAGACAGACAGACGGACAACAAAGTGATCCTATAAGGGTTCCGTTTTATCCTTTGAGATACGGAACCCTAAAAACTAAGTTAATTATAACAGTTTTCCTGTTCGCTAAACAGACACAACAGTTAAATAATTGAAATGTTAATTTTTAGCCATAATATAGCTGCAGCATGGATCTACCACGTGAAAATATATCACTCATATGTGATTTATGTGACAATATACCTATCAACATTATTGAAGTATACCTTTCACCTCAGTTCATAAAAAAGGGTCTGGTTTCATATAACGGTTTTGATTTAATATGTAGATTAATACAATATTTTTTACGTGTTAGATTCCGTTTCACAGACTCAGATATTTTTTTTATAAAAATTACATTATAATAAATACTGTGCATTCTTGGAACTTGTTTTTTTTTCTTAAATATGATAATTCTACCTCCAATCAACTTAATCGACATGCGTCAAAGAATTCCCAGGTCTTCTTTACTGTCTGTGGTTACATTGTAATGATGCGGTATTTAGTGGTGTGCGGGATATGCTCCTTTATATTGTAGATTTTAGTTGCCATTTCTGATATACAAATAAGAAAACAACAAGTATTTTGTAAATTATTGTGCTTCTCAGTTTGTTAATATATTGTTTTATGGACGCAAAATACGTTCTATTTTTAATACACACCGAAAAAGGATTATGTTAAATTCGATTGTATTATTAAGGACATAATTCAAAATATGTTACTTAATTCAGGCTTATTATAAGTTCTTGTGAGTGTAAAAATTTACAATCAGTTAAAAAGAGAGACCTCTACAGAGAACAACTGGCAAGAAACTTTCTCGTTATGGCCAAGTTAAAGCCAATTATATTTCCTATTGCTGGGCACATGCTTCGTCTCATTTCTGAGAGTGTTATAGAGAGAGATTGTCTAACGCGCTGCTTAATTATTGCTTGATGGCAGACATTAAGTGACCTTGAAGTATTTATTTCTCACCGGTGCATCTCAGGTTATCGAATAGTGGCGGTGTAGGCTACTACTCGGTAACCTGAGATGCTAGAGGAGACAGAGGGAAAAAAATCAGGAAATGGGCAGAAGCGTCTTCCTAATAACGCATAAAAAGAAAAAACAGCAGTTGCCAACCCGCTTGCCAAGCGTGATAATTATGGAAAATATCCCCCCTATGAGGCAGTCTATGAGGGAAGTCTACGTTCAGTATGGACTTTAGTAGGATGTAACGTTAACGGCATCTCAGGTTTCCTCATGAAGTTTTTCTTCACCGCCGAGCACTTGGCAAGTCAGTATTGCAGGCAATCAAATTAAATCCTACCACCTTTAGTACTATAGTAATATACGTTAAAGCAGCGTAGCCGTAAATTTTATGGTATTGGTCTTAATCTTTCATGACTCTTGGTTTAATTAAAATAACGATAAAAGCCATTCATTAAGCGTGATACTTCTGGTCTCCTTTTAGTGGTAAAATAAACTAGAAAATAAAAATAAATTATACTCTTTATTCGTAATTCACAAAACATTATTGAGATGATATTATTGTGTTTTATGCTAAAAACTATTATTATATTTTACAAAAAGTCAAAAATAAGTTCATTCCTGCGGCTCTGTACCTGAAGGGTAATCAACGGAACCCTACCTCCGCTGTCCGTCCGATCGTCCGTCCGTCTGTCTATCAGATCTCATGATCCATAATAGGTAGACACTAAAAATTTTCACAGAATGTGTATTTCTGATGCCGCTATAACAAAAAATTATAAAAATAACAATTAATTAAAAATTAAAGGGGGCTCCCCTACTAGAAACGTGTTTTACGGTGGTACGGAACCGACTCGCATTTTGACGGTTTTTTATTTTTTATATTACATGAATGGCATTCTCTTTGCGGATATATGGAAATGTACGGATATAGACTATCAAGGCCAGAGTCATCATCATCATCATTACACCCCTTCACACGTCCCCTGCTGAACATAGACCTCCTCCAAGGAATGCTACAAAGCACAAGCCACATGCATTCATCGATTTCTTACCAGGTCGTCACTTTATCTATTCGTCCGCCTTACACTTCGCCTACCGAGATGAGGCTGCTACAATCTTACTTTCCCATTGGTTATTGAGATTTCGTATGACAGACGTAAATTGTAGGTATTATTAAAGTTTTATATAGTATTAATACTCTCTCTCTCTCTCTCTCCATATATATATATATATATATATATATATATATATATATATATATATATATATATATATATATATATATACAAAGATTAGATTAAAATCATTATTAATACAATGATAATCTTTTGTTTACTAGATAACTATATATAACGTTTAACTCTTTTTATTAATTTTTCTACTTTTAGGAATATAGGAAGTTTGGTTTAATTATTAATAATCACATTTTTCTAACAAATTAACTTCCCCGCCAGGCAAACTGTCAAATATTTCAGTTCATTCCTGCGGATCAAGCTGACAAATATGACAGGCCAGCTAGAGATGTCTACGTTCAGCAATGCCCGGGCTAATAAAAAAGAAAAAGATCATGGCGCCACATCACTACAAACATTATAGGTATATTTGGTTAAGCACTTTGCAACATTTATATTACTGTCAGTGTGATTGCTCTTTAATAACAACTTGCAAACAGGACACATCAACTTTGTTAACTAATTTATAGAATGTGATTAAAGTTAATTACAATAAATTAATGTTAATTCCATATTAACATGAAGCTTGAATTCGGGATGTAGTGAAATCACCTGCCTTATAAGTATTGTGTGTGCCTTTAAGACACATTGTAGTACGAATGGATCGGCTCTACCGGGGAAGGACGACGATATCAATGAATGAAAGTGTAAAATAGCAGCTTAATGCTGTGGAGTTTCGTATGGTGAGTGTAGAGAACCGGAGACTACTACACTAGGCATTAAGAAACTAGGCATTACACCTTTGTCCTCAACGGTGACAACGCATCTGCATTTTAATTCTTAATTAAGGATAAATGCAGATTTCTATGGAGCCACAGCATCCACTTAGCATCAGGTGGACTGTGTGCTTGTTTGTTACCATTATTCTATAAAAAACTTACTTACTAGTTACCTGATGGTAAGTGGCTGTTGCAGCCCCTGGATACCTGTAACTAAACGTAAACAAAAGAGTCTACAGATCCGTTGTCATCGAGGACTAAGATGTGATGTTGCCTCGCAATTTATAGTTATACTGGTTCTCTATACCTTTCATCCCGGAATATAGCAGTGTATACACGTAGACGATGGGGAAAAAGGTTCTTGAGGGGCAGCCTTGTATCGGTAGGTGAAGTTTAGGGTGACCCCCCATTAGATGGAGTAACGACCTGGTAAGACATGCAGGAAGTCGATAGATGCAGGTGGCTCAGAATCGTGCTTGGTAGCATTCCTTGTAAGAGGCCTATGTTCAACAGTGGACTTGTGAAGGGCTATAATGGTGATGATGGTACATGTAGGCGGACACTTAGGAAGAAACGGCGACATTGAACCTCGCTTAGTGTTCATTCTTTGATTGTCACGTCGCGTGCCCCAGGTTTGAATCCCAGCCGAAACTGAGTTGTACAAAATGTCGTAACGTGATTGTCCCCATATCTCTGACACAGCATGCTTGTCTGTCTCTTATCGCAAAGCACTCATATATCATAGGCAGGTGTATTTGTAACGTATAATTGTGACGCTATTATAATATCACCTGCTGAGATATTACAGCAAGAGGCAGCTATTGGATAAGGTAAAAAAGGTCTTATGACTTCCCATAGATGGCGGTATATGTAAAGTATTGTTCACACACAAAGAAGACGAAGGCGGGCAGCGGGGACTGCGGGGGAGCGGCTGTGGCATAGGCCGTACGCCTATCGACGGCACTTCGATCTCGAGCACAATCGCGAAAGCTCATATTAAATAATTAATTAAGTAACTTCTTTGTAATTACACGGTGAATAAATCAATTGATTATTATACAATCTAAATTTATTTTCTGGAAAGTAAATATGTTGGAATTTCTGGAAGAAAATTATCCGATCCGGCTCGAAGGACCATTTATTTTATTCTCTTACCATTTATGTTGGAGCCTGATAATAAATGTGGACTGTATAATAATCAATATAATACAGTATATAATCAATAGTATACAGTAGGTATCTTACAGCAGGCGTAAAATACTCAGACCTGCGACGGGCAGCAGTGGTCTGGCACTGCGATCGTGAATTTGCCGAGTGTGACGATTTAAGCAAATCTTCCACACAATGGGAGGGTCTACGTTCTGTAGTGGACTTTTATGAGCCGATAAAGAAAAAAAATTTAGGCCCTAGCAGAACATACCTGCGCGCTTCGCACTTAAGGCATGCAATATTTATATATTTGAACTTAAGTTTACAATTTGGCTACTCTTTGAAAAATAGCCCTGTATAGAATATTAAACAAAAACATAATAAAAAAATAACTAATTACTTTAAATATCATACAGTCGTACTCCCCGTGGTATAAATACGATTTCCCGCGACAAAACGGAATCTTAATTTTTAGGCCCTAGTGCCTATGCGCGCTTCGCGCTTAAGGCATGCAATATCACCTGCGTAGTTAAAAACATCCGAAAAGTTTTTTGAGTTGTCGCCACAGCACATATTAGTCCGGTTATAGTATATACGAAAATAACCTTATAATGAATTTAAAACGGAAATATTTGCAACAATCACGTTGGAGAGATGTTTTTACTCTGTTAATGAATATTTTAGATAATATTTAATTAAAACGTGTACCATCATCATCACTACAGCCCTTCACAATTAATTTAATTAGGTAATATTTTAGGTACGCGTGATATTCAACTAATCGCTATTGTAATAATTATATAGCTATTGTTTTTAAAATACTCTGAATTTGAGCTTTTTTTTGTATTTATATTGATTGTAAATAGATTATAATTAGCATTCAGCAACTGGATTCGCGAAATCGAGGCCGGGTTATGTCACACTCTTGGGAGAGGACTGTCCAGCTGTCTACTGCACCTCATACTAATGGTGGTTATAACTGGGCTGACCAAATTTTGAAAAGATATATATTTTATAAAATAAGTGTGACAAACGGGTACACAGCCCACCTGATGGTAAGAGGAGGATGTAGTGTGGAATTCTCGATTAAAAATCAAAATGTAGATGCGTTGTCACTCTTGCGGGCTAAAATGGAATGCCTCGTTTCTACTGTCTCCGGGACTCTACACTTACCATACGAAATACAGCATTAATGGATGGCTCCGGGTTGCAGTGGCTTAGCAGTTGCAGCACTAAGGGTCGGGGTCCCGTACGGAACAAGTATTGGTATGACCAACAAATTATTGTTCCACGCCTGAATGTTTGTATATGAAATTTATGTATGTAAACTGCTAACCACGATACAGAAGAAAATTCTAAAGTGGAGGTAATGTTTAAAAAAACATTAGCTGTTATTTCACGCTGGTATTCTGTGAGAACGCGGTTCTTCCCTGCTCAAGTCAAACGGATTGTGCTTCAACTATAGTACAGCTGGCGCCTGGCTATACCTTGCATAAATTGTGTTAATTAAATTCCAATTTAAGAGCATGTAACAATAACATTTAAAAGAAACATAAATAAATTTATCAAATATTATATACATAACACATTCAGGTGAACGGCCACTTTCATACTACTGGACCTTGCACGAAGGTCGTCCGAGTTCAAGATATTTAAGGAATTAAAAAAAATGCACGCGTAGATACCTACAAATACCCAAATAACGATGAAAGTCGCAAAGAATTTATTATTTAACTTTAGTATTACATGCATAATTAAACATAAAAGCAATTCTAGTGCACCAGGGCAGAAATTTTGGGCACCGAACCAAATTTCGGCCTTTATACTCGTTTTGGGAAATAGCGTCAAATTTGGCTTTGTTCCATTTTTCTTGTTCAGCAAATAAACTACTCTACCGACGCTCACAAAGCGAACAAAACAATTCAATATTTCTACGTTTGAGAAGAACCGTGTAGTTATTGTAAACATAAAGTACTTCCGCCATTTTTTTCTCTTTAATGTTGGCACTTTACATCGTGTTTCATGTTCGTGTATTAGTGGTGTGATTAGAAAATACACAATGACCTTATGTATTTCAATAGTATACCTTCCACACCATTCACCTTTACAGCCTATCTAAAGTTCACTACAGAAAATAGGACTCCCCTATAGATTGTCACATCATCATTATCAACGTCATCATTACAGTCATTTACAAGTCCACTGCTTAACATAGGCCTACCCTAAGTTATACCACCATCCAGGAACTCCACTCATTTCCTGCATGTACTTACCAGGTCGTCACTCCATCTAGTGGGGGGTTGTCCTACACTACCTACCCGTACGAGACTGCCACTCGAGAACCTTTTTTCCCCATCGGTTGTCGGTTCTCCGAGCTATATGACCAGCCCAATGTCACTTCAGCTTACTAATCCGTTGAGCTATAAAATAAAAAATAAAATAAAATAGATTTATTTCAGACTGTTGTACATAATGTTGTTAGTAGCATAAAAAGACATCTTAAAAACTAGGTTAGTAATATTTTGGAAAATATTTATTTTAATTTAAATATCTGCCTGCACTGCGCGACACCCCTGCAACATGTGTGTGAGCGTACACCCAGTGCCGCAGTATCGGACAGTCAGGCTTTTCACTGATTACTCTGAGAATGGTGTTGGCGCTCCCCCGCACCGTGCGCAGCAGGGATGCGATTCGCTTGCGCACTACGGTGTAAAACCCATCAGTGTGCGCCAATGCAAACATCCCCGATGCACTACAGTAACTTGGAAGCCCCAACAACATTCTCAGACCATTATTATATTGTACTCGGAGAGCGTTGACAGCCCCCCGCGTGTAGTTGACCCATAGATTGCACGTATAAAGCGTTTGGCAGTATGCCTTAAACAGTGTTATTTTTACATCTGGACTGCTACGTGCAAATCTGCGAGCCAACATGTTGCAGCGGACTGCCATCACCCTCCTTTCCCTTTCAATATCCTTGTCATCCTTCAAGTCCTCGGTAACCACGTGACCGAGATACTTGAAGGATGGCACCCTTACAAGTTCACTACCGTTAAGTTTGACAGGCGGTACATACATCACCTTACGAGTCCTGGCTTTAAAAACCATCAACTCGCTTTTCCTAGCATTATACAATAGGCCGTGGGATTTTGCATACTCCTCGCATATTGAGATCAGCCTTCTTAGAGCAGCAACTGACGGGCTCAGCAACACCATGTCTCCGCGTAACTGATGCTGTTTACACAGAGACCATCAATGAAACAGCCGACACTGGCGTTGCCAAGCCTAACAATCAGCTCGTCTACATACAAATTAAAAAGCGTCGGGGAGGTCAAACCACCCTGCCTCACCCCACACTCCAACCCGTACGCATCAGAAAGCTGATCCAACCATTTGACTTGGTTAGTCTGGTGGCCATACCAATATTTAAGAATATTTATAATCTCACCAGGAACTCCTGAATTTTGTAGTTTTTTCCACAGGATGTCATACCTAACCAAGTCAAACGCCCTGGACAAGTCAAGAAAAGCCGCGTAAACCGGAGTCTTCCTATCCATATAATACCTGACAGTATGCTTGAGAGCCAGAATGGCGCACTCAGTTGACAGTTTTGGCCTGAAACCGAATTGAGCGTCGTGCAGAACCAGGTGACGCTTGAGCTGTCTCTCAACCAGACCGTCAAGTACTTTTGCTGTGATGGTAGCTAATGAAATCGGCCGATAGTTGGTCTTATCGGATATATCTCCAGTTTTATTCTTAACAATAGGAACAACGACCGATCTCATCAACTCTGCAGGCAGGTATGAGTGTCTGATACAGAAAGTAAATAGCATACCTAGTAACCTCGGGAGGTGCGGCCCAGCATACATGAAGTGCTCAATGCTGAGGCCGTCATGACCCGGTGACTTGCCTCTTTTCATACCTTTAATTAACTGTTCAACCTCTTTAGCTGTCACACGTTTTGGCACACCAGATACGATTACCTCAACATCAGCACCCCGTGCATTTAGCTGCGACTGCACCCTAAAATGAGAACTGAACAAGTTAGCTATATCTCTGGGGTCTTGAATACCCTCAACGCTAACCGGTACGCTAGGCTTCGGACTTAATTTCCTGGTGTGTTTCCAGAAGCTTCGAAAATCTTTATCTTTGTGATAGGTAGCTAAAATATTAATTTTAATTAATTCTTGATTTTTTTGACAGAATTTTAATTTTGCTATGTAATATTGCTATGTCGGTCACTCTGGTTCTATAGCGGATACCCTCATTTATAAATTTATTACGCAGAGAAAACCCGAGCATAGCTCCCAACAACTACCGGCATAAGTGTGATATGTACATTACACATGCTCCTTTTTTGTCCATATTCATCTTAAGGCCTATCCGTTGGGAGATACTATTGAGGTCATTGGCAGAGTGCTTAGGTTCTCCAGCGATTCTGCCATAAATACTATATCATCGGAAAAAATTAAGGTGAGTGATGTGCTAGCCATTGGTGTTAATACCGTATGCTTTCCAATCCACTAGCTTGAAAACGTCTTCCAATGAAGCGGTGAAGAGTTTCGGGGATATAACGCCACCCTGTTTTACACCTCTCTGCAGTTGGATAGGTTTTGTACTTTGGCTCTGTACTCAGATAGTCATCGTAGCCCTACTGTACAGACACTTCAGCACTTCGATATACCGACAGTTATCTTGGCACCGCTGAAGGGACTGTAGCACCACACACTGGCACTGTAGCATCTTTACGTGGTAGAGCTATATAATGGTTGTAGCACGAATGGGTCGGCTCGATCGGGGAAGGACCACGCTCTCACACCAGCGTAAAGTAGCAGCTTAACGCTGCTGTGTTTCATATGGTGAGTGTAGAGAACCGGAGACCCTTTTTACTGGAAACGAGGCATTCCATCTTTGTCCTCACGGGTGACAACCCATTTGCATTTTGATTCTTAATCGAAGATAGGTGTAGATGTCTATGGGCCACAGCAACCACTTACCATCAGGTGGAATATGTGCTCGTTTGTCACCCTTATCCTATAAAAAAAAGCACCGCCCAAATTTCGATACGGAATCAAAGACTTTGTGACATTTTCGCAGCCTGGATATATTTGCCATAGTTGCTATGCTTGGCAGGCTATTTTTTATTTTTTAGTTGTTTGTTGGGTTGACAACTGTAGTTTTTTTTGTTTGTTGCCCCTTGTCGCCTCTTGCGTCACCTACGGGACGATATGGGTTAGTGGACATTCTTACACTGTCACTAGACGGTTCACACTATCCACACTAAACCAAAAACGAATCAATTATTTGTTGCAATCGTTTAACGGGTGGAAAAAGGTTGAATACAAAAGTTAATTATTTTGCGCTGTTAATTATGAAGAAGTGGTATTTCGCAGAACAGAGATTTTTTAAATTTTTTTTTTCAATAGTTGAAATGACAAAACTGACAGTCTGATAGTAGGGGATTTGTAAACCTGATGGATAAAACAATATTGTATTCCATTCTGTTCGTCTGTTTTGTTCAAATAAACCAAATATAATATACAAATACCTCCTCTACACTTTGCCACAGAATAAATAATAGTTCTACGTAAACATTGTCCCTTTCGGACAAATAAAGCTATGCTAACATGAATAGCGCTGTGTAAGTGCCATAAAATAAATCTAACAAAATGAGATTTTACAATTATTAAATAATAAATTGTTGGAAAAAGCGGACATTAATTAACGTTTAGCCAATATCACAAAACTTTTCAAAAATTCTATAAAAAATAATATAGGTAGGTGCAAAATAACTTACACTTTACAAATTTAAATAATAAGATAATGTTATGTACTTTCTGTAATCGACCACGCATTGTTGTAGCTTAAAAATATTTTTAAATTTGTATAAAAACGCGTAAATACAACGTTGTGTCAAAATCGCAAAGCGGTAAAGAATTTTCAGAGACTAAGCATTTTGATCAAACAAACATTTTAATTTTTAATAATTTAGATTATTTAAAAACTAGGTTTGAAGAATACATTTTTTGTAAGTTGTGTACATTTTACGGATAAAAACCGTATTTTTGTTTAGGTAAAGCCAAATGCAGCTTAGTGTATTCGATATGTCCGAATACGTTATAAATAATGTAAATACGCGCGGCTTTGCGCTGGGGTGGGCCAACTAGGGTGGCCCTTGGCCCACCCCAGTCGCAACTTAACCTACGGTCGCTGGTATTACTTGATATGTGTGCTTTTGTATTTTTAATAAATTTGACAGAAGTTATATAGTTATCAACTTACTGTCGCCGATATAACTGGAAAGGAGCTTTTGAGTTTTAGACAAAATTTTAAAAAGGCCACACATTGTTTCAGCCATGAATAAATCAAATACACCTAAATTTAATCAACCACAACCGGCTGCACCTAGTTGTAGCCGGGTAAGCCTAGGTGTAACCGCGCTTTAGTTCTAAGCCAAGTTTGACATGGATGAGTTATCTAACCACCGTCCGAACAATGGGTGGCGGCCCCCGTCTCTGACGGCTCCCTAGTATCGTTAGATGTTCTGAGTGGTGAGAAGCGCCCATGGACCGCGGGTGTATGCTGTGTACGCGCTTTGTGGACTCCCTGCGTCCCATCCATTGACCTAACTGTGCTAGTGACACTAGTGTACTATTAGTGCGTGATGGCTCGGCGACATTTGCATCATCGGAGTTTAGCGGAACCGGGTGTTCAATTAAAACATTACGGCCTCCGGAGTGAGGCTGTGACGTTTGGAGTCGGAATGTAGGTGAGTGTGTTTACCACCAACGGGTTGGGATGTGTTTCGGCGCTAACGAAATAGCGCTGAGACATTTCCTTGAAATATTCTGAGATCGTTGGAAGTTGGCAATCTATGTGAACATCGGAGTTTCGCTAGTACAAACGGGCTCCATTGGCTTTTCGAATGAAGCTATTTTGGACAACTTGGAGGCTGTACAAATTAGATTTGGACGCGTGGGCGAAAGCTGCGCTAGCGTACGACATGATATGTCTTATGCATGTTTTAGAGATGGAGCTTTGTGTCTTAAGGACAGTTTGCTCTTGCTGTTAACTAGCGGATGGAGGTGACTAGCAATGAATTTGGCACGTTTACGAACATTGCGAATGTGTTTCGCAAAGTTCATGCCGTGGTTGAATGTGACCCTTAGGTATTTGGCCGTTGATTGCCATGGATCTGGCGTCCGTATAGGATGATTGTACTTAACGAATTTTCGGGATTTAGGTCTTGACAGTGACAGAAAGGGGTGCCTTTGAAAGTATATTGCTATTTTTTTTCAGAATTCACTTCGATTTTCCATAAGCGGAAACAATCGCCTAAGCGGTTGACGGCTGCATGGAGAATCTTGGAGAGTATTCTTTTATTGTGATGGGTGACGAAAAGTGCGGTGTCATCGGCGAAGAGAGCAGTTTTAGCTACTGGCAAGGCTGACTGCCTTGTCAAAAGGTCAATTTCTATATTTAGTTACAGGTACAGAAATATAAATAAGAAATTTAAAAAATGTTATTTAAGCGCTTGTTTTGTGTGTGTGTGTGTGTGTGTGTGTGTGTGTGTGTGTGTGTGTGTGTGTGTGTTTGTGTGTGTTTGTTCGTACGTTGTTGTAGGTGTAAGTGTGTGAGTGAGTGAGTGTGTTTTGGAATACGTATGTGAATAAGAAGTAAACATGCATTTTCATTCGTTCTGAAAACCCTATGCAATCTATCAATGATAGAACCAATGGATTTTTTTCCAATTACTTCCACTCCTCTCTATGAAACAATGGATTTCAACCTTTTTGGAATGAACCATGCACAACATAATATTTTTTTATTTTTTTAAATTATTTTCTTATATTTTTTAAATAACGTTACCCACTAGGATTTTCACCTGTATCGCGGGGGCAGTTTGCATACATAGATTTCACAAGGAAAAACATCCAGACCCGGAACAAGTATTTGTAGGACCTACAAATAATTGTTCTGAACAATTATTTGTAGGTCATACAAATAGTTGTTCCGTGCGGGATTCAAACCCGCGGCCCTTAACGCTGCAACTCATTGCTAAGTCACTGCGCCACGAAGCCGACAATTAATTTTATATTTTATTAAAAACCCCCACGAGATATATCAGCGCCCTAATTTCTATAACAATATATCTAGTTTCCTTAATCAATAAAATATGAACTTCTTACCATAATATCAATCACACAAGACGTATCTTCGCAACATAAAATATACGAAATCAGTGCAATTACATATGGATTGATTTGCACTACACTCTATAAGTTGTTCTACTGGTCTTAACCTACATGCATTCCCGACATTTTACGCACAGTCAACTACTCGGTAATCTGGTTACTCAATATAGAGCAATGTCGTCTTTATATCCAATTTGTTACGGTGTAAGAATATCCACTACCCCATATCATCTCGTGGGTGTCGTAAGAGGCGACAAAGGAAACCAAACCAGGAGATGGGCGACATACGTAAAATAGCATCATAAGATGCTTAGTTTTAAGAGTTGAAAAATATATTTAAAAAAAACCGGCAAAGTGCGAGTCGGACTCGCGTACCGAGGGTTCCGAACAAATCCGTAGGTATATAAGTTTAAAATTATTAAAAATATTTTTATTATATTATGATGTAAGTACTTAACTAAAAATTTATGCTTTTCGCAATTTTTCCTTTATCTGTGCTATAAAACGTTGCTTCGTACCAAATTTTGAGATTCTGAGTTCACGGGAAGTACCCTGTAGGTTTTGATTCCCTTGCGAATGTCGAAAATTTGCGGCATAAACGGCTGTATCTTTTGATTGCGTTGGCTTAGAAGTTTGAGTTTTTCACAGCTCTACGGGACAGTAGACTTTAGTATTTGGTATGAATTTCAGCCTGATACCTCTACGCGTTCTTGAGAAAAAGGGTCTTGACAGACAGACATACAGACAGACAGACAGATGGACAACAAAGTGATCCTATAAGGGTTCCGTTTTTTCCTTTTGAGGTACGGAACCCTAAAAAAGGACGGGTTGCACTCCGGGTGTGCCGGCAGAAGTGAAAACTTGAATATTAACGTTGTGCATTTTTGATATTTTGGAATGGTTAGGGAATAATTTTGCACAAATTGCTTTAATTATCAGTATAAAATTACTATCATTTATATGGTAGAATACAATATTTATTTATTGCGCTATCGTACACAAACATGACAATTTATAATACATTAAAAAGTTTTTCTCTCAGAAAAATCACACACACGAACGTTCGCGCAAGCATCCTGCGTCGCCTAGACGAAACAGCAGGCGCAGGCATACATTTTCGCCGTGCCGTAGAAAGAGAGGGGGATACTTCCTCTCCTACGCCACGCCGGCTCACCGTCCGTCTTACGAATTTTCGATCAGGTCACGTGTCCTGACGCGAGTTTAACATTTTTACCCATTACAAAAAAAAGTGCACAACGCCACTAAAGAAGTTTTCACTTCAAAAATAAAATAAAATTGGTGTATCCAAGAAATAAATCCTAAAAGAATAATTAACTATTGAATAGATGTTTTTACTTTATCAAAAATGTGAGTCCAATAGAAAAATGAAACAAATCAAAACATTGTGTCCAGTTAACGTCAACCAGTTTTAACAGTGGTAGAGCCACGCGGCAGTTTTTGCTGTTGCACGTATGGGCCGGCTCGAGCCGGGTTGGTACCACGATCTCACAGAATACCGGCGTGAAGTAGAAGCTCTGCTTCTCCGTTTCGTCTGGTGAGTGCAGTTGGTCGTAAACGCCGTCTACTACCATATCGAGACGGCGAAGCCGGCCTTGCTCTTTCTGACCGAGACGCAAATGTCCTCTCCAGCTGATGCTTCGTATCTCTCCTGTCCGGGGTGCAAATTGGAGTACTCCTTTGTGCCACGGGCTGGAGTTTGCGTGTATGTCAGAGAGGACATCTGTTCTCGACGCCTCGGCAGTCTTGAAGGTTCGGACCTGTCCATCCTTTGACTACGCGTAGACAGCGACGACCATCTGCGCGTCTACGGGTGCCTCTATAGGTCCCATAGCGGTAATGCCGAAACAGACCGACTCATCGACCACGTCCAAATGGCTACAGATTCCTTGCTACAACGGGTCCCATCCGCAGAGATCGTGATCCTTGGCGATTTTAAAGCCCATCACGCCGAATGGCTCGGTTCACGTTTAACCGATCATGCGGGGAGATCCGTTTATGACTTTGCCTTGGCATATGGTCTGACACAACTGGTTACTTCGCCTACGCGGATTCAAGATGTGGAGGATCATACACCTTCCCTGTTGGACCTTCTGCTGACCTCTCATCCGGACGTATATCAGGTTTCCGTCGATGCCCCTCTGGGCTCTTCTGAACATTGTCTGATCTGGAGTGTGGTACCACTCACGCTCCCCTCGCGGTTGCGTTTTGCAGGTTGCCGCCGTGTTTGGCATTACAGGTCGGCGGATTGGGACGGAATGCGGTCTTTCTTTGCATCCAACCCATGGGGGGCGGGTTTGCTTCTTGCCGGATGATCCCAGCGCTGTTGCTGACTCTGTCACTGATGTGGTGCTACAGGGAATGGAACTATTTATTCCATCATCTGTGGTACCCATCGGAGGCAGATCTCAGCCTTGGTTTGGTCGCTCCTGTAAGACTGCATTACACAGTAAGCAGAAGTATTATCAAGCCTGGGCTGCGGCTTCGGCGACTCCGGATGTAAACACCAGCACACTTAAAAAGAAGTATAACTTCGCCTCCAGGTCCTTCAAAAGAGTTATTGCCAAGACAAGGTCAGAGCACATAGGCAGAATTGGCGAGAAACTAGTTCGCCTTCCTTCGGGAACCCGTGCATTCTGGTCTCTCGCCAAGGCTGTCCAAGGGGATTTCTGTAAGCCATCAGTACCATCTCTGTACAGGGAGGACGACTCACTTGCCCATGCTGCAAAAGACAACCTTTGACCTGACCTTTTGACCTTTTAGGCTCCCTTTTTGCGTCCAACTGAACAAAACACTGTCGACCATCCCACGGTGTGGGTGCTCCATGCTGGATGTGCTGTTCTCACAGCACTCGGTTCGCAAAGCACTCCTCTCCCTGGATATCCAGAAGTCGAGTGGGCCTAACGGAATCCCCCCAATTGTGCTGAGGACGTGTGCTCCGGAGTTGGCACCGGTCCTAACGCGTCTTTTCCGGTACTCCTACTCCCAAGGCGTAGTCCCAAATTCATGGAAGACAGCTTTTGTCCACCCGATCCCTAAAAAAGGCGACCGCTCAGACCCGTCCAACTATAGGCCTATCGCCATCATCTCCATATTCTCCAAAATAATGGAATCCATTATTAACTGCCAGCTCATGCGGTGCCTTGAGGATCACCAGCTGATTAGTGACTGCCACTACGGTTTTCGTCGGGGTCGATCAGCTGGTGATCTTCTGGTCTACCTGACCCATAGATGGGCGGAGGCAGTAGAGTCGAAGGGGGAGGCGTTGGCCGTTAGTTTGGATATTGCGAAGGCCTTTGATCGGGTTTGGCATTAAGCGCTTCTTTCAAAGCTCCCTTCCTATGGGCTTCCCGAGAAATTGTGCAATTGGATCACCAGCTTCCTTGCAGATCGGAGCATCAAGTTCATTGTAGACGGTGCATGCTTCGACTACAAGCCTATTAACGCTGGTGTTCCACAAGGCCGTTTGCTATCAGCAACGCTGTTTCTTCTTCATATCAATGATAAATTGCTAACTGGTAACATTCATTGCTATGCGAATGACAGCACTGGTGATGCTCTATACACCGGCCGAGCCAATATTTCTCGGGAAAACGTCGCCGTGTACCGGAACAAACTTGTGTCTGAAGTCGAGTCTTTGCTAAACAAAGTCTCCGATTGGGGGCGACTAAATCTAGTCCAGCTTAATCCTCAGAAGACACAAGTTTTTGCGTTTACCGCTAAAATGAACCCCTTTGTCGTATCTCCTCAGTTTCAAGACACTGCCCTTCTTGCCTCAGCTAGTATCGGAATCCTCGGAGTCGACATATCGAGTGACGTGCAGTTTCGTGATCACTTGGAAGAGAAGGCCAAATTGGCCTCTAAAAAGCTTGGCGTGCCCAGCAGAGCGGGACAGTATTTCATGCCGGCACACCGCCTGCAACTTTACAAGGCGCAGGTTCGGTCTCACATGGAATACTGTTCCCATCTCTGGGCAGGGGCTCCCCAGTGTCAGCTCCTTCCACTTGACCGCATCCAGCGCAGAGCGGTTCGAATCGTCGACGACCGAGTCCTTTCCGATCGGCTTGATTCATTGGCACTGCGAAGAGATGTTGCATCCCTTTGCATTTTCTTTCGCATCTACCACGGGGAGTGCTCTGAGGAATTGTTCGGATTAATCCCAGCCGCCAAATTTCACGAACGCATATCGAGGCATAACTCCCGATTCCATCCGTACCGTCTGGATGATTGGCGGTCCACCACTGTGCGATTTAGAAAATGTTTTCTTCCTCGCACGACTTCCTTGTGGAATCAATTACCATCAGCGATTTTTCCGGACCGATACGACTTAGGGACCTTCGAGAAAAGAGCCTACTCCTTTTTAAAAGGCCGGCAAAGCATCTGCAATTCCCCTGGTTCCCCTAGTGTTACAGTTGTTCATGGACGACGGTAGTCACTTACCATCAGGTGAGCCGCATGCTCGTTTGCCCCCTCTCCTATAAAAAAAGTCAAATGTTTGAAATCAAAATTTAGTAGTTATATTTTTTGACAATAATAATCTGTATCTAAAATTAAAGATTAGATTTTTTATGAGTAAGCAATTTAAAAAAAAATTAAATGCGCTTATTTTTCTACTTTCTACGATTGTTTAAATTTTTCGTTCATCCCTTAAATTTAAAACCTCCTTAACTCGGTTAATTTTGATCGGAGAAAAAAATTATTGAAAACCTTTTGTATGTAAAATTAGAGCTCTACACATATTTATGAAAACTTTTTTGTCTAATTTTTACCGTTTTCTAGTAATTGCAGAAAAATTCTTAAGAAAATTTTTTTCAACCCTTGCCAGGGGTTGCATTAATGAAAACCTTTACGCATTGTTTTTGTATCATTAAAACTATATAATATCAAAAATTCCTTATTTGACTGGAATAACAAAGGCTTGTTCTGTTGCATATATCTTCGCTAGGGATTTTATCGTACGGAGAATCCCCAACATAGCCCTTTTTGTGCGTCAATTGACATCGTGAAAATAGTGCAGCTAGCTGCAGTATTTTTCGGTTTTGGAATTTATCACAGCTATACTATGATTTAATTTGGAAAGCCGCCACTGTTTTTTTTTAAATATCAACACCATTTCTGTGAGATTATTTTGGACAGCTGAGACCGCTTCGCTGCTTCTTTATGTAAAAATCAGTTATTAGGTTTTAATTGATTTCTAATTTTTCGAGGATTTAAATATTTCGAGAGCATGTGTATTTACATTCTCAGCAACGCAAGTTTCTTCATATGGTTTCAATATACCGCCGAGCAAATGCAACACTTTTATCAGTGGAACCGACGCGTATCGAACTAAGGTTGTTCACGTACCGAAAAATGTTGTTCGAGCGGCATGTTAGAAGAGGATTTTTTTTTATATAGGAGAGGGGGCAAACGAGCATGCGGCTCACCTGATGGTAAGTGACTACCGCCGCCCATGAACAACTGCAACAACAGGGGAATCGCAGATGCGTTGCCGGGCTTTTAAAAAGGAGTAGGCTCTTTTCTTGAAGGTCCCTAAGTCGTATCGGTCCGGAAAAATCGCTGGTGGTAATCGATTCCACAAGGAAGTTGTGCGAGGGAGAAAACTTCTTCTGAATCGCACAGTGGTGGACCGCCAATCATCTAGATGATATGGATGGTATCGCAAGTTCTGTCGCGATGTGCGATGGTGAAATTGAGCGGCTGGAATTAGTCCGAACAATTCCTCAGAGCACTCCCCGTGGTAGATGCGATAAAATACGCAAAGAGATGCAACCTCTCTACGCAGTGCCAGTGAGTCAAGCCGATCGGAAAGAACTCGGTCGACGACGATTCGAACCGCTCTGCGCTGGATGCGGTCAAGTGGAAGAAGCTGGCACTGGAGGGCCCCTGCCCAGAGATGGCAACAGTATTCCATGTGAGGCCGAACCTGCGCCTTGTAAAGTTGCAAGCGGTGTGCCTGCATGAAATACTGTCCCGCTCTGCTGAGCACGCCAAGCTTTTTAGAGGCCAATTTGGCCTTCTCTTCCAAGTGACCACGAAACTGCACGTCACTCGATATGTCGACACCGAGGATTCCGATACTGGCTGAGGCAACAAGGGGAGTGTCTTGAAACTGAGGAGATACGACAAAGGGAATCTTTTTAGCGGTAAACGCGCAAACTTGTGTCTTCTGAGGATTGAACTGGACTAGATTTAGTCGCCTCCAGTCTGAGACTTTGTTCAACAAAGTCTCGACTTCAGTCACAAGTTTGTTCCGGTACTCGGCGACGTTTTCCTGAGAAATATTGGCACGGCCGGTGTATAAAGCATCACCAGTGCTGTCGTCTGCATAGCAATGAATGTTACTGGTTTGCAACATATCATTGATATGCAGAAGAAACAGCGTTGGTGATAGCACGCAGCCTTGTGGAACACCAGCGTTAATGGGCTTGTAATCGGAGCATGCACCGTCTACTACGACCTTGATGCTCCGATCTGTAAGAAACTATGCACAAACTAAAAGCACAAGTATAATAAAATTTGATAAAAAAGTGTCCTCCAGACCAAATTTCGGTCACGGCGACCTGTCTCAATGGAGTCTAGCTATCTGTGCAGGACAGGATTATGGTGTCCAAGTGTAGGAGCAAACACAGGTGTACTCTCTATTCCCTCACTCTCATAGTCCGATGGGACGGTGTTCTGACACGACAGGAGAGAGATCAGGCGCAGGACCAAGGCACGGGGGTGAAACACCGCCAAAATTCTGACTCCGTGCTGCTGAGCATTTCTGACAGAAAAACCCAATAACTGATTTTGGCACAACCCGGGATTCAAATCCAGGAGCTCATGATCAACAACCGCGTTTACAACCACTAGCGTTTATACTAACGAGGCAGTTATATAGTTACATATCCCTATGTACATAAGTATTATTTTCATTCATCTGCCAAAAATCTAATTTTATTTTACCTAAAATATGTACTGTGGAGTACATATTTTAGGCCTGGCTGGGTTTGTTTTATTTTGGAATATTTACCTATAATATTTAATTTGAATATTTTTTATGTATTTATATTTTTTATACATCCCGACTGGACGAAATAATGACACTAAATTATTTAAATATATTATCAAATAGAAATAGAAAATTATTATCAAAAAGTTCATCGACTCGTAACTATCTTGTAAACAATACAAAATTGATTAATTAATTTTACCAGGGATTATCCAAAGGGTAAGTGAAAACTTTTGGTGAGATAGCTTAGATATATAATTACTTAAGTTATTTGGAATATTAATTCTTGTACCTACAGACTAACATTAAGTAATAATATAATCGCATTTTTTTATAGAATAAGGGTGACAAACGAGCATACAATCCACCTGAGTACGGTAAGTGGTTACCGTGGCCCATAGACATCTAAATTTATCCTCGATTACAAGTCAAAATGCAGATGCGTTGTCACTCGTGAGGACTAAGATGGAATGCCTCGTTTCCAGTAAAAAGGGTCTTCGGTTCTCTACACTCACCATACGAAAGACAGCAGCAGCAGCATTCTGTGAGAGCGTGGTCCTTCCCCGGTCGAGCCGACTCATTCGTGCTACAACCATAATATAGCTGCAGCATGGCTCTATCACGTATTTATCTACACAGTCACCCAATATAAAAACAAACAAAATTAAATTATAAAGGAAAATTAAATTAGAAAATTATTTTATTAGAATATTAAAAAAAACAATAACTATTTTGAAAAAGATTTGGTTTTGTATTATTGAAGATAGTGAAAAAGATATTATTAAGTTTTTTCATCCATGATTCTCGAAATCGAATCTACATAAAACGGTTAAGGCTATGATAAAAATTTCGTTGGACTTTTTTTATGGAATAGGGGGCAAACGAGCATGCGGCTCACCTGATGGTATGTGACTACCGCCGCCCATGAACAACCGCAACACCAGGGGAATTGCAGATGCGTTGCCGACCTTTTAGAAAGGTGTAAGCTCTTTTCTTGAAGGTTCCTAAGTCGTATCGGTCCGGAAAATTCGCTGGTGGTAATTGATTCCACAAGGAAGTCGTGCGAGGGAGAAAACTTCTTCTAAATCGCACAGTGGTGGACCGCCAATCATCCAGATGGTATGGATGGTAACGCGAGTTTTGTCGCGATGTGCGATGGTGAAATTGAGCGGCTGGAATTAGTCCGAACAATTCCTCAGAGCACTCCCCGTGATATATGCGATAAAATACGCAAAGAGATGCAACATCTCTACGCAGTGCCAGTGTATCGAGCCGATCAGAAAGAAATCGGTCGTCGACGATTCGAATCGCTCTGCGCTGGATGCGGTCAAGTGGAAGGAGCTGGCACTGGGGTGCCCCGGCCCAGAGATGAGAACAGTATTCCATGTGGGGCCGAACTTGCGCTTTGTAAAGTTGCAAGCGATGTGGCGGCATGAAATACTGTCTCGCTCTGCTGGGCACACCAAGCTTTTTTACTTATTTTTATAATAATACTTATTGCGAAACTAAAAGCGTCAAGCTTATTAATCAGTGTTTCTTCTAACTATTACTGTGCGTTTCTTTACGTGTTAGTGCGGAATAATAATAAAGCCAACTAATGTGGACGAGTAGCGTGACCTTTGATTATAAACTTCAGTCTGGATTTCGGACACGGTGGCCAATCACAACGGACACTATCTATCTGCACAGGTACAGATTTACAATGCACGCGTGTGACACGACCGGAAAGAGATCAGGCACAGGACCAACGGCTTCACGTGTTTTACGAGGCGCAAGGGTGAAACACCGCCAACTTCCTAATTCCACTAAGAATTTCTTGAGAGCAAAACCCAATAATTAATGCCCGACCAGTGACGGATTCGAACACGGGGTTACATGATCGGCAGTCGCATTTACGATCACTAGACCAACGAGGCCTTGACAAGTCGACAAAATAGCCCAACCTCAAACTCAACCAAAGACTTTTTTACAAGAAAAATTTATTTATTTCTAAAGTAGTACTCGTACTTACATTCGTAATACAGTGTAAGTTTACGGCGTTTTGTGATAGTTACAAATTAGTATAAGTAGCGTTCTATTGAGTACTAGAATAAAAATATCTTAGTTAAAAAAATTAAAATATACACCGTGTAGTGGCGGTATTAGAATATCCATTACCCCATATTATCCCGTGGGTGTTAGAGGCGACAGAGGGAATCAAATCAGGAAACGGGCAGCATCAAATAATAACAACTAAAATGTGAGCCAATCTATGGGAAAAACCTATGTTCAGCAGCGGTGGAGTATGAATTAATATAGATTTGCATAGAAGTATTACGTTGCATATTTTATACTAGCGACCCGCACTGTCCTAGTAGGATCTATTAATGTGCCGTTATGTAGGATTAAGGTCATCAAAGATCATTTATTTTATAATCTTTATATTAAACTAAGTTTGTATAAAAAGGGTTATTATAATATTAAGGAATTTATTGGTGATAATAACCCCTGAAAATGAGGTGATCGCTACCAAGCTATTTCTAATTTGTTATGTTGTTAATTTGTGTAACATCATGATTGTAAGCTGTTATTTATAAAAAAAAGTCCCGCTGGGTTTCTTGCTGGTTCTTCCCAGGACAGAGGTTTTTTCCGAACCAGTGGTAATCAAACAAAAGAGTGACTTTCAATAAGTATTATTTATAATCTATATTGAATAAAAAAGTTTCTGTTTCTGTTTCGATTTCTCAAAAAAAAAACTCGCAAGTTTTTCATTTTATTTAATTGCAATACATTGAGCTATTCCGAATATTAGGCCGGTAAGACAGACATTTTTTTAAATTGTTATCCATGTCCTAATGGCATGCAAATAATAAAAAAAAATCCAAATAACAGACAGTTATTTCGATATTACAGACAGACATTACAATTTTATTTATATGTATTATACGTGGTAGAGTCATGCTGCAGCTATATTAATAATATAGTTGTAGCACGAATGGGTCAGCTCGACCGGGGAAGGACCACGCTCTCACAGAATACCAACGTAAAATAGCAGCTTAATGCTGCTGTGTTTCGTATGGTGAGTGTAGAGAACCAGAGACCTATTTTACTGGTAAAGAGTTATGCTATCTTAGTCCTCACGGCTGACAACGCATCTGCATTTTGATTCGCGAACGAAGATAGATGCAGATGTCTATGGGCCACAGCAACCACTTACCATCAGGTGGACTGTGTGCTCGTTTGTCACCCATTCCTGTAAATAGAATTAATGTGGCGTTATGTAGGATGAAGGTCATCAAAGATCATTTACTTTATAATCTTTCGATTTCTCAAAGAGAAAGAAACTCCAAGTTTTTCGGTTATTTATATGTTCGGTAAGTTTCATTGCAATCGGTTCACCTATTCCGAATATTAGGCCGGTAAGGCAGACATTTTTTTTAAATGGTTATTCATGTCCTAATAGCAAGCAAGTAATAAAAAATATCCAAATAACAGACAGATATTTCGATATTACAGACAGATACTACAATTTTATTTATATGTATAGATTTATCTGGACTTTCCCATAGAACTTAAACATTCAGTAACTAAGTTGATAACTGACAAACACCTTTCGTGCCAATCTGTGAATTATTCAAAACGTCGGCAAACACTAACTACCATGGAGCCGCTCTTTAGCAAAACGGTTTCATTCCTATAATCATTTTAAACGATTTAACGTAATATTTAAGGTAAGGGAGCAGATATATATTATTCATCGTTGCGGCGATTCGAAATTTGAAATAATAACGTACGTAAGGTGTAAGATATTAACTAAACGGTAATTTTTATCAGACTTTTAGTACCTTGACTTGTTAGTAGCATGTGTGTATATATGTAAATAATATGTATGTATTCATCCATCCATTACAGCCTATAAAAGTTCACTGCTGAACCCATAGATTGCTTCATAGGATTTCGCTTTAGTTGACACGGTTGGCGAGCGGGTTGTCAACCACAGTTTTTTATAAGCGACTTCAAAAAAAGGAGGACGTTCTCAATTCGACTCTATTTTTTTAATGTGTGTTACCTGAGAATTTTTTTTCTAGGTGAACCGATTTTAGTGATTTTTTCCCGTGTAGATCAAGATCTGACCAGTAATTTTTGAGCTATCCTTGCGTAATAATGCGTATTTAATTTACTTCAACTACATTGATGCTGTTATTTTTTTTTGATATTCAAGTTGGTTGTTCAAAATGTTTACTTTTACCGCTTGTTTTTGAGTTGTCATCACGAAGATACTGCTGTCCATCACTTGTTTCAAGTTCTCTCTGTCCCCTCTTTAGATACCCACGGGACGATATGGGGTAGTGGATATTCTTGCACCGCCTCTACAAGGTCATATAGGTCAATACGTGTGAATTTTTAACAGTGGTAGAGCCACGCGGCAGCTTTTGCTGTCGCACGGATGGGCCGGCTCGAACCGGGGTGGTACCACGACCTCACAGAAAACCAGCGTGAAGTAGAGGTTTACCTCTGCGTTTCGCTTGGTGAGTGCAGGTGGCCGGAGGCCCTTTTTACTGGAAATGAGGCATTCCATCTTAGTCCTCACGGGTGACAACGCATCTACATTTTGATTTATAATAGAGGATAGATGTAGATGTCTATGGGCCGCAGCAACTACTTACCATCAGGTGGAAGGTGTGCTTGTTTGTCACCCTTATCTTATAAAAGAAATGAATGTAATGTAATTTTAAGGTTCAGTTTTCACCCACTTCCTGACGGATGAATAATCTAAAAGTCCGCAGACGCATTATGACGGTTCATAATCGGTATAACAATATAATAACTTCATGACTATAATCCATTATTCTCACCGAGATCATCACGGCTCATAATTAAAATGTGTAGTTTTTTTAAACTTATATTTTATTTTGAAGGTCGGCAATGGTATGGCAAAGACGAAACATATACCTAACCAAATCTTGCAGAGCCTTACTCCCTTACCATAAATTGATTGTACGCCTTCTGGTTACTTAATACAGCGTTGATAAATGCAATTTCATAAAATATTTTTATAAAGCAAGGGAACTCTTAACTTATTAGTAAGTGGGTGCTGAAACCCTAAAATAAACACCTACATCTATCCTATGATATTGCATTCATATAATATTTATTTTATGTATGCAAACCGTCACTCCTTAGGTAAAGTTACAGCCTATTTACGTCCCACTGCTGGACACATGCCTCCTCTCATTTCTGAGAGGGTTTTAGGGCAAGGAAATGTCCGCCGCGCTGCCCCAATGCGTGTTGGCGAACTTCACATGTCTTCGACATATTTTTTCCTTATTTCTCGGACATGCAGCATCCTCACGATGTTTTCCTTCACCGCCGAGCACGTGGTAAATCAGCACTTAAAATTGCAATTAACAATTTCATTGGTGCCGGCGGGGATCGAACCCGATTTGCTCGAGTACTGTGAAGCTTACAGCGAGCGCTAACCATCTGAGCTACCACGGTTTTTTCACTCCTTAGGACTAAGATGAAATGCCTCGCCCCCGTTCTCGTCCGGTCGAGCCGATACGTTCTTTCTGCAAGCATTACTATAACAACCTAAAGCATAACCTTAAACAGCCTTATAGTCCAATTCCCATATTCAGGATAATATATATAATTATTACCTTATAAAATAATAGATAACTTACATCTGAAATAATTTCAATATACTATAATTAAAGATTATTTACTTACTCAGGAATTTTACCGTGACCACACCGTGAGTTTAATTTAAGCACATATTTTATCGATACTTTATTTGTATGGTTTCTTAAAATATGCCAATTATGATAATGCTTATGTTCGCTAATATGCTTAGGAATGTAATGTGTAAAAATACTTTAAATAGTATATGCAACTTTTAAGTCTTCCTCTTAGCATTAATTGCATACCGACATATTATTTTCACACGAAGACGGTTACGTTTAGAGTGGTACCTTTTCGAATTTTTCTAATTTTGTTATGGTTATGGTAAAAAGCGATATATATGGAAAAAAGAATTATCTAAAACCTAAATTACAATTCGAGTGGTCAGTTTAAAAAATTTAACCCATTTTTTATATCCTTCTATATATGAATTTTATTTAATTCTATAACGGTTATTAAAGTGTTTTGAAAGTTTGTTGTGTTTTTGGCAAATTTTACATAACTTCTAAATATTTTACTTTGTTCAGAAAGGCTGGTCTATAAATCGGTATAGTATCGGTATAATCTATAAAATGGTATAGGATAAAATATCCCGATAAAATGAATGGTAAGTTAATAAAAACGAAATAAATTGTAGTAATAATTTGAACACCTAAGAAATAATAATAGAGCTATTACTTTCAAACTACTTTGAAAAAGTGCTGTCTTTAAAGAAACAAATATTTCAACTCTCAACTATCTTCGAGTAAATTAGGCTGTAAAAATTAAAATTTTAATAAAAATGTAAATGCCTACTTACCATGCAGTGGTGGTATGAGAATATCCACTACGCCATACCATCCCGTGAGTGTCGTTAGAGACGACAACGGGAAACAAATCAGGAGATGGGCCGCAGTGTCTCCCTAATAACGACTAAAAGTAAAAAACAGAGGTTGCCAACCCACTTACCACTTGCATGGCAAATAATCCATCTATGAAGTAATCTATGATGGAGGCCTATGTTCAGCAGTGGACTTTAATAGGCTGTAAAGGTTACTTGATTGAAATAAAGCGAATTTATTTTCTTCCTTTTAGTTTTTTAAAATCGGTCTTAACTTTTTATTTAAAGTTTCATTTTTTTATCCCTTTGAGTGGACTCGTGAATATCATAAACTCAAGGTTGACTACAATGTCGTCTAAATAATTACATTGAAAACTTCATACCCCTACTTTGGAAAAGTTTATGGTTTTGTTTACCTAATTTATATAGGGCCACCTCTAAAGTATAGCCAACCTATTTGATAAAAAATAATCATGAAGAACCTCCACCACTTTTAAGGTGGCTAAATACAGCATTTTAAAAACCTTGAAGCGGCAGTATTACGTTGAAGTGCCACGATGTAGCTATATGATTGTAGCACGAACGGGTCGGTCGGCTCGACCGGGGAAGGAAGGGTTTCGTATTGTGAGTGTAGAGAACCGGAGACGCCCTTTTCTGCAAACGAGACATTTCATCTTAGTCCTCACGGGTGACAACGCATCTGAATTTTGATATGTAGTCGAGGATAGATGTAGATGTCTATGGGTCACAGCAACTACTTACCATCAGGTGAATTGTTTGTCACACTTGTCCTATAAAAGAACTGCATGTCAGTTGGCCTAATAGCAGTTAATAGCTTTCGTTTAAATTGGCTGAAATATAGAAATAATTTTAAAATATTCAATAAGCGAACAATAACAAGCAACCAAATCGATACACACAAATAAACATACATTATAGTAAATAACTACATCAGTAGAAAGCCAATTTAAGCACGAATAGTTATTTTAAGTGCAAAGCAGACCATTAGCCGGTACCTATTTTAAAAGAACACAGCACAAGTCCTTATTATTCATCGCGTAAGGGTTACAATAATTTGGTTGCATATCAACTTAAAAAAGGCAAAAGCGGCATTGCACAAAAGCTGCAAATTGAACGGCGCTAGCCCATCTGGGGAAAAGAATCACGCACCAATATGGCAGCCTTACATAGATTAGGCAACCTACAGCTGGGCATGTAACTAAAAATCATTTATTTTTAACATACATGCAATTTTGAGATATTGTAATGTATTTTAAACAAAGGTTATATAATTTTTCTCAGTTTGGCAGCGCTTTCATATGGTTTATAGTTACTCGACTCCAGTGCCAGTAATTCCTTTATGGAACAATGTATACGCTTTTACAACAAAGTCTCAGAAAATGTGCAGACCCTATCTATCAAAAGGTTTAAAAGATTTATTAAGCAAAAAGTGTTAGTAAGGTTTATTACACTACTAAAGAGTACATGATTGATAAAATGAAATAAAGATTTATTTGTTTTGAAAAAGGGGTATATTTAGGTGGTTATTATAAAGTGTAGTTCAGCTTTTTCAGCCATCTATAATAGTATCTATGCAAGGAGAGAAGGTGGTCGCTACCATGCTATTTCTAAATGTTTTCATAATAATTTTATAAAATATTATATTGTAAAGAATACTTTTAAAAAAGTCCCTCTGGGTTTCTTGCTGGTTCTTCCCAGGAGACAATTTTATTTCCGAACCAGTGGCAAAAGTAAAAAATAAGTCAATAATAATTACATGTAATCTATATTGAATAAAAATGATTCTATTCTATTCTTTTCATGGAACCACAAAGACATAAACAGACTGAGTAATAACGGAATCATAAATCACGCTCATGAAGTTTCAAAACAACTCTGTATAATATATGTGTAGTACAACCTCCGTATTACCACATGGAACTTTGGCTGCTCCTCGGGCTAACCATCTTGTCTGGCAGGAGATCTCTTCTTTTGCTTCCACGGTCAAATGTGAACTATGACTGTGGAAGCAAAAGAAGAGATCTCTGCTCATCGGGCTAACCATCTTGTCTGGCAAGAAGAGATCTCCTGCCAGACAAGATGGTTAGCCCGAGGAGCAGCCAAAGTTCCATGTGGTCATACGGAGGTTGTACTATACATATATTATACATGATCCTTCTTTTGCTTCCACAGTTAAACGTGAACTATGACTACTGGCATGCATTACTTGAAAGTTACACTGCACACGTACGAAATTATCTTGGTATCGGTTCGTCGCGTCGCAGACACGCTAGCCTTACACTTGCACTAACTTGTGTTTGATTGTACTTGATGAAAAAGATACGAAAACTAGTTTTAATACGAAATATCTACTTCCGAAGATCATAACTTGCATTCTAGCATAAATTTGTATAATGAGGATCATAACTTAGAACACTGGTCACTAACCATACGGTCAAAATGTTAAAACCTGACTAGGCGTAAGGTGGACAGCCTAGATACCACTTAAATATATAGAATATTTTTTTTATTCAATATTGATTATTACATAATTCTTATGTTCTGTAATACAATTATTTTTTGTTTTTTGGCTCATTTATATAAGAAAAAAAAAGAATAACGAAAACAAACAGTCCTGATGGCAAGTGGATTTTTTTTTATATGATAAGAGTGACAAACGAGCACACAGTCCACCTGATGGTAAGTGGTTGCTGCGGCCCATAGACATCTACATCTATCCTCGTTTGCGAATCAAAATGCAGATGCGTTGTCACCCGTGAGGACTAAGATGGAATGCCTCATTTCCAGTAAAAAGGGCCTCCGGCCACCTGCACTCACCAAGCGAAACGCAGAGGTAAACCTCTACTTCACGCTGGTTTTCTGTGAGGTCGTGGTACCACCCCGGTTCGAGCCGGCCCATCCGTGCGACAGCAAAAGCTGCCGCCTGGCTCTACCACTGTTCAAAATAAATTATATTGTGACTCATAATAAATATACAACAGCAGCTATCCTTGATTAAGAATCAATATGTAAATACGTTGTCAATCTTTAAGGCTTGTTACAAAGTAAAATGTGTCTCGGAAAAAAGAACAAAAAACCTCGGATAAAAACAATTAAATGTACAACAAGTTAATATTTCGACGGATCCGTAGCGTAGTGCCTAAACGTTTGGTGAAAGCGCTGTAAGGACGCACGTTCGTAGCCCGTACGTACATGTGTTTGTATGGCCTACACGTCATTCTTCCGGGTACGGATGTGTATCCTTGTGCAATATATAAACCACCTCCAAGATACAGTACAAAACCTACTATGGGGATAACTTCATTTTTTTTAAAAGGAGGAGAATTAGAAAAAATTGTGTTGGTTTTTATAAAGAACATGTCACCATAGGTATTTTTAGGCTACAAGTTTTTTTTATAAAGAGAATTGATAATGTTAATTGAATTTAGAAATGATAACTTAGCAGCAAAATAAATATATTAAATACCGGAGCTTACTCTTTGACGGTTCCGTTGCAACACTTTTATTGCGGCGGAGCAGTGATGAAAATCGATTATCCCTATCAATTACTTCGATCGCGGTGCACGCCGCGGTAGCGAGCTTGTAATCTCGCCCTTACAATGCCTCTATATATAGACCGATGCTAGCGAGCCCGTTTATGTCCTGTTAAACGATTCCATCACCGTTGTGTGTGCATAAGATTGCACTCCTGCTTACACTTAAGCGTTGCTTGATTTTTTTTTAAATTGATTAAGACTAATTTTGCAGATTTTACAATTTTTATTTTACACTTACTCTATGTACATTGTTAAAGGAGACATAAGTGTTTGACGTCATAATGTTATAATTAAGCTGGACTACGGAAGTCCCTTTAGCATTTACTTTATTATTAACTAGCTTTTTAACCGCGGCTTCGCTCGCGTGAGCTTGAATTTAAGAACATTATTAAATGCTGTCCGTGCCAAATTTAGCAAAATCGATCACTTTTGGAGTCACCTCGGTGTCTGTGTCTCTGTGTCAGTCAAATATTTTTTTTTGAATTCTAAAAGACTATTAGACGGAGATAATTGGTATTTGGCATAGATATATGTATGCTATAGGAACACGTTACTATATATGTCTAGAAACACCTACTATTTTTTATATCGGGCGTGTCTTCCGATGTATCCATAAAAAAGGTAAATTGTCTTGGAATCAAAATTCATCATTATTATTCACTTTTTACTCTTCACATTCATTCATAATTAAAGTTAATTTAGTTTTAACAAAATAATGATGAGTCATCTATCAAAATAATATCATCTAATCTAATAATATCATCTATCAATTTACAGTACAATGTTCATTTCAGATATTTTATTCATATCATTGGTCCTATTTAATATTGATTGGCAACATAAAATAAATGTAGATATTTTTTATACGTTCGAGTATACTCCAAAATTTCATAAATGCAGTTCTATAATGATGTATACCACACATGGAATAAAGCTAATATAACAGATTTTATCGCGTTTAATTTTAATTTTTTTTTACGTAGGGCTTTTACGCATCTTTGTATGAAAGTTTCATAGAAACCCGCGTAAAAGAACATATCGTTGATGTCTTCTTTCAAGAAGTCTAAAGAATGTCAACATGTTTCATCATCATCATTACAGCCCTTCAAAAGTCCACTGCTGAACATAGTCCTCCCCCAAGAAATGCCACAAAGCACGGTCCCGAGCCACCTGCATCCATTAACTTCCTGCATGCCTTACCAGGTCGTTACTCCATCTAGCGGGGGGACGCCCTACACTTCGTCTGCCGGTACGTCGGTTGTCGAGCTATATGGCCGGCCCATTGCCACATCAGCATACTAATTCTTTGGGCTATGTCGGTTACTCTGGTTCTACTGCGGATATCCTCGTTTTTAAGTCTATCACGCAGAGAAACGCCGATCATAGCCCTCTCCATAGCTCGCTGAGCGACTTTGAGCTTCCTCGTACAGCCAACAGTGAAGGATCACGTCTCAGTTCTATAGGTCATCACTGGCAACACGCACTGGTTGAACAAACTAGTTTTGAGGTTTTGAGGTGTGTTGTAATCTCCCGAACGCTGTCCAGCCGAGTTAAATCCGTCGATTGACCTCTCGGTCGAAGTTGGATTTACCTAGTCGGACTATTTGTCTCAGGGAAATATATTCGTCAACAACTTTGAGGTTAATGCTCACAATAACTACCGGCATAGGTGTGACATGGACGTTAAACATGATTTTTGTTTTGTCCGTGTTCATCTTAAGACCTATCCGTTGGGAGACACTATTGAGGTCATTGAGCATAATGCTTAGGCCCTCTAGGACTATATCGTCGGCAAATTGAACGTGAGTGATGTACTCACCGTTGACGTTAATATCGTATCCTTTCCAGTCTAGTAGCTTGAAAACGTCTTCCAATGCAGCGATGAAGAGTTTCGGGGATACTACGTCACCCTGTTTTTCACCTCTCTGCAGTTGGATAGGTTTCGTGATCTGGTTCTGTACTCGGATAGCCATCGTAGCCCTACTGTACAAACACTTCAGGACTTCGATATACCGGCAGTCCACTTGGAACCGCTGGAGGATCTGCAATACCGCCCAAATTTCGACGGAATCAAAGGCTTTCTCATAGTCTACATATGCAACATGTTTAGTAGAATAGAATTGAATAGAAAAATTATTTTATTCAATATGGATTACAGTACATAATACTTACTGAAAGTCATTTTTAGGGTTCCGTATCTCCCCCCTCGAACGGGTTCCCGCCTTGTCGTGGCGGGGGGGCTTAGTAGCCGTGGCTTGGTCACCCACGGTGAACAAAGAGGAACCCCTTGGCTGGCCCGTGGTGTAGGGCCGGCCCGAGGTGGCCACTCCGAGTGGGCTTGGCCAGCCCACTTCGGATGTGTGTCGGGGGGGCTGTAGTGAGAGGGGTGTCCGCACCCTCTACCGCTGCAGCCGAGGTGGAGTCGCGGAGAAAGAGGAGTGTTGGTATGGCGATGCGCCACTCGCCCTATCCTCCGCGACTCAGACGGGGCCGCACCGTTAATTGATGCGGTGGTGGTGGGGCTGCGGGGGGAGAGGAGTGCCGGTATTGCGAGGCGCCGCTCTCCCTACCCTCCGCAGCCGAATCTTGGTTGGCAGCGGAGCCATAGACCGGATCCGCCGCTGGGGTCAGGAGGGCTGGTGCTGCTGAGTGCTAGTTTTTCTGGTCCCATGGCCTTCGCGCATCGGACACGGAGGCGTCCGTTGCGCATGTGAAATTGGAGGCCGAGGAGGAGGGCGCGCCATGTGTTCTGGTGCGCCTTACCGGAGAAGGAGATGGGGGATGAGGAGGGGAGATGAGGAGTGGTCCTCGCGACGAGGGTGGAACACCATGGGGTTTTAGTCGGTGCTAGTCCGACATAACGCGTCCTTGCCCCCGCGAGGCGGGTATGCGTAGGCATTTCCCCATGTAAAAAGAAAACAGGGTTCCGTATCTCAAAAGGAAAAACGGAACCCTTATAGGATCACTTTGTTATCCGTCTGTCTGTCTGTCTTCACTTGTCCGGTTTTTTTTACTTTTACCACTGGTTTGCAAAAACAAACCTCTGTCCTGGGAAGAAGCAGCAAGAAACCCAGCGGGACTTTAAAAAAAATACAATTTACAATATAATATTTTTTTATAGGTTAGAGTGACAAACGAGCACACAGTCCACCTAATGGTAAGTGGTTGCTGTGACCCATAGACAATAACATCTATCCTCGATTGCGAATCAAGGTGCAGATGCGTTGTCACCCGTGAGGGGTAAGATGGAATGCCACGTTTCCAGTAAAAAGTGTATCCGGTTCTCTACACTCACCATACGAAACTCAGCAGCATTAAGCTACTATTTTACGCTGCTATTCTGTGAGAGCGTGGTCCTTCCCCGGTCGAGCCAACCCATTTGTGTTACAACTATACAACTAAGATAGCTGCAGCATGGCTCTACCACTACAAAATTGTAGACTGTAACACAAATCGGTTGGTTCAAATGGGGAATAACCAAACTCGCACAAAATAGCAGCATAAAATAGCAGCAAAAGCCCTGTTTTTCGCACGGTGAGAGAAGAGCACTGGATATCCTTTTTCTGTTATTGAAGCATTCCACCCTAGTTGCATTACACCTTAGTTTTCAGGGTAACAATGCACCTGCATTTTGGTTCTCAATCGAGGATAGGTTTAGTTGTCTAATGACTACAGCCTCCACTTACAATCAGGTGGAATGTGTCTCCATTTATCACCTTTAATGTTTATTAAAATAAGTATAATTTTTAAATTCTACAACCCTTGGAATCATTCTAAGAGGTAAGTATCGGTGTACTTTTACGATGATTTGTGGTTTATTAATTTTAATTTAATGGTGCGTCGATTTTGAATATGTACAGACTTTAGACTACCCAGCCAACTATCTCAAACGTTTTGTTGATCTTCTAGCTTGCCCGCTAAGAGGTCAGCCACCGCAGAGTCTACTTCACCTGGGGATGCCTATTGTAGAGGCGAAACACGTATTAGTATTACTAGTAGTAGTAGTATTTAGTAGTATTGTATTATTGACGGTGGTGTGTCTTTCCTAGTGTAGTGGTGTTAGGAGTAGTAGTGCTAGGATTATTGTTGACGGGGATAGTGCACGCGATTGAGGGAGGGCGGGGGTGCTCTTTAACCTAGGTGAAACAAATCATTTTGATATGCAATCAGACTCTTACACTACTGGATAGTGTAGTAAAGTCGCCGCGCTGTCCCAATGCGTGTTGGCGAAGTTCACATGCCTTCAAAATATTTTTTTTATATCTCAGACATGCAGGTTTCCTCACGATGTTTTCCTTCACCGCGTACGTGGCAAATCAGCACTTAAAATTGCAATTAACAATTTCATTAATGCCGGCAGGGACGGTTGCTGCAATACGCAGTTGTTAAGCACACACAAAACAGTGGCTAATTTTATTTGATGTAACGTAAAGCCGCACCCGATGATTGTTGTCGTACAATATTTACTTTCCGCATTGAGTTATATGTACTACGTACTAGAGAAACCATTCCAAACAAAAATTGTGTCCCGTGCATGCGCGAATACATAGGTATTCGCGCATGCACGGGAGTAGTAGTCGCGCATGCACGAAGACTTTAATTTGATATAAAATAAGATATTAATATAAAATAAATATAAGAATTTAATATAAAATACATACTCTCATTTTAATCTAAACAAACATATTTCTAAATAAAATCTAATAATAATTATCTTATGGAATTCATAAATCTTCAATTTACGCAATATTTACTTTGTACGGATTGCACTACAGTTCAGTTGAACATATTCAATGTTCGGAATGGCTTCTCTAGTACGTAGTACATCATCATCATCATTACAGCCCTTCACAAGTCCACTGCTGAACATAGGCCTCCCCCAAAAATGCCACAAAGCACGGTCCTGAGCCACCTGCATCCATCGACTTCCTGCATGTCTTACCAGGTCGTCACTCCATCTCGTGGGGGGACGCCCTACACTTCGCCTACCGGTACGAGGCTGCCACTCGAAAACCTTTCTTCCCCATCGGTTGTCGGTTCCTCGAGCTATATGGCCGGCCCACTGCCACTTCAGCTTACTAATCCGTTGGGCTACGTCGGTTACTCTGATTCTACTGCGGATATCCTCATTCCTAAGTTTATCACGCAGAGAAACTCCGAGCATAGCCCTCTCCATAGCTCGCTGAGCGACCTTGAGCTTCCTCATACGGCCAGCAGTTAAGGACCACGTCTCAGTTCCGTAAGTCATCACTGGCAACACGCACTGGGTGTACAATTTCGTTTTAAGGTTTTGAGGTATGTCTGACGAGAAGATGTGTCGTAGCTTCCCGAACGCTGCCCAGCCGAGTTGAATCCGTCGATTGACCTCTCGGTCGAAGTTGGACTTACCTAGTCGGACTATTTGTCCCAGGTAAACATACTCGTCAACAACTTCGAGCTTAGTGCTCCCAACAACTACCGGCATAGGTGTGACATGGACATTAAACATAATCTTTGTTTTGTCCATGTTCATCTTAAGACCTATCCGTTGGGAGACACTATTGAGGTCATTGAACATAGTGCTTAGATCCAGCAGCGATTCTGCCATAAGGACTATATCGTCGGCAAATCGAAGGTGAGTGATGTACTCGCCATTGATGTTAATACCGTATCCTTTCCAGTCCAGAAGCTTGAAAACGTCTTCCAATGCAGCGGTGAAGAGTTTCGGGGATATAACATCACCCTGTCTTACACCTCTCTGCAATTGGATGGGTTTCGTACTCTGGTTCTGTACTCGGATAGCCATTGTAGCTCTACTGTACAAACACTTCAGCACTTCGATATACCGACAATCAACTTGGCACCGCTGAAGGGACTGCAGCACCGCCCAAATTTCGACGGAATCAAAGGCTTTCTCATAGTCCACATACGCCAGACATAGTGGCAAATTGTACTCTTCGGACTTCTGTACAATTTGCCGTAGGGTATGTATGTGGTCTATGGTGCTAAAGCCCTTTCGGAAACCGGCTTGTTCGGGAGGCTGGAAGTCGTCAAGTCTGCGCGCGAGACGATTCGTAATGACTCTCGAAAACAGCACGTAGACGCGGCTCAGAAGAGAAATCGGTCTGTAGTTCTTCAAGAGAGCGTTGTCACCTTTCTTGAAGAACAAGACCACCGCACTTCTGCTCCACGCCTCTGGTGTAATGCCACCATGGAGGACGGAATTAAAGAGCTTCTGAAGGACTTCAAGTACCGGTATTCCACCCGCTTTCAGAAGCTCCGCTGTAATTCCATCCTCGCCTGGGGCCTTGCCGTTTTTAAGATGCTGGAGAGCCATTCTAATCTCGCTCAGACTGACGTCCGGGATATCTTCGGAATAGTGTCGGATAAGACTCGCTCTTGGATCGTTACTCACACTTGCGTGTGGCTCCAACGATGACGTAAACAGCTGCCCATAGAATCTCTCAATCTCACTTAAAATCTCAGGTGTCCCGGAAACGATGCTGCCACATTCGGTCTTCAGCTTTGACAGTTGGCTCTTTCTGGCAGACAGATCTCTGGCAAAGACTTTGGAGCCTTGGTTCCGCTCGATCGCTTCTCCAATACGAGCTGTATTGAAGTTGCGTAAGTCCCGCCGCATGCATTTGGAGATCTGTCTGTTCAGTTGCCTGTATGCTGTCAAATCTGTTGAAGAATGTAGCTTCATCTCCCGTCTAACAGCCATGAGTTTAAGAGTGTGATCGGAGAGTTTTTGTGTTCTTCTGCGGCGGGTCTTGCAGAACTTAGCTCCGACCGCATGGACAGTTTCCACGAGCTTGTCATTCATATCGTCCACTTCATTGCAGTCTTCTAGGCACTGAAAACGGTTTTGTAACTCGAGCTGAAAGGTTTCGGGACTTTGGATTAGAGCAGGAGGGAGACGGACCGTTGACTTCATCAGACAAGACTTCTCCAACTTAACATTTAAGTTCAGTGTGCCTCTCACCATTCGGTGATCGCTGCCGGTTTTCACCCTCGCGATCACTGAGACATCACTGAACAGTTGTCGTCTGGTCGTCATAATGAAGTCAATCTCATTTTTTGTCGAACCGTCGGGGCTCGACCAGGTCCACTTCCTGTGGGGCCGCTTCTTGAAGAAAGAGTTCATCATAAAGAGTCCCTCTTTCTCCATGAAGTCGGCCAGCTGCTGGCTCCTTGGGTTCCGTTGCCCTATTCCAAATTTCCCTACTTTCAGCTCACCGTTCTCTCTTGTGCCTAGTTTTGCATTGAAGTCTCCGATTAACACCGTATATTGGGTTTTGGAGGAATGCATGGCTCTAGAGATATCCTCATACATTTCCTCCACCTCCTCATCGGGGTGTGCCGAGGTTGGTGCGTAAACCTGTATGACCTTCAGCGAATACCGTTTGGTAATTCTGAGTAAAAGGTACGCAACCCTCGTCGACACACTCCCGATCTATACAACGTTGTTAATTAGAGACTTGTGGACGATAAATCCGACACCTCCTTGGGACAGATGGTCGCCCTCCCGGTGATAGAGCAAGTTGCCGGATTCGAGGATTACCGTGTCCTCCCCCTCTCTTCGGACTTCGGATAATCCTATAATATGCCAGCGCAACTTGTCTATCTCTTCTTCCAGCTCCACGATCTTCTCGTCAGTCCTCAGGGTGCGTGCGTTGTACGTTGCCAGGTCGAGTCGTCTAAGGTGGCAACCGAACATCCACCGGAGATTCTTAGCACCCCCTGCCCCGCCGTTACCATGGTCGCCACCGTAGCCAGGAATAGCGGGGCCGCCGGGGACTGGGGGCCGTCTCTTCGTAACTCTCATCATGGGGGGTATATTGCCATAGTTGCCACGCTTTGCGAGCGGGTTGGCAACCGCAGTTTTTTTATTGTATTTTTGCCGTTACCAGGAAGATGCTGCTGCCCATCTCCTGCCTGTTTCCCTTTGTCGCCTTTTACGACACCCACGGGAGGATATGGGGTAGTGGATATTCGTGACCGCCACTACACGGCTTACATACGTACTTACGTAGTACATAATATAACTCAATGACTTTCCGTCATGGCGCTCGGCGGCTAGATGTATCACAGATATGTATCTGTGATACATCTAGCCGCCGAGCACAACGATAAAACAAAAATATTTTCTATTTAGATATTTTGAGTTATTAGGTGTTTCCAAACTTTTCTATAATTCAGCTTCGTTTAAATAAACTATCGAAGTAGCCGACTTGCAAAAAAAATTATCGGAAAGGAAGCGGTTCTCAAGTCGACTGTGTTTTTAACTTCCTGCTTTAAAAATTAATAATATTCAAAAGTACGAAGGTTCGGTCCGATTTTGAAAATGCGTGCGTGCGTGCATGCGTGCATGCGTGCGTACGTGGGTGCGCGCGTGTGTGCGTGCGTACGTGGGTGCATGCGTGTGTGCGTGCATGCGTGCGGTTTGCGTGAGTGCGGCATACGTGCGCGCTTGCGTGCGCGCGTGCGGCGTGAGTGCGTGCGTGCGTGCGTGTTTGCGTCGTTTGTGCGTGCGTGTGTGCGGCGTTCCAGCGCGCATGTTTGTATGTAAATAAAATTTTGTCTTTTTCTTTAGTACGAATCAACCGATTGAGATGGGCGACACGGCGTACGAAAGTGTTAATTGAGACTTCGAGCTGATTAGATTTTCAAATCAATCGGTCGGCCGTTTTAAATATTTCAAAATATTAAAACCAAAAAAAAATTAAATACATTTCTTTTTGTTATTAGCGGGAAGTTCCAGGGATGGCCTTCAGGGTTAACCGTTTTCAGATTTTTTTTGTGTTTTTACGGGATATCTTCGACAAGAGTAAACCTTCATGAACAGTATCACTAAAATATGCAAATTTTTTTATCACTAAGGATGGCAAAAATAAAGTTTTTAATGTTACCATTTAGGCGACATTGAAATTGTGATATTAATCTTCCCAGTTAAAAAGGTAAACAGAATAATTTAAAAAGGTCTTAAGAGTATTTATAATAAATAGCTTGCTTATAAATACTCTAAAGTAAAAACTGATTCCAAACAACTAAAAGAATAGAATAATTTTACATTGTGAAGTCGGGACTTTCTTACTATGTCTTAAGCAGCGACTGTCAGATGTGCAAATTTAATTTTTTGTAGTTCTTTGCATTTGGCCTTTTCAGAAGTATTTTTTTTATCATCTAGTACTTTCGTACATATTTAGTTATCGGTAACTCCTATTCTTCCAGAGGCCTTACGTGATCGGTATATCGTGGTTGGTATATTAGGTCTTAACCTATGCAATTGACGTTTTTTATGAAATAAGTTGTAATATATTGTAATGTTTTCTATATTTTTACTTCTATTAATCAAAGTAATCATCCATGCAGTCGATGCATCTTTACCAACGCAGTGGCAGTTTATTGATGTCCTACTTGAAGAAATCAACTTGGAGGCAACAAATGCTTGAAAGGCATTTTGTACCGCGTCTCAGGTATTGATTTTTTTCTTGCCACAAAGCTATCCAAATTCTGGAAAAAGTAGAAGTCTGTAGGCGCAAGGTCTGGTGAATACAGCGGATGACGGAGAGCTTCCAACCCCAGCTCTTGTAACTTGGAGACCGTCTGTTGTGCAGTATAATGACGCTCGTTGACGTGCAGCAGTAGCGGGGCGAATAATTGATCAAAACTGGTTGGAGTCGTGAGAGTTCGTCCATCATTTTGTTCAGTTCTTCACAGTTCACATATGCAGTAATGCTCATCCCTTTTGATTATAAGCTGCATTGAATCACACCGGTGCTAGACTACCAAACAGTGACCGTCACTTTTCTAGGGGTAAGTTTTCGTTTAGGGCATTGTTTAGGTGCTGAACCAAGATCCAATCAACTTGCTGAGCGCTTGCGATTGTCAAATATAATCCATCTTTCATATACACAGACACGCACACAAAGACTTATATCTATTAATTATAAAAGAAATATAAAATAAAAATAAGGCTTTTATAACAAGAAATTCCACACTGGCACAAAAATAAAGAAACGCATTCCAATTAAAAAAGTAAAGCACGTGCTATGTTATTTGTAGGTTACTTTACGTGTATAAAACTTTGTTGCAGTTAATTAAATACTCTTCGATTATAGTAAATGAGAAATTACCGGTCACTATAACACTTACCATAATCGTTAACAGTTCAAATGCACCATGCAAATAAAACACAACCAACATCATACATGTAGGCGCCAGTTTGGAATGTTTGCTTTTAGTAAAAGAATTATAACACTAATAATTATTATTATAAAGTGCAAATTTGTATGCTGATGCCCATTAGATACGAAACAATAACTTTGTCCGATTTGCAGAAGCAGCCGATATCGAGATCTGCCTATTAACGCGGCGAGCTTAGGGCGTGGCTACACTGACGTGTTGATTATATCTTTCGGTGCCGAAAAACTTGGCCCTGATTATATCAAGGCTAGCCCCACGGGTGCTTCAACGCTAATGAAATAATTTAATGTGTAATTTAAGACTGTTTAAGATGTCAAATTTTAAATTGGATGCGCGAAAAGGGACGCTTTAAAATAATAAATTAATCGGTTCTCTGAAGGCGCTGCCTGTAAACGTGGGCTGAGGTAAATGATTTTTGAGTTAAGGATCGTTTTTGTTTTCTTTAAACGCGGGAACTGTTGGTGCATAAGTAGTTGATGGATGGAAATGCATTTTATGAGCTTTCGGTAAGTCATAACATCCTTACTGCTCTTTAAGTCGTGTTAAATTTCTCTACATGTCGTTTTTTCGAAGAGGTTATTGCCTTTTGTTATAGGAATGATTTTGAAATTTCGGGTCGGAACTGACGATTGAAGTCTATGTAATTTTTCTTTAAGGCACGCTTTAAGTTCCTCACTTTGATTTAATTCAATCGTTTTCTTTTTCAAAGTAATGGAAAGTTAGTATAATGGGGATTTTCTTTTGAGAAAATAATAGTAAAAAATGTGAATTTGATGTATAAAGGTAAGGCTACAACTAAGACTACAACTTTGTAATTCATAATTTATAACCATGGGAAATCAACAATCCCATGAGGAATGTCCCATCACGCCACTGTCGATTAGAATCTTGCACGCAAGCTAAATATGGGGGTTATAATCATATATAAGAAGCATTTAACTGTAAAATACTTAAATAGCCAATATAAAATTATTATAGGGAAGACTAAATTAAATTCGTGCTAGCTCAATGGCATGACGCCCCCTTATTTAGATAATTGAGGAACAGGAAGTAGTATTTTTCGTCTAGTAGGAGATATAGTATATATCTGAAATTAATTTAAATAAATATATAATTTAATTAAATATATACCAGAGGTACCATGACCTCACAGAATACCAGCGTGAAGTAGAGGTTTACCTCTGTTTTTCGTGGCGTGAAGGCGGCCGGAGGGCCAATACCCCCCCCCCCCTCCCCCTCCCATCAACATTGTAGCGGAAAACTCCTGAGCGTGGGTGCTCAGGCGGCCCCGCGTATTTTGGGGGGGGGGGGGGGGGCGAAATTCCGCTCGCGACTAATACAGTCACACTATCCGTGAATTTTTGCAAAATTAGGGGACTTCATTCCAACCTTAACGCTGTCTATTACCATCTAGACACGGCGAAGCCGGCCTTGCTCTTTTCAACCGAGACTCAGGTGTTCTCTCTAGCTGATACTTCATATCTCTCCTACCCGGGGTACAAATTAGAATACTCCTTTCTGCCCCGGGCTGGAGTTTGCGTATATATCAGAGAGGACATCTGTTTTCGACGCCTCGGCAGTCTTGAAGGTGCGGACCTGTCCATCCTATGGCTGCGTGACAACAACGACCATCCCCGCATCTACGGTTGCCTCTATAGGTCCCATAGTGGTAATGCAGAAACAGACCGACTCATCGACTACGTCCAAATAGCTACAGATTACTTGCTACAGCAGATCCCATCCGCAGAGATCGTAATCCTTGGCGATTTTAACACCCACCATGCCGAATAGCTCTATTCACGTTCAAGTAATCATGCGTGGAGATCTGTTTATGACTTTGCTTTGGCAAAATTTTCTTACACAGCTGGTTTCTTCGCCTATGCGAATTCCAGCCGTGAGGGATCATACACCTTCCCTGTTGGACCTTCTGCTGATCTCTCATTCAGACGGATATCAGGTTTCCGCCGACGCTCCTTTAGGTTTATTGGACCATTGCCTTGTCCGGAGTGTGGTGCCACTCACACTAACATCGCGGTATCATTCTGCACACTGCCGCCGTGTTTGACACTATAGGTCAGCCGATTGGAATAGGATGCGGTCTTTTTTTGCTTCCTACCCTTGGGGGCGGGTTTGCTTCTCGCCGGAACATCTCAGCATTGTTACCGATTCTGTTGCTGATTTGATACTTCAGGGTATGAAACTTTATATTCCATCCTCTGTGGTGCCCATCGGAGGCAGATCCCAGCCATGGTTTGATCGCTCCTGTAAATTGGCATAACGCTATAAACAGGAGTGCTACCGGGCCTGGGCTGACGCATCAACGTCTCGGGATGTAAACACCAGCGCTCTTAAAAAGAAGTATAATTCTGCCTCCAGGTCATTCAAAAGCGTCACTGCCAAGCCAAGGTTTGAGCACATCGGCAGAATTGGCGAGAAGCTAGTTCGCCTTCCTTCGGGAACCCCTGCATTCTGGTCTCTCGCCAAGGCTGTCCAATGGAACTTCTGTCAGCTATCTCTTCTATCTCTGCACAGAGAGGACGACTTACTGGCCCATGCCGCAAAGGAGAAATCCGATCTGTTGAACTCTCTCTTTGCATCCAACTCGACTCTAGATGACGGAGGGAACACACCGACCATACCGCGATGTGAGTGCTCCATGTCGGATGTGCGGTTTACACAGCGCTCGGATCGCAAAGCACTCTTCTCCCTGGATGTCAGCAAGTCGAGTGCGCCTGATGGAGTCCCTCCCATTGTGCTGAAGACTTGTGTTCCGGAGTTGACACCGGTTTTAACGCGTCTTTTCCGGTACTCCTACTCCCAAGGCGTAGTCCCGAATTCATGGACGACAGCTTTGGTCCACCCGATCCCAAAAAAAGGCGACGGCTCAGACCCGTCCAATCACAGGCCTATCGCCATCACGTCCTTGTTCTCCAAAATAATGAAATCCATTATAAACTGCCAGCTCATGAGGTACCTTGAGGATCACCAGTTGATTAGTGGCTGTGTGTGTGTGAAAAAGTAAATACGAGTTTTCTTCCTCGTACAACTTCTCTGTGGAATTGTTTACCACAGGTGATTTTTCCGGACCTTCAAGAAAAGAGCTTACAACTTTTTAAAAGGCCGGCAATGCATCTGCAATTCCCCTGGTGTTGCAGTTGTTCATTAGCGGCGGTAGTAACTTACCATCAGGTGAGCCGCATGCTCGTTTCCCCTCTCTTTTATAACAAAAAAACAGTAGTACTTTTTCTAAACAAAGTAAAAACTCGGCTTTATAAAAAAAATATAGCTGAGGTGCACTGTAATAATACCATTATTATTACAATGTACCTCAGCTCATTGGTAGGTGTTAGGACACCTTTTCCGCTAACTAGTCCATCTAGGCAGGTACCACACTGTAACATATTTCAGCCGCGAAACAACAGTGCTTGCACTGTTGATGAGACTTGATATATGTATATCAAGACTTATATGTAACCGCCTGTGAGGCGTAATTACACTGGTTACATATAAGTCCTTAGTGGTTACAATACATCTGTGGTCTTTCTCTGTTTTGACGTTGATTGCAGGTGTCCTCATGGACTTTCCGATACTTTTTTTTTCAATTATAAAACTGAAGTGACAAACAAAGCGATGACTGATGGTAAGTGCAGTTTAACTCACCTTACATTACATTTGTTCTCGATTCGTTTCGAAGGGTATACTCGCCATACCGCTGGTATTTTGTGAGAGCGTGGTCCTACACCGGCATAGCCGTAGTGTGGCTCCTGCGTATAAAATTATAGTGTCGCAAATGTATGCGCGACAAACAATAGACAGGCTGCTAACGAGAGAGTAAAATAATAATTTTTCATCTTTCTTTACTAGTGACAAGAGGCGACAGAGGAAAACTGAAAAAGTAAATGGGTAGCAGCATCTTCCTGATAACAATTTAAAATTAAAAAAAAACTGCGATTGCCAACCCGCCTGCCAAGCGTGGCAACTATAGCGAAATTCTCCCTACGAGTCAATCTATGGGGGAGGCCTATGTTCAGCAGTGGACCCATAAAGGTTGTAATGGATGAATATATGTACAATATAAGTAAGATTTTTTGTCTCACAGAGGGATTTCGTAAGACTTTTTTTTTATAGGATAAGGGTGACAAACGAGCACACAGTCCACCTGATGGTAAGTGGTTGCTGCGGCCCATAGACATCTACATCTATCCTCGTTTGCGAATCAAAATGCAGATGCGTTGTCACCCGTGAGGACTAAGATGGAATGCCTCATTACCAGTAAAAAGGGCCTCCGGCCACCTTCACTCACCAAGCGAAACGCAGAGGTAAACCTCTACTTCACGCTGGTATTTTGTGAGGTCGTGGTACCACCCCGGTTCGAGCCGGCCCATCCGTGCGACGGCAAAAGCTACCGCGTGGCTCTACCACTGTTAAAGACTAACAATTGGTATAATTGGACTATAACAATTGGTTAAATATTCTTATCTCCTTTACAGTATGTCGAAAATAAAATATGCGTGAGTGTCGTGGAACACTCCATTGGAACGAAATTCCTTTTGTAGTATTGTTATTGATAAACGTATTAAATTATTGATTAACAAATACAAATAAATGAATTAGGTACTAGCGTCTATTAAAATAAAGTGTTATTTAAAATAAAATAATATTTATTTCATGGCAAGGTAAGCAAAAGTGCGATGGAGATGGATATTATTCCATCTCGCTTCCTTATAGCCGCCGAAGTCGTCTACATTACGTCAGAAGGGGTCACAACGGAACAATTTTACACTTTTTGTCGCCTAGCCCTCGTCCGCCAAATTCGTACCGTCCGATAAAGAACTTCGTTACAATAAACATTAATTTAAGCATTTTATGTTTAATATAATAGATCGCAGAAATGAAACGACACGTAAGATGCTTAAATGGTACTAGTCCTAAGCTTCTAGTAAAGCACAGGAAACGTCAGCTTTACACGGTGACATTGGACTCGCGAACTAATGTCTATATAAATGAGATACCGAAGATAGCACAGCGAATAAAAAAAACTAAGTGGATGCATCTACAATTCCTTTAGACCTTTTTCGTTGTAAGTTATTTTTCTAAACTATTTGTAATGACAATTTATACGTATACGTATGTACGAAAACAGAATGGATATATGGGTAAAACTGTTCCCACCGTATATACACCTTTATAGCTTTTCTTTTAATAAAACGTAATCGTCTTCTTTTCTACCGACTTCAAAAAGAAGGAGGTACTCCAGCCGACTGTATGTTCTTATTTTTTATGTGTGTTACCTTATAACTTTTTTTAGGCAAACCGATTTATATGATTTTTTCTTTACTTGAAAGCTGGTGTTTTTCATGCGGTTACACATAAATTTGATTATGGTTTGACCTATAGTTTTTGAGTTATCCTTAATTATTTATATTGAGGTCGGTTGTACAAAATTTTTAATTTTAAATGATTGAAAACCCTGTTTAGCTTGACCTTTATATATGTGGGTATAAATGAATGTTATGGGATTTGTGATTCAGTTTTCACCAACTTCCGGATAGTCTGAAATTTTGCAGACGAATTAAGAACCAATGAAATCATAAAATTTCAAGACACGACCTTGTATTCTCACAAATATCATGATCAATGTGTGACGTTTATTTTTTCTTAACGCTAATGCTATTAAAGAGTTTAAGACGGTAAAATTATACAATAATTTAATATATAAAAATCAATATTTGTTTCTTCGTATTTTATGTGCTGCCATACTTTTTTTTATAGGATAGAATGATAAACGAGCACACAGTCCACCTGATGGTAAGTGGCTGCTGTGGCCCATAGACATCTACATTTATCCTCGTTTGCGAATCAAAATGCAGATGCGTTGCCACCCGTGAGGACTAAGATAGAATGCCTCGTTTCCAGTAAAAAGGGTTTCCGATTAACTACACTCACTATACGAAACACAGCAGTGTTAAGCTGCTATTTGACGCTGGTATTCTGTGAGAGCGTGGTCCTTCCCCGGTCGAGCCGACCCATTCGTGCTTTTTTTGCGCCCAGTAGCAATTGGAAAGGGCTACCCCGATACGTGAGGAAGTGGAGAATGCTTTATTTAGTGACTACCTACGGGGAACCTAAGTGATACCTACTAAACTCCACTTTGAGAGATGGGCAGAAACCGCTTACAACTATACTACTAATATAGCTGCAGCATGGCTCTACCACGTAAAACTATACTGGTCATCAAATTGCAGTAAAACTTTGTCAACTTAATTGTTAAGCTAACCGACAAATTTATTTGAAAGATATCATTCAATTTCAATGAATGTATTGCCATTCCTAATAAAACAATATAACTCTTAAAAATTTCAAACAATATTTCCACAATTATTTCTTCTGCGGCTGCAATACGCTGGGTACCAACTACTTAATTATATATTTGCAGAAGACTCTAAGACAATTTATATTATTCCTCAGGAAATGGAACATCAGTGGCCTTCTTTGTTAGAAGTTTATTGCAGGTGGGCTTGATCCACTTATCAGGTAGACTGTTAGCCTGAATATCACTCTATAAATATAAAATGTGCTTATTTACTAACAGATCTAATTTTGTAATCAATGTTAATGGTAATAATCAAACAAAATTCACCACGTGTATACATTACATGACTTCTTTTTTTATTAGAAAACTCACCAGAATTTCTTAAGAATTCACAGCATGGTGAATAACGCTCTTCTGAAAACACCTTCATTTCCTTTCTATCAATTGCTGCAAGAATTATAAAAGGATTAATCTAAAGCAATTGAATGATACAAGAATAAACCCTAATAAATAAAATTAAGCCGGATTTGTATCCTTGGTTTAGACTGGTGACGAACTGCCCATTGTCACGAGTTATATTTAAAGACAAATGCGCTCCTTAGATTCTGCGCGTGCTCGGAACATTTTCTTTTATCACAATTTAAGCTATGGACCGTATTAACAAAACAGTACTTTAAAGGAACGATCGGTTTTTGATAACGCTAAGTAGTTAAGGTTGTAAACTGAATGCAAAACTTTAAAACAAATATGTAAAGCAAACCCATATAGGCGACTATTGTTTAATTGTTTTAAAAGCGATACATTCTTGAATTAATGTCCGCTTGCTTTTATTAACAGTACTGACTCATCATCGGGAATACATCGCTATGGCAATAAAAGAAATTAAAACCTTCGCAGCATTTCCGCATCAGAAGGATCGCGGCGGCCGCATGTGAAATTATCAGATATAATAAAATTTTAATGTTCCCTCGGTTGTAAATAATTCTCATCTATTATCGTGTAATAAACCTTAAGTGTTAATTTAATTTTGACTATATCGATAAAAACTTGGGTTTACAGCAAAACATGTAAAGTTCTATAGAATAAAATTAAAATCACTTAAGTGTTATTTGGAGTTTTAAACAACCATCGATATGTCTCTTTAGGTAATATTAAAATAAAAACAAATTACAGTATAGTCGTTAAATTGTATTTACGTAAGGAATTGCTAGTGTGAATAAAATTAACTTTCACCCGGAGCGCCTAAGATTGAGCACCCCTCATGCAGTTTTTGTTTATTTGATAGCGGCGATGCATCGCCAGCTTCCCGCTGCACACGCACGAGCCCGAACAGTTGGCTCGCGGCGCGTGCGACACGCACATTGCAACTAACGAAAGCTCAGTGCGTTCGCTTTTCGTATCGATTTGCACGATTGTATCCTCACCCTTACAATAAACGAATTTCGACTAGTGGGCGCTAGGCATCGATTTGTATTCCCGGCGAATTAATTATGTATTTAATGAATTATGTCATTATTTAAATATTATTACCGTTTTGTAATTATTATAATTTGATTGTATTCGACTATTATATGAAATGTGCGATTAAATGAATTGTAAATCGTGTGAAGCTAACAATTGTGCAGTATTTCTTTCAAATCCCAATTCTAAATCAATTCAGAAACTATGATTTCTTTCCGTAGAATTTGTCACCTTCCACTTGCTAGGTGGAGTGCATAATTTCTTGTATACACGTTCTGGATTTCGGTTTCTAATACGATCCCATTTTTCACTATCGGTTTGAAATTCAAATATGTCTTTATAAGCGTCGATGTTTTTATTCCTATGGACTATTTCCTGTTGAATGTTGACGGAGGTGGTTTAGTGGTGTCAGTTCTACTTGGTGACAGCTCTCTGCAGCGCATACAAATATGGGGTAAGCAGAAAATTATTTTATTCTCTTGTTTTTTTCTTTACTCTATTTTAATTTTTATAAGAAAAAAGAAAGTAAGTGTATGCATTATTGATGTTTTAATTTGATTTATATTGTAAGTATCGTTATAATATTGACTTGCTTTTGCGTAATTCTAGCTGGTTACAAAAAAAATATTAACAAGTTTTTATTTTTCTTAAATGAAATGTACAAAACTTTTGAAATGTAAGTGTTAAATATTAATTGCGTCAGTATTGTAATTAGAAAAAAAAGACAGTCATTTAGCTTAATGAAAAGATTTGATGATTTCTTATATTCTCACGAATACTACATACACATGTGAATTAAACTACTTTTTACGGATTTTAACGCGTTCATTAATTTATTTCATATTCGCAACGTTTCAAGTACTGAACAGTACCAAGGTACGTGACCATGGGTGTAGTAAAGTACTCAAAACGCCGGAAATAAAAAAGTAGGTAATAAATGCGATAAAATTCGTAAAAACTATTTTCATTCAAATGAGAAGATCTAAATTGAAAAAGGGTACTATTTATGTTCTAATAAAAATAAACGAGGGAAAGTCGAGAGAGTCAAATTACACCATTTATCACTAAGACGTAATCAATAATACCTATGACACTAAACCCTTGGTAACCTGACCGAGAAGCCCCATCACTGTGTCATGCAATACACAGTTTAGACTTAACTTGTTAGGAATATGTCGGACAAGCTATCGTTTAAAGCTTTGCGAATTGTAACACTAATTTTTGCAGGGTTATTTCGATAATAATTTTATCCAGTTACGTAAAGATTTTAGTACCGTAAAGTACTGTATAAACTTTTATATGCATTTAGTAAAATGCTGTTATTTTGATATTACACACAGACACTTTAATTTTATTTATTTGTATAGATAAGTGTGATAACACACACACCATCAACCTGATGGTAAGTGATGCTATGTGTGTGATTCTGTCTCCAAGTAAGAATCAAAATATAGATACGCTGTCAGCTCTGAGAACTAAGATAGAATGTCTCATTACCAGTAAAAGGGGTCCCCAATTCTCTACACTCTCCATAAGAAAAACAGCAGCATAAGTTGCTATTTCATGCTGGTGTTCTGTGAGAACGTGGTCCTCCTCCGGTCACACGTCCTGCTACAATAATGTAGCAGCAGCGTGGCTCTACCAAGTATAGCAACAGCTAAATTTTTGTCTTAACCTTTTTTATATAGAATAGGGTGACAAACGAGCACACATCCCATCTGATATAGTATTGTATAGTATATTCTGTAGCCAATTGATATCTACATTTATCCTCAATTAAAAACCCAAATGTAGATGCATCCACACTCCCGAGGACTGAGATAAAATGCCTAATTTCCAGTAAGAAAGGTCTCTGGTATTCTACACTCATTATAGGAAACATATCAGCATTAAGCTGCTATGAGAGCGTGGTCCAGTAGAGCTGACCCATTCGTGCTACTACTAATATAGCTGCAGCGTGGCCCTACCACGAAAACGTGCACGTGTCTTCGAAATATTTTTATTCTTCACACATACAAGTGTCGCAACGATGTTTTAGAGCATGTGGTAAATCAGCACTGAACATTTCAATTAAGAATTTCGTTGTTGCCTTCGGAGATTGAATCCGAGCTGCTTGCGTACTGTGAAGCACTTAGGTCTTGAACTACCACAGCTACAGTTTGTGGAGTACCTTCCTCCAATCATCAATCTCGTGCTTTTTCACTGTTAGTTTTTTATGTTTGGATCGTTATCATCACCATCATTACAGCTCGTCACAATCACACACTGCTGAGCATTGGCCCTTCACATGGAATGCCATACAGCAAGGTCCTTGACCGTGTAGTGGTGGTGTAAGAGTATCCACTATCACATATTGGCCCGTGGCGTGGGTGTGGTAAGAAGCGATAGAGGGAAGTTGAAACTGATGATGGGCCTGATAATAACTCGAAATAATAAAAAAAACTGCGGTTTACAACCCACTTGCCAAAATTGTCAACTATAGCAAAATCCCACCTATGAGGTAATCTATGGTGGGCTTATGTTCGGCAGTGGACTTTTATATAGGCTGTAATAGAAGGATGAATTGAAGGTCCAGAGCCTGTCTTCTGTATCTCTTATCGGGTCATTATTTTCATCTAGTGGAGGGGGCCATTACATTCTATGTTTGTATGTTTTTATGAAATTAATTTACTCATTTCTATATATAAAAATCAATTGCTGTCTGTTCATCATCATCATCATTACAGCCTTTCATAAGTCCACTGCTGAACATAGGCCTCCTACAAGGAATGGCACAAAGCACGGTCCTGAGCCACCTGCATCCATCGACTTCCTGCATGTCTTACCAGGTCGTCACTCCATCTAGTGGGGGGTCGCCCTACACTTCACCTACCGGTACGAGGCTGCCACTCGAGAACCTTTCTTCTCCATCGGTTGTCGGTGCTTCGAGCTATATGGCCGGCTCACTGCCACTTCAGCTTACTAATCCGTTGGGCTATGTCGATTACTTGCTGTCTGTTAGTCTTGCTAAAACTCAAAAAAGGCTTGACCGACTTTGATCAAATTTTTTCTGTGTTTGAATGGGTCCTTAGCTGGTTTAGATTTAAATTTGGACCCGGTAGGTGACGCTGTTGTCGAGATCCAGAAATTACCTGTGCGAAGCCAGGACGGATAGCTAATCATTAATATAAATGAATTTCGTCAAATAAAAATTGATTCTATTAATTGTATACAAAATATCGACAGTACATACAATATAATAATTTTATATATTGTGTTAATGCCACGCTGTCGTCGTATTATGGCTGCATCGCGAATAGAACGTCACGTTTGAAGAAAGACTAAGCTCTTTCAGAATACTAGCGTTAAATAGCAGCATAATGCTGCTGTGTTCCTGGTGATAGTGACGAGCAACGACGACTCTTTTTACCGGTAACGAGGTATTTTATCATCGTTATTTCTTACTTAGTGTTACCATTTAAGTTCTTAGTCCAATTATGGTTAACTTTTGTCTTCGAGATAATATGGTGTAATATTAATCACACAACCGAGCCTTCTTCAATTGGTCTGCAATAGCTGAAGGAAAGCTGTTATATATTTTATTCGATACAACTCAAACTCAATTATTACACTAAATTAGTAAAAACTCAGACATACAATAGTCCAAGAGCTCATGACGCATTTTTCAGGAAGTGTTTGATGCATCATGAAACTTTGTTGAAAAGTATCAGTCCACTCAATAAAGAGGTAAATTACTGTTTGCCTGGCCTACCTGGGTACACCTGGTACTGCGCATACAGGTAAGTTGCAAAGAAATTGGCCCAAATAAGAATTTTCGAAAAATAATAATAATGACTTTCCATCAGCTAAGTTGATAAATAATAAAGAAAAAAATGGCAGACACTTCTAAAGGGGTCGATATAGAGGCAAAGTAACCCAGTCGTATAAAGTTTTATGATGCATAAAACACTTCATGAAAAATGAGTCATGAGCTCTCGGACCACAAGAAAAGAAAAACGTAGCGCTACGGAAATTTCAAGTGATGCCGAAAATATGCTCGACTTCTTGACACGTACACATCTTTCTTCTGTCTATCTTAATTAGCCCGTAAAGTTTCTAACTAGACGCACGCTAATACACCATGTTAATTCGCAACCGCAAATAATTTTGGATATACTATACTTGGTCGCCCAGGGGTCGTTAAGTTGACATTAATTCATTATTTTTTTAAGTTTTAATATTAAGAAAGCTGTATACAAAATATATAATATAATTTTTAATATTAACTTTGTGAAACTAATACAAGCGTTTATCAAAATCACAAAAATACAAAATATGTATATGTAGAAAGGGTAATTGAGTATAGTACAGAGACTAATTTTGTAGTTAGGAATAATAATTAATTCGTTTACACGAATTAATTATCCAACGAGTCGAGGATAAACTAGTAACGGAATACGACAAGCGTACCGTTCCACGTCAGAGCCAAGACTGTCCTAACGGCGTTTTTTTTTTTTTTTTTTTTTTTTAAGTAAATAATGTATAAATAAAAGTATAATTATATAGGATAACAAACCGCCTTTGGGGAGTGGCAACTTAGCTGTTTAAAGCTTCTTATGCCGAATCGGAAGCGACCCTCTTTTGGGAAAAGAGGGCGCAGGCGGCTACGAGCCGCTGAGGGAGTGCCTACGAAGGCAAATTAATTATGAATAATTTAATTAGAGTTGGCCTGAGCCGCCATGAGGCAGTTCAGGTCGTTTGACAGTTTATTAGGCGGGTCCGAGAGAGAGTTTCTCGGCCTGCGGACTCGATAGCGAGAGGGGAGTGGGGCTGCATAAGTAGCTGCCTCACGAATAAGATGATTGGAGTGCGACTCTGAGGCTTTAAAGAAGTTCTCAGAGAGTTTTTTAAGAAATTGTTGAATTGTAGGGAGCTCTAGGTCCCGATGAAGGTCGGCATTACGGACGTACCAAGGTGCGTTCGCAGCTCGACGACAGAAAAGGTTTTGAACTACTTGGAGTTCATTAATAATTTTAGGGTTAGCGTGGGCAAAAATGGGGCCCGCGTAGGACATGACTGGTCGTATACAGACCTTATAAAGGGTACGCTTGTTTCTGAGGGACATTTTACTGTGTCGGCCCAACATACTGTTGAGCCTATTCAGGTAAAAACGTGCGTGACGGGTTACTCTCTTGACGTGGGGCCTGAAAGTTAGCCCTGTGTCTAGAGTGACACCTAAATATTTGGCAGACGTATGCCAGGGGACAGGGGTCCCTAGCATACGTATTGGTGGAGTGTTTTTGATACGGCGTCGTTTATAATCGAAGTGAACGGCGGAGCTCTTCTCCGGGTTCACATCGATGCGCCATTTTTTGAACCAAGCTCCTAGGTCACCAACTGACTTTTGGACCTTGTTCCGTATGAAAGGTAGCGAGATACCTTTACAGTAGAGAACAGTGTCGTCTGCGAAGAGGGAGAGCTGAACACCTTTCGGCGGAATGGGAATATCGTTGGTGAACAGGATGTACAGCAGAGGAGCAAGTACTGAGCCCTGAGGGACACCAGCTTTGATGGGGCGCTGTGAAGATAGCGTGCCTTCGTGTCTAAAACGAAAGGTACGATGATTTAGATAAGAGGCCACGAGACGTACTAGACGATCGGGGAGACCTATTTTGTATAGTTTGTAGATAAGGCCTGTATGCCAGACTCTATCAAAGGCTTTGGCGATGTCGAAAAAGACCGCGACAGTCTTATGACGACGGGGATAAAAACCGCTGAGGCTATATTCCACAATACGGTGAACTTGTTGGGGGCAGGAGTGTTTCGCTCGGAAACCGAATTGATGGGGAATGATAAGAGGGTCACCGTCTGTGGGAAACAGATGGCGCCTCATGCGATTTTGGATGACTCTTTCAAAGAGCTTGCCCATTGCCTTGAGGAGGCTAATGGGGCGATGACTGGAGGGGAGGTTGAGAGGCTTGCCTGGCTTGGGAATACCAATCACAGTTGCCTCTTTCCACGTAGTGGGAAAGTAACTAAGGTTGAAGCAGGCGTTGAAGATAATAGATAAAAAGGTTAACACCTGCTCAGGAAAGTGTTTAAGGGCTTGGTTGGAGATGCCATCCGCGCCCGGAGCCTTTTTGGGTTTAAGTCCTTTGATGAGGGATGAAATCTCATCATTGGACACAGAGATAGGTTCGGAGGCTGTTGGGGGTGAGTTCCGGCGGCGGACCTCATCTTCCACTGCCTGGACGTGTGAAGGGTCAACGGGTTGAGAGCTAGGAGAGCATTGAGCGGCAATGCTGTCTGCAAAGCACTCAGCCTTTTCCTCGTCCTCGAAGGCTACCGTACCGTCGGGACGGGAGAGAGGGGGAGTGTGGGTGATAGCGTCTATGCGGAGGGCTCTTGCCATCCGATAGTACGCTGTATGAGAGGGAGAGATATTCTCCATGAGTTTACTCTTTTCGAGGTCTCGAAATTCAGAGAGGCGGAAACGGAGTTCTCGTTGAAGACGATTAGCCGTGTGCCTATATTCGGGCGTGGGGTATTTTGCTGCTCTCCGGAAAGCAGCTTTCTTGGCTTTTAATAGGTTGCTAATATGTAGGGGAAGCCCACTATTATTAGCAACCGGGACTACCCTTTCATTCTCCTTAAGGGAGGTTTTAATAAGGGTGGAGAGTGAATCAACCGCGGTGTCGATTTTTTCGGGACTGTCTAAGTCCGACGATAGGGAGATGGGAGAGTCCTGTGAGTCCAGAGCATTCGCTAGGGACTCCTTGAAGCCCTTCCAATTTGTGAAGGTTTTAGTTGAGGGTGTTGATGGGGGTGGCTGATGGCCAAGAATGAGGGAGACCGGTCGGTGGTCGGATCCTAGATCGTCTAGTGTCTCGATTGCCCTGAGGTTGAGGGAAACACTTTTGAGTAGTGCAAAATCTAGCACGTCGGGAGCGTGGTCGGTGACATCGGGATAGTGAGTAGCACCTAGGGGACTGTGAACGGTGAGGTCAAGAGACTGCGTGATATCGAGCAGTACCTTGCCACTAGGGGAGGTAGTACGGCATGTCCATTCAGTATGCTTGGAGTTAAAATCTCCAAACATAATGACTAATCCTAACGGCGGCCGCTCCGTCCATTTTATACAAGCAAAACGGGCGCCACCGCAGGTGCAATGGTGCAGGTGTGTGGAACACGTGTTATTTACAAGAATTCTGTCTAACTGCACCGACGGCTACCGCACCGCACGTGCAATGGTGCTGGTCCCGTCATATATAACAAACGCTTTTTCGTACAGTTTTCTCTGTACAAATTATTGTGTACATGAGTGCGTATTCTTACAATAAGTTTAGCTTAGTTTTTGCATATCATGAAATGTACGCAGCGCTCCAAATTTAATTTTTTTTGGGTTGAGATCATAAAATACAATTTGTTAAACATGTGAAAATTAACTAACCACTAAGACTGTAAATTCTGTAAAGAAAAGTATATTTTTTTTTGTTGTCAACTAGTTCGCCGGAAATATTTTACCATGTAAAAAATAATAATGTAAGACTTATTTTTGCAGGGTTATTTCGATAATAAATTTATCCAGTTACGTAAAGATTTTTAGTACCGTAAAGTACCGTATAAACTTTCAAATACATTTAGTAAAAAACGGTTATTTTGATATTACAAACATACACTTCAATTTTATTTATTTGTATAGATTTGTACAGATAAGTGTGACAAACGAGTACACAGTCCACCTGATGGTAAGTGATGCTGTGGGTGTGATACTGTACCCAAGTAAGAATCGAAATATAGATACACTGACAGCTCTGAGAACTAAGATATAATGTCTCAAAACCAGTAAAAGGGGTCCCCAATTGTCTACACTCTCGATAAGTATTCTGTACTTATGGAGAAAAAGTTTAGACTACTCTGTATACCTTTAGGAGTATTTTTCATACATAACACAATTTTGATTGAATTCTTGATTGGACCTTTTTAATATAAGCATGCAAGCGATTTATAAATAAAAGGCAGACATGAAAGTTATTAATTGCTAACAAATATGAAAGTTTTATGTCGACCCTTTAACCTGATAGCGAGTTACGCGCCAAGGCAACTGGTGGCCCAGTTTAAATGAAGACACTAAACTTGTAACGCTGGCCTAATTATTTTACCGCCCTTGTCAGTATAACTGATATACATAACAAAAGTCCGATGTAACGTCAGAGCAGCTGACAAAGAAATGAACTGTACAAAATCTCTCATTTTTGTTTCCGTTTTTAAGATTTCTATTTTTTTTTCTTTCTATTGGGTACAGAAAAGTTGTTTTTCTCTCTCTGTGTCTCACTGTGTTCAAGTCTATCACGTAGTAGAGTCATGCTGCACCGTATCATAGCTGCAGCACGTATGGGTCAGCTTGACCGGAAAAATCTCATAGAATAAATACCAGTGAAAAATAGCAGCTTTATACTGTTTAAATAAAACTAATTTTACGGATTTTATCGCGTATATTAACTTATTTTATATTCCCGACGTTTTGAGCGCTTTACAGTTCCCATGTTCACGGGGGGGACTGAGGTGTATGACGTCCCAATGTCATAGTTAACCACGGCAGATTAAAAATTATTAATTTTTGTTCCGATCTACGCAGTAGAGTTAATCTGGAGGTAGCTGTGGTTAACTATGACATTGGGAAGTCATACCCCCCCCCCCCCCGTGACCATGGGTGCTATAAAGTGCTCGAAACGTCAGGAATATAAAATGAGTTAATACACGCGATAAAATCCGTAAAATTAGTTTTATTTAAATGTGTAGTATTCGCGTAAATATAAGAAAGCTTTATACTGTTTCAGATATGACACATTCATGTTGCAACCGTAATATAGCTGCAGCGTGACTTTACAACGTTACTATACATATAGTATAGCTGCTAGTTGCTGCTGTTCAGTAGTTAAGGAAAACAACGTGAAGAAGCTTGCATGTCGAAGGAATAATATATTTCAAAGACAGAAGTCAACTCTCACTAGCAATATAAGCGCGGGAGATTTATTTCTCCATGATTCTCCTAGAAATTAGAGAAGGCATATAGGCCCAGTAGTGTATGATCAGATCTTTTTTTACGGTTATTCATTCAGTCATCACTTGCATCTGAGCAAACAAGTGAATAGAAGTGTGTGCATTTAAATTGGGAACCTGCTTGGAAGTAATTTAAAAATAGGTTTGCGTCCCCGAAAAACGCAACTCTTATCGCAATTTCATGGCGAAAAGTTAATATATTCGATTTTATTCATGCAGTCAACAAGCGCTGAGAAACGGAATCAATACTATGGTAATTTAATACATTATCATACTTTTTCAGGCGTCTATATAAGCAAGGCTATATTGAGGAAATGACATAATACGTTATGGTTTATTTATATTAAATATAGCAAAGGCATAGCGTAAAGCGTAGCTTTTAGTGGGGTATCTGCATAAGGAAACTCATCACGTGTCACGTCCGGTTGGTGTTTTGTGCGACGAATTGGGAAAATGTCGGGAATATTTCATGACCTCTTATAGACAGTGGTATTACTTTATTATACGTTAGATGATAACACCCAGACGGACGGAACACAGTTTTTTTTTATAGAATAGGGGGCAAACGAGCATGCGGCTCACCTGATGGTAAGTGACTACCGCCGCCCATGAACAACTGCAACACCAGGGGAATTGCAGATGCGTTGCCGACCTTTTGGAAAGGTGTAAGCTCTTTTCTTGAAGGTTCCTAAGTCGTATCGGTCCGGAAAATTTGCTGGTAGTAATTGATTCCACAAGGAAGTCGTGCGAGGGAGAAAATTTCTTCTAAATCTCACAGTGGTGGACCGCCAATCATCCAGATGGTATGGATGGTAACGCGAGTTTTATCGCGATGTGCGATGGTGAAATTGAGCGGCTGGAATTAGTCCGAACAATTCCTTAGAGCTCTCCCCGTGATAGATGCGATAAAATATGCAAAGAGATGCAACATCTCTACGCAGTGCCAGTGTATCGAGCCGATCAGAAAGAACTCGGTCGTCGACGATTCGAACCGCTCTGCGCTGGATGCGGTTAAGTGGAAGGAGCTGGCACTGGGGTACCCCTGCCCAGAGATGAGAACAGTATTTCATGTGGGACCAAACTTGCGCTTTGTAAAGTTGCAAGCGATGTGCCGGCATAAAATACTGTCTCGCTCTGCTGAGCACGTCAAGCTTTTTAGAGGCCAATTTGGCCTTCCCTTCCAAGTGACCACGAAACTGCACACTATTCGATATGTCGACGCCAAGGATTCCGATACAGGCCTTGAAACTGAGGAGATACGACAAAGGGGTTCTTTTTAGCGGTAAATGCGCAAACTTGTGTCTTCTGGGGATTGAACTGGACTAGATTTAGTCGGCCCCAATCCGAGACTTTGTTAAGCAAAGACTCGACTTCAGACACAAGTTTGTCCCGGTACTCGGCGACGTTTTCCCGAGAAATATTGACACGGCAGGTATATAAGGCATCACCAGTGCTGTCGTCTGCATAGCAATGAATACTACCAGTTAGCAACATATCATTGATATGCAGGAGAAACAGCGTTGGTGATAGCACGCAGCCTTGTGGAACATCAGCGTTGATAGGCTTGAAATCAGAGCATGCACCGTCTACTTTGACCTTGATGTTCCTATCAGCAAGAAAACTAGTGATCCATTTGCAGAATTTCTCGGGAAGCCCATAGGAAGGAAACTTCGAAAGCTTTTAAACAGTGGTAGAGCCATGCGGCAGCTTTTGCTGTCGCACGGATGGGCCGGCTCGAACCGGGGTGGTACCACGACCTCACAGAAAACCAGCGTGAAGTAGAGATTTACCTCTGCGTTTCGCTTGGTGAGTGCAGGTGGCCGGAGGCCCTTTTTACTGGAAATGAGGCATTCCATCTTTGTCCTCACGGGTGACAACGCATCTACATTTTGATTTGTAATAGAGGATAGATGTAGATGTCTATGGGCCGCAGTAACCACTTACCATCAGGTGGACTGTGTGCTCGTTTGTCACCCTTATCCTATAAAAAAAAAAGCGCTTTGTGCCAGACCCGATCAAAGGCCTTCGCTACGTCCAAACTAACGGCTAATGCCTCCTCCTTGGAGTCTACTGCCTCCGCCCATCTATGAGTTAAGGAGACTAGAAGATCACCAGCTGATCGACCCCGACGAAAACCGTGATACTGCAAATGCCTACCAGCCTGACACGCCGTTACGATTACGTCAAAACCTCTTTTAGTAGGGGCCGATAGACTAATTAATAATTGGGAACTATTTCGGAGCTGAGTTTGGATGCATAATATATACAAATAAATAAAATTGAAGTGTCTGTTTGTAATGTCCAAACAACTGTTTATTAAATGCATTTGAAACTATATACGGTACTTATAACAAAAACACAATTTTTAACATTTTTGTTTGTTTGTTTGTTCCGGCTAATCTCCGAAATGGCTGGGTTTCGCGGGACTTTCACTGGCAGGTAGCTGATGTTATAAGGAGTAACGAAGACTACGTTTATTTTAGAAAAATAATTAGGGTAGTGCGCAAAAAATTTAAAACCTTAAATTACACGCGGGTGAAGTTGCGGGGAACAGCTGGTATACAATATTTAACCTTGTTGTTCTAACGTTTTAAAAGCAATGTATCACTTTAATTTAGAAACTTGGATCTGCTGACCGAAATCAATATTGTATATATCCCATATATACATTTAAATATACGAGTACAACATTACTAGTGTGAGCACTTCGTCTCCAGGTGTACTGATCTATTTACTAAGCATGGCCAATATGAAATGTGACAAATGGTTATAAAAGGGACGAACCTGTATAGCACTTCAAATATAAATATAAATATTCATAAAATGTTAATATGTTAATACAGACGTACACATACATAAATCTACCTAAATATATTAAATATATTATACATTATATATTATATATATATATATATATATATATATATATATATATATATAAATATATATATATATATATATATATATATATATACATATATCTGTGCCATAATAAATAAGGAAAATATTATGTGACGATAGAATCATTCTTTAGGAAAAAGGGTTAATTCACACTTGCAAAGCTTTACTAAAATGTTCACGAACTTTGTTTTTAAAAAGAAACTTGTTGGAAGCTTTTTTAATTTCAAGTGGTATTCGTTCCAGTCTTGAAGCCTTTAAAACGAAAGAGTGAGACAAAATCAGTACGGTACGGTGTAAAGGTATTAGCAACTTAAGATTATCCGAACAACGGAGAAAACAATTATGAGTATCTCCTAGGTACTGAAATCTAGATTTCAAGTACTCAGGAGCAAAAGGATCGTTCAGGATAGTGAAAAGAGTGCAGAGTATTCTAACATATCTGCGCTGATGGATAGGCATTTTCTGATATACTAGCTGTTCCCCGCGACTTCGCCCGCGCGTAATTTATTACGATTGCATTTCATGGGTTTTAATTTTTTGCGCGAAACCATAATTCTTTTTCTAAAATAAAAGTAACTTAAGTTACTTCTTATAATATCAGCTATCTGCCAGTGAAAATCCGGTCAAAAACGGTCCAGCCGTTTCGAAAATTAGCCGGAACAAACAGAGAGACAAACAGACAGAGAGACAAAATTTTAAAAATCGTGTTTTTGTTATAAGTACCGTATATACTTTCATATGCATATAGTAAAAAGCTGTTATTTCGACATTACATACAGACACTTCAATTTAATTTATTTGTATAGATGTATAGAATATCTAATAGTTTTTTTCTCATTATTAGTTTACTTTTGCTGCACTACTTCTTATATGTTTATCTCTGTTTAGCCCAATGGTTAACTGAGAGAGAATGCCTTACGGCATTAAATCTGCCTTATGTACGTTTTTTCTTTTGTGCACAAAAGTTTAAATAAATCAATAAATAAATAAAAATAAATAAATAAAAGGTTTCACTGTGTACAGATATATTTTCACTCCCTTTGACTAAGATTTATAACTTTTCAAAACTGCACTGCTCCTTTGCAACAGAACTAGGTAAGAGATTGGTTTATGTCCAGACGAACTCCTTCGTAGAAATCAGCCCTACTAAATGGGAAAAGTAGCGTATGCCGTTTAAATACAGTATAATATTCAAATGCGCGATTAGGAAAAATGAGTCAATTCACACTAGTCAAAAAAAAGTTGTGTATGCGAAAATAATCCTAAAATTCTATACCATTATGTTCTTAAACTGCAACTGCAAAAGTCGCAGTTGATAAATACAAAATAATAAACAAAAAGCTATTATCTTTGAGTACCGATCAAAATATTAAACGTCAATACCTTTTTAACCGCGGTTCAAATTTCGGTCTTTATTCGATTCGATTCTGTATTCGATGCGTATGTTTTTTTTAACTTCAAAAAGGAGATCGTATGTTCTTTTTTTATGTGTTTTACCTCCTAACTTTTTTTTTAAGGTAACCGATTCCGATGATTATTTTGTTTGAAAGCTGGTACTTGTCATGTGGTCCCACATAAATTTGATCATGATCTGACTAATCTTTTTTGAGTTATTCTTTATGTTCCGTGGCGCAGTGTCTTAGCAATCAGTTGTTGCGCTGGGGGCCGCGGGTGCGAATCCCGCACGGAACAAGTATTTGTATGGCCTACAAATAATTGTTCCGGGTCTGGATGTTTGTCCTTGTGCAATTTATGTTTGTAAACTGCCTCCACGATACAGGAGAAAATCCTAATGTGGGGATGACGTTTTTTTTTAAAAAAAAAATTATATTGAAGTCGGTTGTACAAATGTTTTAATTTTAAATTATAATTTTAATTATTGTAGGATTCCCTATGTATAATTAGGTCTAATTAACAAACACATTTACCATCATTCTCGATATTATTTTAGTCAAATATTTTCATAATATTGCTAACAATGTATCACGTCCGTTTTCCGGTACCCAAAGTCGAGCACGTTTGAACTATGAACACTCGCCTCTAATGAATTATGTTTCAAAACAACTGGCTACAATTTTGTAGCGTTGAAATTATTTTCAATTGTTTAACAATAGTAGATTACAAAACATAATAATAAAAATACCTAATAATGGTAATAATAATAAGTTTATTTCTTAAACCAATAAATTTTTAAACGAATTGGTGACGGGTAAAACAAAAGGTTAACGTATTTTGAATGTGTGCGTACTTTTTCTGTTTTTGTCGTCGTTGCTCACGAATACCAGTCCAGAATTTTTGTTAGGTCCACCGTATAGTGGCAGTGTTAAAATATCCACTACACCATACCGTCCCGTGGGTGTCGTAAGAGGGCACAAAAGGAAAATAAAACATGAGATGGGCAGCAGCATCTTCCTGATAACAACTAAAAGTAATAAAAATCTGCGGTTGCCAAGCCGCATGCCAAGCGTGGCAACTATGGCAAAATCCCCCTGAGGAAATCTATTGGGGAGACCTATGTTCAGCAGTGGACTTTTCATGCTGTAATTGAAATATTAGAATATAGACAATATTAACCGTGTAGCGGCGGCGTAATATCCACAATCCCATATCATCCCTTTGGTGTCGTAAGATGTGACAGATGGAAATTGCAACAGGAGATAGGCAGCAGTATCTTCCAGACAACAATTCAAAATAATAATAACTACGAGGATACTTATGGGGAGACCTTTGTTCAGCAGTGGAGGTTGGAGGTTTATACGAGGTAGAACCATGCTGCAGTTATATTAGTAGTATAGTTGTAGCACAAATGGGTTGGCTCAAACGGGGAAGGACCACGCTCTTACAGAATACCAGCGTAAAATAGCAGCTCAATGCTGCTGTGTTTCGTATTGTGAGTGTAGAGAACCGTAGACCCTTTTTACTGGAAACGAGGAATTCTATCTTAGTCCTCACGGGTGACAACGCATCTACATTTTGATTCGTAATCGAGGATAGATGTAGATGTCTATGGACCACAGCAACCACTTACCATCAGGTGGACTGTGTGCTCGATTTTCAGCCTTATCCTATAAAAAGTGGACTTCCGATAGGCTCTGATGATTATGATGATAACTTATTATTGCACTTTTACATGGTTTATCTGCGCTAATATGATCGCAGTTATCGCTTACAAGTTACAACACACGGTACAAAGTTTAAAAAAAATTAAAGTTGCAGCCTATTTACGTCCAATACAAGGCACAGCCTTCCTCTCATTTCTGAGAGGGTTTTAGGGCAAGGAATTGTCCACCGCGCTGCCCTAATGCGTGTTGGCGAACTTCACATGTCTTCGAAATATTTTTTTTTTATTTCTCAGACATGCAGGTTTCATCACGATGCTTTCCTTCACCGCCGAGCACGTGGTAAATCAGCACTTAAAATTGCAATTAACAATTTCATTGGTACCGGCGGGGATCGAACCCGGGTTGCTCGAGTATTGTGAAGCTTACTGCGAGTGCTAACCATCTGAGCTACCACGGCTCTACCACCAACCACCAAGTACCAAGTTTAAGTTGTAGGTTTTAAAATCAGATGGGATTAAAAAAATAAGGAATACTCCGATAAGACCGCAAGCGACAAGAACAAAATTAGAACAAAACAAGAATTAAGGGACAAACTTTTCTTTTGTATTCATTCTGACTGACAGTAGCGAGTCATTCAGACATATTAACAAACAAAAGTTCAACGAAACAATCGTATAACAAATCCGCTTTCAAGGAATGACGAATATAAAGTCGATTTAGTGATTAAGGGATTTACAAGATTAAAACATCCTGTAGCCAAAGTCACTTAAAGCTAGCAACACAGTAATTTATGGTAGAGATGATCAAATAATAAGTCTCAATTTGTAAAAAAAGTATGTTAATAACTTGTGTCTTACTATTTCGTTTAAGTTTCATTCGTTTTTATTATTTCTCTGTTAATTTTAATGGATAACGATGAATGATTTTTAGTTTCTTATAGAAGTAAGGGTAGCGATCATTCGCCAATGCTCGCAGTGCTCATGCACACATTCCACTTCAAGTTAAGTAGATAACGTAACCCATAGACATCTATCGCTAAACACTACTATTGTAAATTAAGAAAAAATATGCAGAATTATTTCTCAGACATGCAGGTTCCCTCGCGATGTTTTCCTTCTCCATCGAGTTTATGACGGTAAGTCAGGACTTAAAATTGCAATAGACAATTTCATTGCTGCCGACGGGAATCGAACCCGGGTTGTTCGCGTACTGGGAAATTTACAGCGAGCCCTTAGCCCCTGAGATAACACGACTCTACGGAAAAAATATTTCGAAGACATGTGAAGTTTACCAACACGCATTGTGGCAGCGCCGCGGACATTTCCTTGCCATAAAATCTTTTCAGAAATGAGAGGAGCCTTGTGATGGGCACAGTGTGACGTATATAGGCTGCAACTTTATGGAAGGTTATTTTCACCCCTGTCAATTAAATGGAAATGCATGCTTACCAGCAAAAATAAATTAAAAACCCCTGATTCTCGTCATTCATCAAAATATGAAACACAGCAATAGTTGCATATGCATGCCAGCAAATCGAGTTCCCATCGGCACTAATAAAATTGTTTATTGAACTTTAAGTGCTAATTTACGACATAATTATTGACGCAGTAAATCGTCGGGAGGAAACTGCATTGCCGAGAATTTTAAGTTACATCGAGGACGTCATAAGTAACAGTGGTAATAATGAAAGAAGTTTTTTTCAATATTTATAGCCTTTGGAAGTTTTGTTATTGACGTGACAACGTCTTATAAATCGATGAAGCTGGCTGCACGCACGAAAAAACATGACTCATGCGGCGTTACCTCGCTCTGAGGCGTTCCATTTAAAGTGCAAGCGAGAGAGCGGAACGAGCGACAAAGAGGCACAATCGGCCTCCGCGTTCGGCATGTCCGCATGGACAGCTGATATACAATAATACATTTACATGTTTTCGTCAAGTATAACGTGCAGTGAAAAGTGAATGTGGTGTCAATTGTTTATAGCAACGATAATTGCGGCGATAAAGATAATGATTCTTTCGATATTAAATATTTCTTACGACGTTGTCACGTTCATCTATCGTCAGTAAACCGACTTTACAGACAACCGATTTTTTTATTTTTATTTTTCAGTAACAACCCAACCTTATAATTCATCATTAATTCATTACAACTCCGCATAAGTTCTATGGGCTAATATTTGACATAGTAATTACAGTAGTAGGGATTCCATTGACAACTGCAGTGTTGTTAGGAAGATTCTGGTACGCATATACTGTTTTATAAACCTCTCTTAACTTTTACGATACCCACGTCTTATAACAGCAAAAATTATACATACTGTAATAATAATAAGCCTTTTATTTCCACATCAAAATATTTTACATTCTAAATGTTTGTTTAACTTATTAGTCTAGTGTTAGTGTGGTTAGCTTTTTTTCTGGGATGTGGATCCTGCTTGAGTAAAGGCCTCCTCCTTCACTTCCAGAATTCTCTGTCTTTACTTAGGGCCATTCATTCTTATCCTGCTTTTGCAGATGTATCATCAGCCCACCGTCTAGCTTGTCTGCTGATATTTCTTTTACCTTACGGTCCTCTCTAACTTTTTGTTTTTATGGTCCACCTATCATCTGTGAACCTCGAGTAATGGCCAGTCCATTGTCATTTTAGTTTCAAAGCTTGTGTCAAAGCATGTTTTATTTTTTTTTTCTTTCTCGGGATATTTTCGATTTTATTTTGTCTATTTTCCTGTTTTTTTTAATATACTTCCCTCCTTTGCCCTCTGCGTTGTTCTCATTTTTGTTTCTTTTTTTGTGTGTAAATCTACGTTTGACAAACATACAATAAGCAAGGCAGGAGACAGGTTTCAATTATTTAATGTATAATCTCCTTTAATTTTTCCTTTAACGACCAAAATTTGTTCCAAATTGTTTAAATCTCCTTTCTATTTCTTTTTCATTACTAGATGAACTGAATGATACCTGTTTACCTAAGTATATGTATTTGTCCACATATTCTATGTATCTACCTTTGGTAATACTAACAGAGATTCTTTGGCTATTGTCCTACTCTAGTACTTTCTCGATCAAGTGAGTTTATCATTGATTCCAGTTCCTCAGAAATTTATTTATTTAAATTATACATACATTATACTATTATTTTCTGTATTAATAGTTAAGTAACAATAAAAAATAAGACTCGACATTTAATAAGCCTCCGTTACGCAGATTTTCTGCCAATTTTAAAGCTTAAATTTTTATAGCTTTCACTGAGTGGGTAGCCTTAAGTAGGAATTACCGTTGACGTCCTGTTTGTGTGAACATGAGCCGAATCATTAATTTTGCGTTAATCTTCTGCCATCGCTGATTACCTCAACATAAAGAGCTAATTGCTACCGATAGCTGAGGTCGTATACGATAAAACTTAGAAAAAGAAATATTTTTTAATTGATAATACCTAGAAATCAACTGAAAAATAAAGCTTAAACATAATACAGTTAATATTATATTTAAGCTGTAAAAGTTTATTATAATAGATTATCATATTCAGTTATCATATTATGGAGTATAAATAATAATAAAATAGCCTATTAATGCTTAAAGAAAATAATTAATTTTACGGTTTTTAGCGTAAAGTAGCAGCATAATGCTGCTGTTTTTCGTATGGTAAGAGTAGAGAAACGGGTACCTTATCCACTGTATACAAGGTATTCCATCTTAGTTCTCAGGGGTTACAACGCATTTGCATTTAATTCTTAATCCAGGACAAATGTAGATGTCTGTGGGCCACAGAAACCTCCTACCATCAGGTGTACTGAGTGCTCGATTATCACCCTTAATCTATATTAAAATTCGCTTTGTTACGATAGACATTTTTTAAAGAAAATAATTACTGATCAGGCAGTAGGAACATAAATGTTAAAGGTGGAACAAAAAAAATTATGTCATTTTACCTTTAAATCATTTATTTTCCAAAAATATAAATAAAGAGGTGTAAGCAAAATGGAAACTATTGAAATCTAAACTATCTGCCGTAAAACACACTAGAAAACGCAACTTAATATTACAAATAGTTACGAAAAAAAATATTGAAAAAGACAAATAATTGCCTAGAAAATGCAACTTAATATTACAAATAGTTACGAAAAAAATATTGAAAAAGACAAATAACTGCCTAGAATATGCAACTTAATATTACAAATAGTTACAAAAAAATATTGAAAAAGACAAATAATTGCCTTTCGGAAGCGGCGTATGTAAGAGTATTCATCACACCATTTTTTATAAAAGCAGAGGCTAACGAGTATACGCCTCACGCATTTTGTTCACTAATTTTTCAATCCAAAAGCGACAATAGGAAATGCCAAAAATTTCCAGGCTCGCGATAGATAGCGATATAACTATCTCGTTTACACTAGATCGTCAATACACCTGATAAGCGTGACGATTAAGAAAAATCCTCCATGCAACGGAAAATAATTCTAAGAGCTTTTTTTAGGATAAGCGTGACAAACAATTACACAGTCTACCTGATGGTAAATGATTGCTGTGGCCCATATACATCTATGTCTATCCTCGATCACGAATGAAAATACAGATGCGTTGTCACCCGTGAGGACTAAGATGGAATGCCTCGTTTCCAGTAAAAAGGGTATCCGATTCTCTACAATCACCATACGAAACACAGTAGCGTTGAGCTGCTATTTTACACTGGTATTCTGTGAGAGCGTGGAGCTTTTCCGGTCGAGGCGACCCATTCGTGCACAACTATTCTACTAATATAGTTGCAGCATGGTTCTACCTCGTAAAAAAGTTTTAACATGCTGATGATAAAAAACTGAAATACGAATAAAACATTAAGAAAATATCATGCTATACATTTTCCTAAATTTCGATAGAACTATCCTCGTAATTAACATCTTCAGTTATTCAGTTATAAAATTAAATGTGAATGCGCCGGCACACGCGTGATAATCCCTCGAGTTATTAATACCAACGGCGAGGGCAACAAATCAGTGAACATAAAGTAAAACACATCAAAACTCAGACAGAAATACAAAACACGGTGGCAGACAGACAGACCGGCAGACTGCGCGTATTAATAGCAACATTTTTAGACCTGCGGCGACAGATATTGAAATATTTGAGTGGGGCGCTTTTCCCACTTAACGCTTTAACGGATTTTTCAGTTGTACAATTTTGCTAACGACAAAATTTATAGCTCTCGCATGTAATTTATTATGTTAAGGGAAAATAAATCACTCTCTGAAGTCTTTATTCTTGTACCGTCTGTATATTTGCAGTTGTAAAAAAAGGTGAAATAAAACACCTTTAGGATCTGTTACATAGATTTCATTTTAAATTGGTAACACGTAAGAAGTATTCATAAATTTCAATTGCATTTTGTTTAAAATCATTTTAAAGAATTTTTCAATGTTATTAATTTCGTGGACTTGTTTTAATATAGTTTGTATAATCGTATTTTTTCAACGAACTTGAAATTAAAGAATTATCAATTCGATTATATTCTTAAATATTACCCAATGTCTTCTGGGATTGAGAGTTTTAGCTATTATTCTTTACCGTTACACCCTTTCAAGAATTCACTGCTGAACATATACCTCCTTAGATTGTCTCATAGAGGGGATACGCCATAGTTGCTATAATTGGCAAATTGGCATAGTTGCCACGCTTGGCAGGCGGGATGGCAACCTTTATTTTCTTATTTTTTTATAGGATAGGGTGACAAACGAGCACACAGTCCACCTGATGGTAAGTGGTTACTGTGGCCCATAGACATCTACATTTATCCTCAATAAAGAATCAAAATGCAGATACGTCGTCACCCCTGAGGACTAAGACGGAATGCCTCTTTTCCAGTAAAAAGGGTCTCCGGTTCTCTACACTCACCATACGAAACACAGCAGCGTTAAGCTGCTATTTTACGCTGATATTCTGTGAGAGCGTGGTCCTTCCCCGGTCGCACCGACCCATTCGTGCTACAACTCTACTACTAATATAGCTGCAGTATGGCTCTACCAAGTACAGATTAATATTATTATTATGTTAGTATTAGTATAGTTGATTATAGAAGACGATGTTAACTTTTTTATACGTGGTAGAGTATTATAGTTGTAGCACGAATGGATTGGCTCGACCGGGGAAGGACCACGCTCTCACAGAATACCAGCGTGAAATAGCAGCTTAACGCTGCTGTGTTTCGTATGATGAGTGTAGAGAACCGGAGACCCTTTTTACTATTAACGAGGCATTCCACCTTAGTCCTCACGGGTGACAACGCATCTGCATTTTGATTCGTAATTGAAGATAGATGTAGATGTCTATGGGCCACAGCAACCACTTACCATCAGTTAGACTGTGTGCTCGTTTGTCAGCCTTATCCCATAAAAATAAACAATTTCATGGTTTATCGTAGGATGTGACAGAGGGAGAATCTTTCGCCTCTTACGACACCCACGGGATGACTCGACATGGGCTAGGTAGTGGACTGTGGCGGGTAGACGGAAAAGGGGAGTACTCCCACCGGGCAAGGTGTTCTGCCCGGGGAGCGGCCAACGCTCCCAGTGGTAGTTCGGAGCTATTCTATATATACTGCTTTAACTTCAGAACTTTGTTAGCGCGATTTAGGCTTCGATATGTTTCGCTTGTGGCGAGACGACAGCGCCGCCACAGGACATTCTGACACCGCTACTGCACGGTAAATTCTTTCACGGTTAGTCTTTTCTCAAATGAAAGAGGTTTTTTTACAGTGAGCCCATGTCGTAAGTACGAACGAGCATCGTACTGGCAAGCGCAGAGTTGGCCAAAAACTCAGCTAGATGTGAACGACCTGATAAAATTTACTGGGAGTCAGGATGCAGGTGGCTTGGGGTCGTGCTTCGTGGCAATCTATAGGGACGGCCTATGTTTAGCAAAGCATAGCATAATCCGTCTTATTACAAAGAATGGTATATAGTCTAAGGTTTAGACGAGAATCGATATGGAAAACAGCAAACAAAAATTTAAAGTATGGAACTCGATCGCTTATTTCAAACTTCGAGAAGACCGGCGCCGCTGATAAGGGACTTATTTAGTGTCAGACTTCTTTAAACTCATGATTATCAATAAAACAAGTTTGGAATAGGATAAATTGTTTTATTATATCTAATGTAATCTGTGGACAAACATGAAAGAGTTTGAAATTACAATTTAATTGTAGTTTTGATGTTCAAAGCAGTTCAATATAATTATTTCATCATCCCGTGAAAGTCCACTGCAATGAACTTTACTGCCCGTTATGGACTTCTACCACTGTGGGAAGGCTCTGTCATAATCACTAGACTTGCTAGACCGATTAACGATCACAACACCAGACATTTCTCACGTTTGATGTTTTTTAAATTAGACGGTCTGTGTATTTTATGTGACTAAATAGAAATAGGCCGTAGGCATCCCCCATAGATAACTTCATAGGGGGGATATTTACCATAGTTGCTACGCTTGGCAAGCAGTTTGGCAACCGCAGTTTTTTATTTTTAGTTGTTATTAGAGCGACGTTCCTGGCCATCTCCCGATTTGTTTCCCTCTGTTGCCTCTTACGACACCCAAGGGACGATATGGAGTAGTAGATATTCTTACACCGCCATTTCACGCTGTATTAAAATTCGATAATAAACAATTAACAATGTCAACTCTTGGCTAAGCATTGAGTTGCGATGCAGAGGGCTGTTGGTTATAATCTTTTTGTTTATAAAATCAAGATGATAAACGAGCACACAGTCCACCTGATTGTAAGTGAATGCTGTGGTCCATAGACATCTACATTTATCATCAATTAAGAATCAAAATGCAGAAGCGTTGTCAGCCCTAAGAACTGGGATGGAATGCGGTTGTCTACACTCCCCATACGAAACAGCAGCATTAAGCTGCTATTTTACGCTGGTATTCTGTGAGAGCGTGGTTCTACCCCGGTCGAGCTGATCCATTCCGGTTAATACCATGATATAGCTGCACGTGGCTCTACCATGTAGAAAATCTTGCACTTAACAGTTTGTATATAATACATATTTATGTATGTAATGCGTCTACAATACAGAAGAAAACCCTTGTATTGAGGTAACGCTTTTTTGTAGAAAATATAAAAAAAATATATTAATAAACTCTATATGCAATAAGCAACATAATATAAAGATGTTTGAAATATTTCTTGCATCTGGCCTTCATATTAAGTATTAGTAAGTGTATACTATTAAAATATAATAAATGTCTCTAAGACGACTATTTATAATAAGATACATTCTTAAAATATCTCAAAGAAAAATAGTGTTGCCAGCTCTATCTTGAGTTATGCTCCGACTTTGCAGCAGCGGACGGGAATAATACAATAAAAGCAAAATGCAAACCTTTAGTGCCAGTTTCTCGGCATTTACTAAACGCCCACTTATATTGATTAACATATATTGCAGACCACTGTATAGAAATATGTTACATACTGCGGTAATACCTGAAACCATATCTATATTATTATTATTTATACGTTGTAGAATCATGTTGCAGATATGGTATGGTTGTAGCACGAATGGGTCGACTCGACTGGAGAGGGACCACGCTTTTAATGCTGTTGTGTTTCGTATGGTGAGTGGAGAGAACTGAAGACTCTTTTTACTGGATACGATGAATTTCATTTGTCATGTTGACATGTTCAAAGTTTGTAAATAAACACGTTTAAAAGTTTTATTAAAAGAATTGTACAAAAAGGGTTATTATAATAAATACATGTATGAAAATAACCCCTGGGAATGAGATGATCGCCACCATGCTGGTTCTATTAAGATTCATTTAAACTTTTTTTAAAGAAAATTATTGTAAAGTGAAATATGTTTCAAAAAAGTCCCGCTAGGTTTCTTGCTGGTTCTTCCCAAGACAGAGGTATTTTCCGAACCAGTGTAAATAAGTGAAAAATGACTTTCAATAAGTATTATGTAACAATAAATATTAAAAAATAATTCTATTCTGTTCTATTCTATTAGTCCTCAGGTGTGACAACGCATATGCATTTTGCTATCGGATGGCTAGAGCCCTCCGTATAGACGCTATAACTCACACTCCCCCTCTCTCCCGCCCCGACGGTACGGTTGCCTTCGAGGACGACGAAAAGGCTGAGTGCTTTGCAGATAGTATTGCCGCACAATGCTCTCCTAGCTTTCAACCTGTCGACCCCTCACATATTCAGGAAGTGGAGAATGAGATCCGCCGCCGGAACTCACCCCCCATAACCTCTGACCCTATCACAGTGTCCAATGATGAGATCTCATCCCTCATCAAAGGACTTAAGCCCAAAAAGGCTCCGGGCGCGGATGGCATATCCAACCAAGCCCTTAAACACTTTCCAGAGCAGGTGTTAACCCTCTTATCTATTATCTTTAACGCCTGCTTCAATCTTAGTTATTTTCCCACTACTTGGAAAGAGGCAATTGTCATTGGTATTCCCAAGCCAGGCAAGCCTCTTAACCTCCCCTCCAGTCATCGTCCCATTAGCCTCCTAAAGGCCATGGGCAAACTCTTTGAAAGAGTAAGCCGCGCGAAATGACAGCTCGCTTATATAGGCGTTCACTGCTGGTTTCTTACGGATCACATCGGGCGGCTAGAGTTTATGCGATCGTTCGCGCTCAAAGCAGAGTGTTTATTATATTAATTTTTCATTATCTCTTAAACTATGCGTCCAAATAACATGCTATAAAGACCAAAGTTTATCTTCATAAAATTGTCTTGATGATGAAGTAACTTTCGTTCGTAAGGATAAATATGCCATGCCTAATAATAACGATCATAAATCACTTTTTAATTTACAATATTTTTTTGTCACAAAATACCTTATTGTTTGTGGCTTATGTATAAGAAATAATCATATGGTAGCACGGACTTCTTTTAGGTGGGGCAAAGACCATTATTTTTGTAGAACATCGTATTTATGTAATATTAAACGTTACGCCAGCGCACGCGGATAAAGCAGTTAGATAGCGCCTTTTCTTCCAACTTGCTTAACAAAAATCAATATTTAAGGCTAGATGAGAGTTATAGGCTAATGCTAGATAGCGTATACTATTTCACATGAATCTGGCTATTAAATACAAAAATAGTTTTTCAAATCGGACTGGTAGTTCCAGAGATTAGCGCGTTTAAACAAACAAAAAACAAAAAAAACTCTTCTGCTTTATTTTATTAGTATGGATATACATAAATTACAGCAATTGCTGTCAGTTGGTCTCACTAAAACTCGAAAAGGGCTCAAAAGATTTAGATGATTTTTTGTGTTTGTTTGAGTGGGTCTCTGGATGGTTTAGATTTACAATTGGACTCGATAGGTGGAGCTGTTGGAAATATTCAGTAATCACCCACGTGAAGCCTGAACGGATCGCTAGTGATAAGATGAATAATTTATTGCATAGATCTACTGACAGCCATTGCCCTGCCTATTATATCGTTTAATTGCGATGTAAGAATATCCACTACCCCATATCGTCCCATGAGTGCGTAAGAGGTCACAAATGGAAACAAAGTATAATAGATAGATAACAAAGTTTTCACCGTAAACCCGCCTGCCAAGTGTGGCAACTATGGCAAATATCAATCAATCAATCAATCAATGTCTTTATTCATTAACAATAAATTGTGTACGAATATTACAGGAATGTCCAATTTATATTGCTAAAACTTAACTAAGTTGAACAAAATAAATTAATTATATAATCAAACAATAAAATAAAAAAAAATTAATTAACTAATAAATGTCATTGTACCTTTCCTATCTATATCATTATTCTACCTACTTAACGATTAATATTCATCACAAATGTTGAATAATATATTGTTTACATTATATAATAAAGAAAAACCATTTAAAAGAAAGCTAGCAAATGTCAACCTACTCCATAATTAAAAAAAAACTAAACTTCCAAAAAATAAAAAGAAATGAGAAATAAACAAACCATTAAATTTCTTATCATTTAAATAAATATTCTGACTACTCTATAGTTAAAATTCATCAACACTATAAATACATTTTTCTATAAGTAGTGCCTTCAACTCTGTTTTAAAAACACTTAACTTTTTTATTTCTTTTAGTTTTTTAGGCATCTTGTTAAAAAGTAAAACTGCCTGTTAACGAGGACAGTGTTTTACAATTTCCAGTTTAGGTATAATAGGCAAAGTCAAGTCCATCCTTCTGGTGCTTTCTCTCTCTTTCATTTCTTCATCACTTTCATAAAAATGTCTGTTTTTTATAACATCAGTCAGAAGTATCAAAACAATATAAATATATCCTCCAATATCCTCCTTATGAAGCAATAAATGGGCCTATGTTCAGCAGTGGACTTGATAGGCTGTAACGGTAAGTTATTGAAGTAGTTAGTGATGGCGCAAGAAATTTCACCACCTCATTTCATTCCGTGGCATCCTGGCATAGTACTTTCAGTACTTTTAATCCTAGTTTCGTTATCATTCTGGACAACAAAGTAAAAACAATTTTAGCCTCACCTTTCATCGACTTGTCGAAATATCGAATAAAGCATTTAACTCCTGCATAGAACCCGGCATTCGCTGGCATGATTTCAAACGACTATTTCCTGACAACGAGATGTGCGTGTTTTTGAACGTATCATCGTTATCCAAAGCGGCCCATGTCAACCTGTAGGTCATCGTTCGATTTATAATTGGACGTAGTAATGCAAAAAGAAACTAAACAATAAATTATTAAAAGCAATAATAGCATTTTGTCTGTTGGATCTTTTTGCATAACTACGGATACGTCGTAAATTAAGTTAACGCTCGCAAGGCTCAATGGAAAACGTAATAACTGTCTACTTGCGGGTAATAAATTAAAAAATTATAAAAAACGAAAAAAAAATTCGAAACTAAAATATGATACTGGAAACTTACTACTAAAAGTACTGGCCATTTCAAATCAAAATAGTTTTTGTTTGGTTAAAATCGAAACAAACAAGGAATTTTGAACTGCATTGTTACCGGCGACGAAAAATGGATTCCGTTTGACAATCGCAAACGCTCAGCAAGTTGGTTGGATCCTGGTTCAGTACCTAAACAATACCCTAAATGAAAACTTACCCCTCGAAAAGTGTCTGTCGCTGTCTGGTGGTTTACCGCCGGTGTGATTCATCACAGCTTCTTACCAAATGGGATGAGCCTTACCGCAGATGTGTAATGTGAAAAACTAAACACAATGATGGAGAAGCTCACACCTCTCTAACCAGTTTTTAGTCAATCACTCGTCCCCTCTGCTTGCGCATGGCACCACCACCTCATACTGCACAACATACGGTCTCCAAGTTACAAGAGCTAGGGTTGGAAGCTCTCCATCATCTGCCGTATTAACCAGACCTTGCGCCTACAGACTTCTACTTTTTCCAGAATTTGGATAGCTTTTTGGCGCGAAAGAAATTTAATACCCGAGAGACAGTACAAAATGCCATTGAAGAATTTGTTACTAGACGGGAGTCTAGCTGATTTATTCATGAAGGGCATCGATAAACTTCCACTGCGTTGGCAACGATGCAACGAGTGCATGGGGGATTACTTTGATTAATAGAGATAAAAACTTATAAAATAATTTAAAATTAAAAATATTGTACAACCGACTTCAATATAAATTATTAAAAATAACTCAAAACCTATTGATCGACCCTTGATCAAATTTATATGGGACCACATGGGAAGCAGCAACTTTCAAATAAAAAAAGAATTATCGAAATCGGGTCACCCAGTAAGAAGTTATGAGGTAACACAGATAAAAACACATAAAACATACAGTCGAAATGAGTACCGGCTCCTTTTTGAAGTCGGTAGAAAAACGGCAATTTCATAGGTAAAGACCTAATAAAATAATGGATTGGACACAGCAAATACCTATTGAATTTCACAGCATTACTTTGACTGCCTCGGTGGTCTTATCGTCGTGAGCGCGATTGTTGATCACGATGTTCCGGGTTCGAATCCCGGGTCAGGCTAAAATCATTTTTTTCTATCAATTGATTCTCAGTAGCAGGCCGGAGTCAGGTAGATGGGGCGATGTTTCGCCTCCTTGCCTCAGAAAGCCCGTAGGGCCGTTGGTTTTGCGCCTGGCCTCTCTGCGGTCGTTTCCACCGCGTTGCCCCAATGCGTTTGGGTGGATTTCACGTGTCTTCGAAATACTTTATTTTACTTCTCAAATATGCATGTTTCTTCACGATATTTTCCTTCACCGTCGAGCAAGTGGTAAATCATTACTTTAATTTTTTTATTTATTTATTTAAACCTTTATGCATAAAAAAATCATACATATGACGGACTTTTCTCCCAGTCAACCATTAGACTAAGCTACATATGGGAGGTAGTGCATCAAAAGTAAACTAATAATGAGAAAAAAAAGGTAACAAAAATTATAATTATTAAAATTACAATCAACAATTTCATTGATGCCGATAGGAATCGAAAGGCAGGCTCACATACTGAGAAATTTACAAATTTAAGCTCTTAGCTAGGATGCCTGTTCGAAAATAGAACATATCTTGAATCCTTGTGAAATAAAATCCTAACAATCGAACACCACTTAACGTTTATGACCTCCTCGTGCGTCTTGTAGTTACTCTCCGGTTTGACTTTGAGATAAAAAGGCGTGGGGTTATTTATAAAGGGTTATTTATAAAATTCTACATTCTGCCATAAACGCATTTTTAAATCCCTATTAAATTTTTTATGTTCTTCAGTAGTTTTTTGAATTAGAGTTTTTGCTAAATATGTTATTTGAATTTTAGTGACCATTTAGGACAATAATTAATTAATTAATGATAGTTACCGTTACCGTTACAGCCTATTAAAGTCCACTGCTGAACATAGGCCTCCCCATTAGGATACATCAATAATTCGTCAATCAAAATATTTGCCATAGTTTTCACGCTTGGCAAGTGGCTTGGCAACCGCAGTTTTTTTTACTTTTAGTCGTTATTAGGCAGACGCCCATCTACTGATTTCTTTCCCCTCTGTCACCTCTTATGACCACGGTATGATATGGGGTAGTGGATATTCTTACACCGGCACTACACGGGAATCGACTTAATGCTATATAATAATACCAAAACCGACCGACTCTCCGGTATACCCGTTACAATATTTACAGTATAAAAGGGTATCAGAAACTCTGGCTGCTTTTCCTCGTTGGATGGCTGTACTTATTCTATCACGCTTTACAGCCTTTCAAGTGTCCACTACTAAATAAAGGCCATTCCCATAGTTCGCCTCATAGGGGGGTGGGGGGTGGGGGGGGGGTGGTTGCCGTAGTTACCTCGCTTGGTGAGCGGTTTGAATCCCGCAGATTTTTATTATTTAGAATTTTTATCAGTTAGATACTGTTGTCCATCTATTGTTACATTTCCGTCTATCACCCCCCCCGACACCCCCGGGATGCTTTGGGGTAGTGGAAATTCTTAGACCACCATTACATGGCGTATACTACATTTTATCATATTATAAGTAATTCATTATCAACCCCGTATATTTCAACACTGATTACGGATCTCTCGTGTTGTAGAAGATTTGACTTAGACGTCACGCACGCACACAAGCATGCGCGCACATCTACATACTCGTACATCCTTTTGATACATTAGAATTTGACGCAATGTTTTAACATGCAAACATAAATAATTTTACAATATACGTAGATAAATACCCAGGCCCAGATAAATTATTTTGCGGTTTGCAATAATTGTTCACACACAATACAAACGTGAAACTTGTTTTACGTTTCAACACGCTAAAAACCGTTCAGGTTCGCCACAAACGTCCATAAATTTACTACGCGAAATAATGAAAAAATACAACAAGCGTCACTTTCAAATGTTTATAAAACACGCGCCCATCTGAAAGCTTTAAATCCATATGCACTTTTAACACACTTAAATGCGAAAAGATTTATAGGCACGGTCGTATGAAACAATGAACTTTTGTGGTGAGACCATGCAAAATTTATGGTCATTCCGCAATATGAAATTATTGAAAGGCTCAGTGTTACGCCTGTAGGAATTTAAAATAAAAACACAGGGTTTCCTTTCATATGAGTAAGGTGAGATCGAGCATACTAAGCTTATTGGAATCTGTTGAAAGAATTTTGTTACGTCTTCAGCTTTTTATTATTATTACGTGAGGTATTTCTTATGTTTTTGCTCGTCTGTTTGTGACGCATAAATGCTTATGAAAATATCATAATATCATAAAGCGGAATAATTAGTCTCGAGTAGCTTCTTCCTCTTCCGCATGGTCTTCCAGTCAGAAAATCTCTATTCTTGCCTTTGCTCGTTGGCTTTATCAGACGAAATGATATCCGTCCGTCGGTTCATTCGATCTCGTAAGGAATTAATTAAGAACTGCACACTTCGCGTACGCACATGCCACGCCGATCATATCACCGCGGCAAGTATAGCTTCACCACTGACATTCTCGGATGATGGATCCTATAAGACGTCACAAGAGTACAGTAGTAGAAGTAGGTTCAGTTTGAGTCTACCTAAGTATGACACGAGGAAAGGCGTGACCTAACCGATACTATGCCTATACTATGCCGATATGGCTTATTCAAGCCTGCCAAAAGGCTGTTATTGCGACGTTGCAGTACATTTTAACTTTTTAAACCAATGTAAATCTATTCAAATGTAATAATTACTAGAGCCCAATGACTTCGTCAATCTTACTTAGCGGTACCATGTAGCGACATCTATGGAAATGTATTAAATAAAGAACGATGTATTTAGCGCGTCAAATTTTCATATCGATATACATCGCAACCGCTTCCGTAGATAGATAATAGATGGCGCTAGAGTAGTCAAGTGAGCTCGGCCACGGTCCTTATTGCTTTGTAAGAGAGATTGCGCAAAAAGAAAATGGTTTTATAAAAATTTTCCTTATTGACTCGTAGAATCATAATTATGACACTAAATCGCTATATATACGTGTACCTTGCAGACATTCCAAAATGAAACCGTGTAAAAGTAATATCAAATGAAAAGGCCCAATAGGTTATGTTGAGAACACGTTTTATAAATTTATTTTTATTTTCATCTTAAAAGAAAGAAAAACGAACAATCCAAGTGCTCGCCGATACATCTTCAAGGTTGGACGTGCGTTGCTTGTTCTAAAAATCTTGCCGTTTTACTAATTCGCTTAAATATTTCGCGAAGTGAAGCATTGAAGTAATATGTGTTTTTGGTTGTTGGAGAGTCAACTCAAACTTAATTAATCTGTGTCATAAAAAGTACTCTGTGTACGCGGTGTCAGTTCTTATAATAGCACCATTAGTACGTAGTACATATTAGTTCAATGGAATGAGGTAACGTTTTCATTCCAAAACACCGTACTGCAAGACGGCCTTAAGCATATATGTCAAGCTAGTGTGCATAAAACACGTCATGAACTGACTATTGTGAACTGATGAACTGTGTCCGTTCTATGATAAATACTTCGAAATTTTCGAATACGAATAATGAAAACTATTTTATCGAAAATTAATTTTAAAGTCTACAGTCTAAATATTAACTAAGATATTTTCCAGGTTGCTTGAGAGGAAATTTGAAAAGTTTTTGTAACAAGTTTAGAAACTTTTCGTGTCACAGTTTAACGTTATTAGTCGACTTCATTTCTTGTTTCAACCTCGTGTTTCGTGTCTATTTATTTTTACTTAATTATATTTACTTTAAAAACAAAGAATGAATCAAGAACATTTAAAAAGTTTATTTGTTTAAATATGACTTTATTAAACACACATCTTTGAATCATGATAAGATTTCGAATGTGGTGATGATTTTTTTACCTAGGAGTCTGTTTGGGTATTTTTGCCGCCAAGCAGTAACGCATGTACAGTTTTGCTACGGTTTGATTTATAAGAGAGCTCGTATCATATGATATGAGCCTACAGCGTAGCTAAAAATCAATGTTAGGCGAATTCACTACACGAACATAGAAAAATGTCCATCCATCCAGAAATCTGCGCAGTACAGGCTTATAAAGCATCAGTGATTTTGTAAACACTAATGCACCGTTTATTCCCTCACTCTCAAAGTCTGATGGGCACTAATCAATGGCCATGGCAAATATCCCCCCTGTGAGAGATTTTTGGGAAAGGTCTAGTATGTGTAGCAATGGACTTTTGATAAGCTGTAACGGTCACCAAAAAGAGACTTGACAGAACTTTAGTGTTCTCCATCTTTCTTTATGGTTCTGAAGCATGGACACTTCGAGCAGCAGACAAGGAAAGGATTGATGAATTCGAAATGTGGTGTTGGAGAAGGATGCTTCGGATACCATGGACTGCTAAGAGGACCAACGAGTTGATCCTAAGGCAGCTTCGTGTTGACACCAGACTCTCTACTACGTGTTACCAGAGTATTCTGATAATTTTTTATAGGATAAGGGTGACAAACGAGCACACAGTCCACCTGATGGTAAGTGGTTGCTGCGGCCCATAGACATCTACATCTATCCTCGTTTGCGAATCAAAATGCAGATGCGTTTTCACCCGTGAGGACTAAGATGAAATGCCTCATTTCCAGTAAAAAGGGCCTCCGGCCACCTGCACTCACCAAGCGAAACGCAGAGGTAGTCCTCTACTTCATGCTGGTATTCTGTGAGGTCGTGGTACCACCCCGGTTCGAGCCGGCCCATCCGTGCGACAGCAAAAGCTGCCGCGTGGCTCTACCACTGTTAAAATGCTGCAGCTATATTAATAGTATAGTTGTAGCACGAATGGGTCGGCTCGAACGGGGAAGGGCCACGCTCTCTCAGAATACCAGCGTAAAATAACAGCTTAATGCTGATGCTCGTTTGTCACCCTTATTCTATAAAAAAAAATTAAATGAAACTATTTTTTACAGATTTTATCGCGTTTAAATTAACTGTTTAGTTCCCAACGTTACGGGTGCTTTACACCACCCATGGTCATGAGGGTGGGGGGAGGGGGGTGTCCCGGTGTCATAGTTAGCCCGGCTACCTTCAGTTTTTGAATATTAATTTTGGTCCGATCTACGCAGAATGAACTTACAGTATCTTGAAGTCTTGCAATGGTATGCTTGGGTTTGGGTTTAATTTTGTTCATAGGATTCCAAGCAGATGGCAGCACCCATCCATCTTATCTATTGAAATTAGGATGCTTTTAATTTCAATAACCTCGCGATTCTTGGTAGGAATCGGTATTCTTTTGCGAGGATTTGTGGTCTATCAAATTTAATGTAATGGCGGGGACGATCTTGAACATGTTCACAAACTGCAGACTTCCGGAACGTCGATGCTTCAAGTCCTATATATTCTTTCACGTGGGTTTTCATAGATCTTTTTGTTTGTCCTGTGTAAGAGACACCACATTCACAATCCAGCTTTTACACTCCTGCATCTTGTAGATATGATACTTGACGGATGGTAAAAATTGACAAATCTTCTTCGGCGGCTTGAAGTATGTTCTAATGGAAGCTCATTTCAAGATGTAGCCAACCTTGTCTGTGACTCCTCTGACATAGGGTAGTACAGCAGGCACACGCTCGACTGTGGCCAGCTTCACTCAATCACTGTGACGTAGGCGCGGGACCCGAAGCTTGTTATCTTGCAATTACTTGCTCGACGTGTTAAAACTCGGCGGCCAGATGTTTTCTGTCACAGACACCTCGTGCTCTCTGAAACAAAGATTTTCCCACGGTAGCTAACTGTGATGGATGATGGTGCGATTCACCATTTAAATATCGGTTGGTATGTGTCTTTTTTCCATACATAGTGTGACCTATTGCTAATAGTGTAATCAGGATTTCGGATGATTAAAACATCTAGGAAAGCTAAAGAATTGCTTGCCTCTAACTCCACTGTGAATTGTATTTTAGAGTTTATGGAATTAAGGTGGTTTAAAAATGCTAACTGCATTGTCAGATGGTAAAATTGTAGAAGTATCGTCTACGTACCGCTTGTAGAATGTTGGATTTACAAGAGCAGTAAGAAGGGCTTTCTCCTCAAAGTCCTCTGTAAATATTTCGGCGACTACAGGAGATACAGGTGAGCCCATCACCTCACCATCTACTTGCTTGTAGAACTCTTCCTTCCACAATAGATAGCCAGATGTGAGGCAGTGTTTGAGTAATACTGCATATTATGTAGGCATGTATTTATCTTCTAGCTTCCTATATCGATGCAGTCTTCAATAGGTAAGCATGTGAATAGTGACTGAACATCAAAACTGACCATAGTTTCATTGTCAGCGAGATGTAGGTCTTTTATCTCACTAACAAAATGGTATGAATCCTTTGTATGTGCTCTGCTATGTCCCCTTTTAGTGGTGACAATATTTTCGTCAAGCTGAGTCAACTTATAAGTAGGTGAATCGATCTGGCTTACTATGGGACGTAGTGGAGCGATTGGTTTGTGTATTTTCGGTACCCCTTACAACCTCGGTGGTTTCGCACATCATGGTATTGTCGAATTCACGTCGAGATTTAATTTTTCGGAGTGTTTCTTTATTAAGTCGGTAGTTGTTTTAATGTATTAGTTGTAGGGTCTATTTTGACATTTTTGTTTTTACTTTTTTACCTTTTCGTAAACTTCGAGAAATAAAAAGTTAAATTAAACGCAAGAAATCAGTAAAAATTAGTTTCATTTAAAAATATAAGTTAGATTTAGAAAAATTATGGATTTGTGTGAGCACTTAATATGTTTTTGTAATTCCGAAATACTAATAAACAATTTATCGAATTATGTTTAATCAGTTTAAAAAAAAGAGGAGGATCTCAATTCGACTGTTTGGTTTTAGATAGATAAAGCATTTATTTGTTTCTCCAATCACACACGTAAATTCAGTGACTAAACTTAGTACAAAGTAGCATATTACGAAGAAAATAATTTACAAAAACTTAAAATCTAAATGTACATGTGTGTTGCAGTTTGACAAATAGGTCCTAGCTCAGCGATTAATATTGCTCAGAGAGCAAACACTGATTTTCAGCTATTACCCTCGAGATAACGAGAACAAAATGAGCACAATAGTTAATTAGTGTAAAATATATATTTGAATGATTTTTCCTTTCAACCCTATGATTTGCATCTTGGGTTTAATTTAGTAAAATTACTGAAGACGCGTGTAAGTGTGTAAGATTGCATACAAATTAAAAGAAGTAGTAGTAGGAACAAAAAAATGCCGTGGTTTATAGCTGGCAAACAAAGTGTTTGGGAATACCTTGTTTTTATTTATCTAGAAGATATGTTTTTAATTTATTTTTTTAATTGTAATTGGTGTTAAGATTTCTTATTGGTGGTGGGATGTTATTCCAACACTTCGTTGCCATATATCGGAAACTACCAGTAAATGCCGCTGTTTTATGGCTGTGATACAGGAGTGCTGGCTGATCTTATGGACCTCAATTATTGTTTTCCAGAATTTTGCCTTGCAAACTTTACATGCAGATACTTTGTTTTTTTTTTAAACTTAATAACATTAAAAACAAGCCCTCCTAAATGTAGCTCTCTACGTGTGTCCATGTTGAGCATGGAAGCAGTGTTCAAGAAAGGAGTAATGTGACTTCTAGGGGGGACATCAAAACAGAACCGACAACATGCATTTTGCACGCGCTGTATTAGTCGCTTTGTTTCGCTGAAAATTCGAGGTCCATAAACAACATCTCCGTAGTTAAGCCGAGATAAAATTAATGACTCGCAAAGAGTAATGCGTGACGGTATAGATAGTTGGTCACGGATATGGTATAATACCTTTAGACGATAAAAACAGTTTTTTACCATATTAAGGACATGATGTTCAAATCTAAGATTACTGTCGAAGGTTATACCAAGGTTTTTAGCTTCATCGACGCGCAATATATGTGTTCCATGAATCTTAACGTCTAGATCACCACAAATTCTACTTATTTGTGTCTTTGTGCCCATGACGATTTTAACAGTGGTAGAGCCACGCGGCAGGTTTTGCTGTCGCACGGATGGGCCGACTCGAACCGGGGTGGTACCACGACCTCACAGAATACCAGCGTGAAGTAGAGATTTACCTCTGCGTTTCGCTTGGTGAGTGCAGGTGGTCGGAGGCCCTTTTTACTGGAAATGAGGCATTCCATCTTAGTCCTCACGGGTGACAACGCATCTACATTTTGATTTGTAATAGAGGATAGATGTAGATGTCTATGGGCCACAGCAACCACTTACCACCAGGTGGACTGTGTGCTCGTTTGTCACCCTTATCCTATAAAAAAAATAAAAAAATGACAATATATTTTGACTTTGAGGGGTTTAAAACAAGAGCATTTCGCTTTGACCACTCAGCAATCCTGTCCAGGTCGTCATTAAGCCGTGTCACAGCTCGTGGTAACTTATCTGGTGAGGCTGACACGTATACTTGCACATCGTCAGCTTATCAATGGTACATAGAATATTTTATAACTTTAATAAGGTCAGCACAGTAAATTATAAAAAGAAGTGGACCAAGTATTGAACCCTGAGGAACACCACGATTAATAAACCTAGGGTGAGAACGTACATTAGACCCATCACTCCTTACCAATTTTACTGACTGGCACCGATTAATCCAGTAACTACTGAACCACTTGACCGAATTTTTATCTAAACCATAATATGACAGTTTAGCAAGCAGCAGGGGAATATTTAAGCAGTCGAAAGCGCGGGAATAGTCTAATACCGTTTGAATCGTACTGTGACCGGAATCTTGTTCAGCTAATATGTTGTCTGTGACATCGAGTAAAGCAGTCGCTGTGCCACGTCCTTTGCGAAACCCAGATTGTAAATGAGGCAAGATGTTAGTAGCTTCAACAAATTTAGTTAACTGTTCGCAAATAGCTTTCTCCAGCAGTTTAGCCAGGAATGGCAAAATGCTGATGGGCCTAAGATCTTTTAACTCGACTGGGTTTTCATTTTTGGGTATTGGGGTCACTACACAAGGAGGCACTCCTTCCACTTATTAGGAACTATACCAGTCATAACTGACTTATTAATTATAGCCGTGATTACGTCCAGAGTGCAAAGAAGAGAAAGTAAGATCATATCTCTGTTAATTCCATCGTGTCCAACAGCATTCGATTTTATGGACATTATATATTTAGAAATATCTGTTGAACCTACGGGAGCTAATTTAAATACCTCTGTATTGAATTTATTATGTTCAAAAAATTATATGTCTGCATTGGAAACTACGTTGTCTCCAGGAATATTCAAAAAGTGATCATTAATTTTGTTTGGGTCATTGAAATGAGGAAGCAAGGATTTGTCTTTCGAGGGGTCAACCAAAATTTTTTGTTTAAAATTTTTCCAAAACTTTTTGCTATTTTTAGCTTGAAAATTAACTAAGCTATTGAAGTAGGCCCGTTTTTTTCCTGAAATACTTTTTGAAACCAGACTTTTAAGCTCCTTGTAATATCTTTTATGTTTGTCTGATCCTGATTTTCGATAGGCATCGTGAGTCATACGAGTATTACGCTCTTCGATCATCATTTTGCAGACATCGGTTACCCACGGCAGTGAATAATTGTTTTTTAGAGTTACTGTTTTCACTGCTGCATGTTTATCAAAGAGAGAGAAAATCATTGAATTAAACTTTTCCACAATCATATCTACTGAAGGTAACTCAATTACATCGTCCCAATTATTGATTGCATATAAATCATTATTAAAAATTATATTTTATTAATGGGCCTGAAACTAAAAGTTCTAGTTGGGATTAGAACTCTTTTAATGACAGTGTAACATTAACCATTGCGTGTCCATTGGAACCCATTATATTATCAACAGTGACATCGCGAACTGGTGCGTTAGTACATATAAGGTCTATCAGAGTCTCAGTATACGAAGTGTAATGAGTCGGTTCATTGACAAATTGACAGAGGTTCATGTAGTCCAGGAATTGAGTCAGTTTGACAGTACTACTATTACTTTCCACAAGCATGTTAATGTTAAAATCTCCCAACAATACAATAAAATCATACTTTGAAAAATAATTAATGGAATCCGTTATAGCGTCTATAAATACATCCATTGTGGTCTGTACGCAGTCCCTATAGCAACACAATAACCATTGACACGAGTCGATAACCACATCTGTTCAATTAGCTCATTAGGCCTGGTCAAATATCTCACGTTAACGTCGCGTTTAATATGAAAAGCAAGTCCACCCCCCGGCCGTAGTAGCAGGCACGGGGTGACTCTGAGTCGGTAGCCGGGCACGGCCGGCGCACGCGCCTCTTATCCACTTTGAATCCATGATTCGTTAATCGTAACTATATCTGGACTATAACGATTCATAGCAATAAGAAAATTATCATGTCCCGTGTTGAGTGATCCCGCATTGTAAAGAAATAAACTTAAATAACTTTGATTGCGATTTTATTATAACGTAAAAAACAAAATAAATTAATTCTACAAGAACACCGACGACTAAATAAACTGGAATTCAGGATGAGTGTGATGAAAATGTTTTGAGATTGACATGTCATATCGCGCTGTATTTTTTCTCGATATCGGTTAACTGTTGTCGCTGCAACGGTTAACCGATTTTGTGTTACTGGACGGTTTTGTGTTATTGTGTTACGTATCTTCGTGGTATCTAATTGTTATTATAAAATCGATTATACCTCAAGGGTAGTCCCATTATAATTTGAAGAAAATATCTGAAAATTTGGAAAATAGGAGATAAAGTTTGTAATGTGACGTGTAATATGTTTAGATGACATACCAGTTGTTACTTGAGCTTGTAATACTTCTTGTTCCCTCAAAAGGATCACAAAATTGAAGTTTTAAAAATAGGAAAACCCAACTTCAACGAAAAAGATCAAAACGATTTTCACGTAATAACTTCTGAAGTCGATGTCTTAGTAAAAATTAAAGACTCTTAGAGATATACTAATTACAAAACTACTAAATTTCTACTAATGTGCACGACTTAATATATTACTATACGCTAGCAAATCAGCAACAGTGGTAGAGCCACGCGGCAGCTTTTGCTGTCGCACGGATGGGCCAGCTCGAACCGGGGTGGTACCACGACCTCACAGAAAACCAGCGTGAAGTAGAGGTTTACCTCTGCGTTTCGCTTGGTGAGTGCAGGTGGCCGGAGGCCCTTTTTACTGGAAATGAGGCATTCTATCTTAGTCCTCACGGGTGACAACGCATCTGCATTTTGATTCGTAATCGAGAATAGATGTAGATGTCTATGGGCCGCAGCAACCACTTACCATCAGGTGGACTGTGTGCTCGTTTGTCACCCTTATCTTATAAAAAAAAATCGTTTGATATATGCGGGCACCAATTTATTTGGTAGTTACAAATTTCAGCATCAGTTTTCTAGGTACTGCTTTGTGGCATTCTTTGGGCGAGGAATACATCCAGAAATATCTTGCGTATCTTCATCCTTTTTAGCGATGGAGTATTACTAAATTAATTAAACAGAATTTTAACTGAATTAATTGAATTTGGACCTCCCACTATGAAGGGAGGACTTGGCAGGTGGATAGACACAGTAAATACGCACTGTATGTAATTATTATTTATTTACTTTTAAAGAGACCTCAGTCTCTGAAAAGTTAAGAAGTGGTAGGCTAGCGTAGTATGGGCATATTATCGGAAGGAAAGTAAACCTGGAAAAAATGTAATGTAACAAAATGTAACAAGAAGAATGTTGGCTGTGAAAGTGGATGGATATAAGAGTAGAGGGAGACTTAAGAAAAGGTGGATGATATGTGTAAGAAAGACATATTAGAGATATTAGGGATGATATGTGTAAGAAAGACGTGAGTGAAGAGATGACGGCTAATATAAGAGAATGGAAGAGGGAGATATGCTATGCCAACCCCGAATAACTTGGGATAGGGGCTGAATCAAGAAGTTCGATCGGGTTCGATCCCCGCCAGCACCAATGAAATTGTTAATTGCAATTTAAGCGCTGATTTACCACGTGCTCGGCGGTGAAGGAAAACATCGTGAGGAAGCTTGCATGTTTGAAAAATTAAAAAAAAATATTTCGAAGACATGTGAAGTTCGCCATTTCGCATTGGGGCAGCGCAGCGGACAATTCCTTGTCCTAAAACTCTCTCAGGAATGACGGAGGCCTGTGCCCAGCAGTGGGACGTATACAGGCTGTAACTTTAACTTTTACTTTTATATGAGTGGTACACTGAAGCGGCTATATTATTTCATAGTACTAATACATTAAAGCGAATTTTAGCGACAGTTTCTTAATTGTTACCAGTATACACAATTTATAAGTCTTTATCGCACTTGGTAAGTTAAAACATAATTATTGTTGCTTGGTTTTTTATTTTCTAAACTATATTTGAAGTTTTTGAATTCGTTAATTTCTACATAAATGTATATAAACAATTTATTGGAAATAACTGTAAGTTTTCCCTAAAACTATAAAACAAAAAATATTATTTACTTAAATAGCGTTAATAACGTTATAAACACCAATAAGTAATTTTATTATTAACACTTAATAATCGAAGCCAAGACAAGAACACTGATTCAAGAGTTAGGCCCAACAGTAATCAATTAACTGTCAAATATAATAGAAGTAATAAAAGAGACAAATTGATAATGGCGTGTGTCGTCCAGTAGTTAATAACAGAAATACAAAATATTACTTCCATATCCTATATTAATTGCTTACAGAGTCATGTTAGCTCATGCAGGATAAAATGAAAGTGATCATGATTATTATTTCCTGTAGACTTCCGAATACTTTATATTTACATATTATATTATTGCAATTCATACATGTAAACTGTAATAACTGGAGAATAAACTCGGTTTTCGAATCACAAATACTGTTCAAAAGGTCCTAAAACTATCCTCGTTGCAATAGAAATGAAACTTTTTATAATGGGAATTAAGTTCAAAAATGCAAAGCAATAATAATAATTAAAAGTTAAAAATTTTGTACAGCCGACTTCAATATAAGCGACTTCAATATAGGTTATTTAAGAATAACTCAATAACCATTGGTCTAACCTTGATCAAATTCATATGGGACCACACGAGAACTATCAGCTTTCATATAAAAAAGAATCATCGAATCGGTTCGCCCAGTACAAAGTTATGAGGTAACACACATAAAAAAAAGCATACGCGTCGAATTGAGTACCGACTCCTTTTTGGAAGTCGGCAGAAAATTACTGCTCCACAACTGTGCTTTACTATTTTTGTTAGATGTTTTGTTATAATGTATGTTTTCATGCTGACATAAAATATCAAGTAGTCGGTTTGACTGAAGAAGCGCCACGAATAAAAGTATTTATAAAACAAGTCCCAGGCCAACATGGAACTTCCAGACCGATGTGGGACTTCTTCTTAATAACTGACTTTACGGCTCTGCGTTCTAGCCCTTCTGAGCCTGAAGTTACAATGTATAATTATTCTTCATAGTACTCTGTTTCACAATATGTTGATGCGTCATATTGTGCAGCCGTTGGGAGATTATGACGGCAACTTGAGCCAGCAGACAGCTGACAGTTGGCGATGGTATCTCAAGGCACCTCACCTCACCTAAGCACATCACCTCACCATCAAAGCACTTTTTTACCCTTTCCAATAATAGTTCACATGCGTAGACATTTAATAGACAAAATCACACCACTTTTACATATCAAAATCCACTTCAAACCATTATTTAAACAATAATACAGAAGCAGCAATTCGTCGCCGGTCAAGTTCCCGCCAAAATTCCGATATGGGTCTCTTAGACCGACATTGGACATGTATCCACTTCTGTATTCTAATTTTAAGAGTAAGAGAAATAGTATATTCACAACCTGTACAGATTACGTCGTAGCCCTAAAAGGAAGACGATGGAAGACGATGGATGACGGGGTGAAGGTGGGCCGTAGCCACTCATACTCACGTGGACTGTTAACTCCTTTGTCTCTCCAATCATTTAAAAAGACTACTTTTTTATAGAATAGGGCGACAAACGATCACACAGTCCACCTGATGGTAAGTGGTTGCTGAGACCAATAGACATCTACATCTATCTTCGATAAAGAATCAAAATGCATATGCGTTGTCACCCGCGAGGACTAAGATGGAATGCCTCGTTTCCAGTAAAAAGGGTCTCCGGTTCTCTACCCTCCCCATACGAAACACAGCAGTGTTAAGCTGCTATTTCACGCTGGTATTCTGTGAGAGCAATGTCCTTCCCCGGTCGAGCCGACCCATTCGTGCTACAACTATACTACTAATTTAGCTAGGTGGAATGTGTGCTCGTTTGTCACCCTATCCTATAAAAAAAAGATGTCTATGGGCTAAATAAACTGTGTGCTCGTTTGTCGCCATTATTCTACAAAAAAAAGTTAATAGTTTTACTAGTGTTCCTAAAAATAAATAAAAAGTATAGTTATATCCGGATGATCAGTATGTATTGATAAGGTTAACTGTTTAGTGAAAATAGGCCTTCCTTATAGATCGCCGCATAGGGGAGATGTTTGCAATAATTATTTAGTTAATTAATTAATTATTAAGCGAAAGTAGCCTAATGTTTCGGAATGCAAACTCAGAAATAGTATAATGCAACAATCTGACAAATCATCTGTCATAGTGATAACTATTCCTGAAATTATATATCGACGCCGTTTTACGATATTGAGAAACAATGAAACGCGATTTTATTGAATGAAGTGCCACATGTTTACGATAAAAATTTATTATTGCCCTGAACTCCGTCATTGGTAAAAATACAATCGAGATAGATCCGAATGAACTACAAAATTTTGCAATGAATTGAAGTTGATTTCAGTGCTGTTTTGTTATATAATTATTTTTTTTTTACATTACAGCGCTGTATTTTGTTTTTATAATTATTAATTTTCGGATCTAATTCACTCTAAAAGCCATTATAGATAGATAACCATATTTTTATCTTCTTTGTAAAAGAAATCGTTACCTCCACACTAGGATTTTCTCCTGTATTGTGGAATTTACATACATAAATTTCGCAAGGACAAACTTCCAGATCCGGAACATGTCGGCCATATAATTTTTTTTTGCTTAAAAAACATTACCCCCACACTAGGATTTTCTCCTGTATCGCGGGGGCAGTTTACATACACATATTTTACAAGGACAAGCATCCAGACCCAGAACAATTATTTGTAGGCAATATAAATACTCGCTCCGTGTGGCATTCGAGCTCGCGGCCCCTAGCGCTTCAACTCATTACTAAGCCAATGCGCCACGGAGCCGTCAATTCGAAGCAGATAATAAGAAGAAGAAAAAAATTCGAAGCGTATGATCCTCTTACTGCTGGTGGGCTTCGAAAGAGGCGATGCAAACATTCAAATATGTCTAATCATTGCTGATGACTGCCTTGTTGTTCTAGTGGTCGTAAACGCGATTCCTGATCATGAGGTCACAAGTTCAAATCCCGGGTGAGGCCGAAAAACAGATATTGAGTTTTTCTGCCGAGAAATTCACAGTAGCCTACCGAACTCAGAAAGTTGGAGGTGTTTCACCGCCATGCCTCGGAAAGCCGTTGGTCCTGCACCTGAACTCGCTCTGTTCGTTTATTTCGGATTACCGTCCCATAGGATTAAGAGAGTGAGGGAATAGAGTGCATCTGGGTTTGCGCTTACATTCGAGCACTATAATCCCGTCCTGCTGAGATTGGCCGCCGTGATCGAAATCCGGTCTGTAGGACCCGCACTTTATTATTATTATTAATCACCGTTAACAGCAACATGCTAGTATTGGCTTCAACATTTCCGGATATATCTTAAATAACCAAAAAAAAATTTTAAAGGTTAAAGGTTGAAATTTCTTCAAAGCTCAACTTTGGGTGGTTATTAGCCATGGCCAAAATAGACGTAAGAAAGCTTGCAAAGGCGCACCGATACTTCACACCGGGATATTTTCTTAGCCTAGATAATATTTTGAATAGGCGCTTATGGAGAGCCTATTAAATATAGCGTAATCGCTGAAACAATGCGAGCTATCACCCAGGGTTCTGGTGATATACCACAAGTAGGAATTGTAGTTCAGCGCTAGCTTTATAATTACTATAATAAATTTTTCCTACACATTTAATTGTTATCACCACCGTCATCTTAAACAGCAAAATGCGTTAATTGTTTTAAATAAAAATATCTTTCGTTTTAATTGTAACTAGGCTAGGTAGGCAGATTTGCGACAAAAAGACAATACGTCTCACATCTTATGACACGGTCAGGGAGATGACTCGTGACTTAGCGCGTGACGCGGCTAATTTACACGGGTGACTATAGATACTAAATAGTAGAGTTCTATTTCTGTCTTTGAGTTCGCCTCTGTAGGTCCTCTTACCTACTTCTGCCGCTAAGTACATACTGCTGTTTTCTGGACCAAAATGTATATAGAGCTACTACAGTTATATGCTGCGAAACCTTCCATTTTATTGGTGTTAACTCGTCTTTGACCTACTTTGTTGGAGGTTGACTACAACTACTACTTGAAATTAAAAGGCAGGAGGTCATCAGCGCGGGGTGCATGGCAAACACACACTCGATAGTTTGTCGCTGATGCTGCAAAGGGGTGGATCTCAATTTTTCAAAAAATTATAGGAGAGCAAGAAAACATTTATTATTCCCCGATTACTAGCTTTTTTCATCAGAAAATTAATCTTATTTGTAGTTTTCCATTAAGTTTAATATATTTAACTTTCTGTTCTGTTAATAATTCGGGAATAATAAATGTTTTCTTGCTCTCCCATAATTTTTTTGAAAAATTGTGGTTCTCCCCTTTCCGGCGTCAGCGACGAGTTATAAGCCACGCCTTACACTTTGCCAAACTCTCTTAAATCGAAACTTACCCTAAGCAGTGAGTCATTACTTGGTCAATGTTTGAATTAGCGCGTCGTTCAGTTACTGAATAAGGCTTCTAATAACTGATCTAGATATTATCGGTCTATTTCGTTATCATCAGACTGAGAAATTTATATGAAATTAAATGTTTTATACTAAAAACTTCTGAACTACATTCGTCTATTTAAAATTCTCAAAAAAGTTATATTACTCATATCTTTTAGATTCTCTAATAGGTGGAATTTATGCTACAGTTGCCATACTTGGTAGGTGTATTAGCAACTGCAGTATCCTTTTATTGTTACTAAGTTTTCATATTACTAAGTAAGATACTGCTGGCCGTCTCCTGTTTCTATTGTCCTCTGTAGCATCTTACAACACCCACGGGATGACTTGAAGAAGTTGAATCATTTACGCCGTCACTACACGGTCAATTATGGAAGTACAAGCTCAATTATACTCATCCAAAAATCATCTTTCATTTGATATAGTAAGAAATGCACGTTGATTGTAAAACAAGAAATACATTCGAATCCAATCAGTACTTCCACGCCTTTATATTCTGTTTATTATTGCCATTTCCAATAATGACATAGAACGGGAACGTATTTGTTGTTTATGGCCTCAAATAACCCACTCCAATACACGTTGGGTAACGAAACTCATTGTTCAATTTCGTCAATAAGTAACTCAATCGAAAGTTGAAATATAGGGAGAAAATTGTACTTTGATTACATTTATTTTGGTAACAAAAATAGAAAGTGGTTTGTTTTGCAAACCAAATTACGCGGTAATTTAATATCACTATGACACGGCCGCACCCATTTTAGAGAGCCTGCCTTATGCTGGTGTGGAAAGAGAATTAATCAACCAATTTCATCCACCTGCCAAGCCTGGTGATTAATTAATTCGAAATTTAAATTTTAAATAAAATAAACTACCCTTTATGGATCACAATGCTTTTTTTTGCTTGAGGTATAAAAGGGGCTCAACAATATAATAATGCTCATACATCCAATATTGTTTACTAGCTTGTAGAGCTTGGCGCGCAAGTATACTTGTTGTGAAACATTCCATTTTAATTTATAAAGATGAAAACGAACATGTTGCCTCCTTCAAAATTGGTTGCTGCTATCATTTGCAACTATAAGGTGACATTGCTTCATAGTTGTCAAATTCGACAGGCTGGATTAGCTACTGCAGTTTTTATTACGTTTTTATGACGATCAGATGGAGTATGAATTAATTTGCCAGTTTTTTTTAATACTCGTATGATTATTTTGGTCTCTTTTAAAAGACTTACCTCCTGATCAAGTACAGCCGATAGATTTATATATTACTAGCTGGCCGTTGTTATGCCCTTTCTGACTGATGATGGGTGTCATTTCCACACACACATTTTTCTATATTTTCTTATTACACGTATAGCTAAATCTTATTTATGGTTCATAGAGCCGTTATGACAATAAACTTAAAAAAAAACATAACCCTTCTTTTTTACTTTTCCGTAAGCGGATAAAAACTTGCCCCTATCTTATAGACAATCATTTACTGCCAAATTTCAAGGAAATCTCTATATTTTTTTTCTACAGATTTATTATATGTAAAGATATATACGTAGGGGCGTACTAATCAATAATTTAAAAATAAAAATTTTGTACAACCGACTTCAGTATGAATTATTAATAATAACTCAAAACAGTCCTTGATTAAATTTATATGGGACTACGTGAGAAATACCAGCTTTCAAATAAAAAGAAAATCATCGAAATCGGTTCACCCAGAAAAAAGTTATGAGGTAACACACATTAAAAACATACAGTCGAATTGAGTACCTCCTCCTTTTTGAAGTCGGTAGAAAATGGCGCCTTGGGCACTCATAACACTCACGAAATATATTTATTTTCTATTTTATAACGAAATTAAGTCCTAAAAACCGTTACACTAACAATTGCATCTTCCTGACCTTCTGAAAAAAACTGATGTTTTCGAAATCGGTCCTTTCCGTTCCTTCTCGCAACACTGAACAAAGGAAGAGAGTACTGTACAATAAATTCAAGTATATTATGAAGAAGTCTGGCTTCACTTCTTGTTTCAATGGTTTGATAGCTGTCCTCTTTCATATCTTAGAGAAGGGTCAACATATCTTCAGAATACTTGGATCAAACAGTGATCTGAAGACCCAAGAGGGACGTCGATAGAGACCTGATATCCGACCGGATAAGAGGTCATCAGAAAGTCTGACATGGAAGGTGCATGATCCTCAAGAAATAACGAGTTGTTTCAGACCATATGCCAATGCAACGTCTTAAACACGTCTCAAATTGCTCCTCACATGATCGGTTAAGAGTGAATCGGGTCATTTAGTGACGTGGGCGTTAAAATTGCCAAGGATCACGATCTCTGCGTATGGATTCTGTTATAGCATGGAGTCTGTTGCCATTTTGACGTGGTCGATAAGTCGATCTGTATCGGCATTGCTTCTGTAGGAAGCCAAAGGATGGACAGGTGTCAAGAACAGATGTCCAAAAAAATAAAGCCGGCTTCGCCGTCTCTAGATGTAAATGAACAGTGTCAAAGTTCGAGTAGTGTAGCTTAGGCGTGGATACTCAGTGAAGGATTTCAATTAACAGGGGTACTAGTATACTCCTGAAGTAGTTTCTTTTCTTATTCCATCACCACGTTATGTGATGGGGAGGAGGGAGGGCCTCGGCCACCTGCACTTACCAGACGAAACGCAGAAGTAAAGCTTCTCCTTCATGCTGGTATTCTGTAAGGTCGTGCTACGTAGGTTCGAACCAGCCTTTTTTTATAGGATAGGGTGACAAACGAGCACACAGTCCACCTGATGGTAAGTGGTTACTGTGACCCATAGATATCCACATTTATCCAGAATAAAGAATCAAAATGCAAATGCGTCGTCACCCGTGAGGACTAAGATGGAATGCCTATTTTCCAGTAAAATGGGTCTCCGGTTATCTACACTCACAATACGAAACACAGCAGCGTTAAGCTGCTATTTTACGCTAGTTTTCTATGAGAGCGTGGTCCTTCCCCGGTCGAGCCGTACCCATTCGTGCTACAACTATACTAATAATATAGCTGCAGCATGGCTCTACAACGTTTAAAAATCCTGTTTTAATACTGCGTTTTTTGAGTTTTTCCCTAGCGCAGTGTGGATTGAACAGAGAATAAGTAAAGAGCTTTGATAGTTTCGAAAAACGTGACCATTATAGTGAGCTGTTTGGCTGCATCTACACCAACCAGATTGCGCGCATGACCATCGTATTTTTTGGTTTTGTTGTAGTTTATTTTGACTAATAATTATTAAATAATTTGATGGCTCTTTGAAGGCACCCGGAGCACGTGCTCCACTAGCCCCACCCTGGCTACGCCTTCGGATATATGTATATATTACTTTTATAATAGATGGTTCTACTCAAATTAATTTAACAATAATAGGTTATCAAAATCAACTTCCGGACTTAAATATAATATTATGGAAATGTGTAAGTTTTATTGTAAGTTGTAATTGATAAAACATAGTTAAATTTAAAATCCGGATGACTAGTTGACTAGCATATGGTTTGCATATGAAGTAATGATACAGTAATATTTTTTTTATAGGATGAGGGTGACAAACGAGCACACAGTCCACCTGATGGTAAGTGGTTGCTGCGGACCATAGACATCTACATCTATCCTCGTTTGCGAATCAAAATGCAGATGCGTTGTCACCCGTGAGCACTAAGATGGAATGCCTCATTTCCAGTAAAAGAGGCCTCCGGCCACCTGCACTCACCAAGCGAAACGCAGAAGTAAACCTCTACTTCACGCTGGTATTCTGTGAGGTCCTGGTACCACCCCGGTTCTAGCCGGCCCATCCGTGCGACAGCAAAAGCTACCGCGTGGCTCTACCACACATTCGATTCATTCACAATTAAAATAGGAAATATCTATAATCTGGAATAAATAAATACCTACGTTTACACACATCATGTGGCTGTATAAATTCTGTGCCACTAGTTATAATTATAAGTCTAATTTTGGCATTACTTAGTAAGTAAAAAAAAAGGTTTGTTGTGAATAAGGAGCTCTATTGAATGTTAAAAACAGATTTAAATTAGTTGAATTAATAAATGAAATAATTTGGGGGAAAAAGATAAATCTCAAACAAATATTGTTGGAAAATATTGTATTTAACAAAACAAATATCATGAACAGCTTCACCCATGGGAAACAATAAGAAAAGGTTTTATTTAAATTTTAATGATTTTTGGGAAGGTATTATATATTTACTTGGCTTGGCATGGCTTGGCGTGTTCAGCAAAGCGAGGCAGTATTTCGTGCCGGCACATCGCTTGCAACTTTACAAAGCCTGGCCGGCCTCACATGGAATACTGTACTCATCTCTGGGCCGGAGCACCTCAGTGCCAGCTCCTCCCACTTGACCGCATCCAGCGCAGAGCTGTTCGAATAGTCGTCGACCGAGTTCTTTCTGATCGGCTCGATACACTGGCACTGCGTAGAGATGTTGCATCTCTTTGCGTATTTTATCGCATCTATCACGGGGAGTGCTCTAAGGAATTGTTCGGATTAATTCCAGCCGCTCAATTTCACCATCGCACATCGCGACAAAACTCGCGTTACCATCCATACCATCTGGATGGTTGGCGGTCCACCAATGTGCGATTTAGAAGAATTTTTCTCCCTCGCACAACTTCCTTGTGGAATTACCACCAGCGATTTTTCCGGATCGATACGAATTAGGAACCTTCAAGAAAAGAGCTTACACCTTTCTATAAGGCCGGCAACGCATCTGCAATTCCCCTGGTGTTGCGGTTGTTCATGGGCGGCGGAAGTCACTTACCATCAGGTGAGCCGTATGCGCGTTTGCCCCCTCTTCTATAAAAAAAATTACCACAACAAAATTATCACTTCATAATTAAATCCTTTTTCACTAGGAGAACAGAATTTAAGTGCACTATAGGTTTCAATTTATCTTTTAGAATGACATTTAGTATTTAACAGCGCTGGGGTATTTTAAATTTATCGAATCATAAAATTGGTAGATCGAAGATCTTGATACATTAACGTGTTTATTGACTTCTAATAAAACCATAGAACAACACGAGCCGCCGGTGGTCTGTGTTGCTCTCTATGGATAAAACAAACGATTTAATTGTGATTCCTATTAATGCTGTTCATTTTATGCAATAAAACTAATTCAACGTATTTTATCGGTCACGGGGGGAATAAAATGCGTAAAATTATTTTTATTCCATGTGTAGTATTCGCTTAAATAAAAGAATATATTCTTTTTTTATTTCATGTTTAAGCAAATGTACAGCTTAAAAAATTTTTGTGCGCTAATTCTTTTATTTTCATAATATATAAAAATAATAAAATATTTCATAGTGTGTGGACGATAGTAGTGATGTACGATAGTCTACCGAAATGCCGTTCGGAGGGTGGGAATCAATGAATGAAAAGATACCTTGTATAATTTTTTCAAACTTTTTTAAGCCTTGGGTTTTTTTTATAGAATAAGGGTGACATACGAGCACACAGTCTATCTGATGGTAAGTGGATGACGGGACCCATAGACATCTACATTAATATCAGCTCGATTAAAAATCAAAATGCAGATGCTCTGAGGACTAAGACGGTATGCCTCGTTTCCAGTAAAAAAGGGTATTCGGTTCTCTAAAACTACACCCACCATACGAAACATAGCAGCATTGAGCTGCCATTTTGCGGTGGTATCCTGTGAGAGCGTAGTCTTTCCCCGGTTGAGCCGACCCGATCGTGCTACAACCATAATATAGCTGCAGCATGGCTCTACCACGTAAATAAAAGGTTTTCTACAGTATCGTGGAGACGGTATTTCTACAGTATGTAATATCAATATGACACACGTATAAATAAAATTAAAATGTGTGTTTGTGATATAGAAATAATTTCCTTTTATTAGGTTTATACGTTAATTGTATGCTCTTAAAACATAAATATCTCATTGTCTGTCCAAGCTAATAATCGGAATAGCTAATTGCAATATAATTCGAATAACCAATTGCAATGAAACTTGACGAACAGATAACAATGCCAGGAGAGGAAAACTTTGGAGATTTTTTTCAAAAACCAAGGAAGAAATTCATAAAATAAATGGTTTTTGACGATTATTTTTAAGCTAAATAAATCTTAAACCTTTAAAAGATTCTACCCAGGCATAACGGGCGGGTCACTAGTATTTCTATAATATAATTGTCCGCAGCGTAGACTAATCAAAATAAATGAGCGTTTAGTAAGTGCCGCGAAATGCACTAAAGCTTGCACTTTACTTTTATTGTATTAATCCCGTCCGTTGCTGCAAAGTCGGAGCATAACTCAAGATAGAGCTGGCAACACTATTTTTCTTTGAGATATTGTAGGAATATATTTTAATATAAATGATCGTCTTGAAGGCGTTTAACATATTTTGAAATATAGTACTAATACACTTACTTATTCAATAATAATATGAAAACCTTCTTACACATTTCATAATGTGGACATTTGCATGTAAGTTATTTCAGACATTTTTTTGAATGTGGCTTATGTTTGATATAATAGAAAGCAAACGCAGTTGTTTTAAGTACCTTAAGTATATTTTTAAATTTGTTACCAAAAGCCATACCTCCACACTGGGGTTTTTTCGGTATCTCTAAGGCGTTTTATATACATAAATTACATATGAACTTTTCTCTAGACCTGTAAAAATCATTTCTAAGCTATACCAACACTTGCTCCATGCGGGAATCGATCTCGCGGCGCTGCAGCGCCGCGAAAATACGCATAGCCACTGCGTTACGGTGCCGTCAAGTTTTTTTTAATAGGATAGGGTGACAAACGAGCACACAGTCCACCCGATGGTAAGTGGTTGCTGTAGCCCATAGACATCCACATTTATCATCGTTTGCGAATCAAAATGCAGATGCGTTGTCACCCATGAGGACTAAGATGGAATGCCTCATTTTCAGTAAAAAGGGTCTCCGGCTCTCTACACTCACCATACGAAACACAGCAGCGTTAAGTTGCTATTTTACGCTGGTATTCTGTGAGAGCGTGGTCCCTCCTCCGGCCGAGCCGACCCATTCGTACTACAACTATTCTCTACTAATATAGCTGCAGCATGGCTCTGCCACGTATAGCGTTAATATATATTTATATATTAAATTGCAGCCATGTAGTATTGGCGCAAGATTATCCACTATCCCATATCATCCCGTGGGTGTTGTAAGAAGCGACAGAGAGAAACTGAAACAGCGGGCAGGCAACAATATCTTCCAGTTAACGACTCAAAATAATAATAACTATTCCCAGGAGGATAGGAGGTCTATGTTCAGCAGAGAACTTTTGGTACGCTGTTTTGATGAAGATTTTGTATAAACCTTTTATTATAAAACTTTTAAAGGCAGAATAATTGTAAGCAAATCCGACTTAATAAAAAAAAACTTGAAATCATGTCATTTTGTTCTATTCAGAAACATCAGCAGCCTAACAGCAAGGTTGGCAGTGCTTATCGCCCTACACGCAGCGGGAGTTGGCCTCGCGTCGCCAAGTGTCCTCGTTACCAGACCTCTGTCAAGGTTCGCAAGGGAGTGGCTACCAATGGATAATCAGACAATCTACAAATTGGACAGAGGCGAGAGCAGGAGGTAATAAAATATGTTAAATTAACCAACTGACAATAAGTTATTTTTATAATAATATATATAACTAACTCCTGAGTAGATAAAACATTTATTTATTTTAATTATAAGAATCAAGCGCTACTTTGCGGAAATCCATTTTAATGAAGTTATTATAACTTAATTTGCTTGATTCCGCGTAAAGAAATAAAATAATTTGTCCTGTCCAGTTTGAAAAACGCCTCCCACCCTCTCTCAATTGCGTACGCTATCCCCGTCACCACCGATCCCAGCACCACTACTCCCAAAACTACCACATTAGGCTAGGCCGGAGGCTGGCAGAGTCTACATTTTTTATATGACAAACGAGCATACAGTCCACCTGATGGTATGTGGTTGCTGTGACCCATAGACATCTACATATATCCTCAATAAAGAATCAAAATGCGGATGCGTTGTCACCCGTAAGGACTAAGATAGAATGCCTGTGTTCCAGTAAAAAAGGTCTCCGGTTCTCTACATTCACGATACGAAACACAGCGGTGTTAAGCTGCTATTTTACGTTGGTATTCTGTGAGCCGACCTATTCGTGCTACAACTATACTACTAATATAGCTGCAGCATGACTCTACCTGAGGATGCCTGGTGTAGAGGCGAAACACGTGTCGTTTTATCGAGAGTGGTGTGTCGTTCTTAGTGTAGTACTTTTGGGCGTGGTGGTGCTGGGAGTGGTTGTGCTGAAAATGGTGGTGACGGGGATAGTGCACACAGATAAGGGAAGGATGGAAGGTGCTCTTCAAACTGGGCAGGATACATAATTTTATTTCTTTACGCTGAATTAAGCAATATTTAAATTATAACACCTTCATTTATTTAAATGTTTCCTTTGTCAACTTTTTGTTACTAATAAACTTTATCATTACATTTACTCTTAAAAAATCTACCACCAAACATAGGCCTATTTATATAGACATATTTAACCGATAGATTTTCTCATAGGATGTATACTAGCCATTGTTGCCAGGCTCGGCAGGCGGTTTGGCAACCACAGTTAATTTTTTGTTATTTGGAAAGTGCTACTGACCATCTCCTAGTTTGTTTCCCTCTGTCGCCTCTTACAACACCCACGGGACCATATGGGGTAGTAAATTAGCGAAAGTATGACCAATATGCTACCCTCTTTTATGTTAGGTTGCTAAGTGGTAAAGACGTCTTTGTATTGTACACCAGAAACGTTCAAGCTGAAACAAAACTTAGCCTTTCGTCGAATCGGTCGATAGCAAAATAAGGCTAAGGATGGACGAACTAGAGAGTGCAGTTCTTGTGCACTTTTTCCGAAATGTAACCTGTTAAATACCTACTAGTCTGGTAGTTCTGCGTCTGTGTTTGACATTTAAACTTAGTCTGATTTTGATCCCTAAGTGTAATTTTTCTGGGTTTTAGTGTAGTGTAAGCTGTAATCTCGCCTTTCGCTCTCATATATTCAAAATATCTTAGGTATTTTTTGTAGAGTGACAAATAATAGTCCACTAGACGATAAGTGGATGCTGTGGCCCTTGAGCATCTATGTCTACCATCGATCAAGAATCAAATTGTAGATGCACCTATAAAGACTAAGATGAATGAATGAAATAAGTAAAGGAATGCCTTGTTACATCTAAAAAGGGATTAAGATGGAATGCCTCATTTCCAGTAAAAAGGGCCTGCGGCCACCTGCACTCACCAAGCAAAACGCAGAGGTAAACCTCTACTTCACGCTGATATTCTGTGAGGTCGTGGTACCACCCCGGTTCGAGCCGGCCCATCCGTGCGACAGCAAAAGCTGCCGCGTGGCTCTACCACTGTTAAAACATAATCTACATTAAAACATTTTCTACATTCACCATAAGAAACCTAGCAGCATTATTCTGCTGACTTGCTGTTTCATGCTGGTATTCTGTGAATACGTGGTCCTTTCTCAGTCGAATCGTCCCATTAGTGTGCAGCCGTGTGTTAAGTTGTAGCTTAGCATCAAATAAATGCCTTAAAAGGGAATTATTTTGATCCCTAATTGTATTTTAGGCTGTTGTAGCCAAATAACTTCAGGTGGATTGTTATCTCGTATTTCACTCTCATAATTTGATAAAAACACCCTCTCTATTTTATGATTCATATAATAGATACGTTCTGAAAGGAAAATTCTCGGAACATTTTCTTGCCTCCGACAAATGTCGTCATAAATATCTCTAATGTACCAGTACCAAAACAAACAGACCGGTAGTTACCATGTAAAAATAGAGTAAATATGGTAATAGTTACTCAATTAGTTACTCTATTTTTACGTAGTAGACCCTCTTTCCAGCATAAATGGGCATGTATGACCAGGAAAGGACCACGCTGCCATAGAACGTCTACATAAAATAACAACATAATACTGTTGTGCACGTGTTGGTACCCAGGGGTGTTACACCTCAAGGAATCTGCGTTTTGATTCTTAATTAAGTATAAATTTATATATCTATCCGAAGCATTCGCTTATACTTACGGTAGATCCTTGAACGAGGACCCGGTAACGACGTTAAGACTCCATAGAAATTTCACAAGATTGAAATCTTTTCATAACTATTGTTTTTTTTTGTTTTATGTAATGTGTAATATTTATGTTATCCTTTATTTTTAGTCTCGAACTAAACACGTCACTGATATCTGACACCCATGTCTACATCACCATAAGCCCATGCTCTTCATCTTTTCATTGGAGGCTATATCAAGGAAGTGCAGGTGACAATGATGGTTAGTATAGTCTTCCTTACAAATTAATGTTTTAGTATTCTTATTATAACATTCAAAAAAATATTTTTATATAAGTGGCGAAACTTACACGTGTAAGAAAGAAGGAAGAAGAAAAAATTATTCTTTTTTTATTTGAGGCCTGTGCCCTGTGTGACTGTAACAGATCGACCGTGTGACCTAATGTTTGGTATAGATACAGGTATGGTGGACATTACGTCCTTGTATGAAATCAGTTATTGATTTTTTTGTCAAAATAATAGCTCAATAATAGCCTGGAGCTAGCAAGTTTTTTTTTGTTTTATAGGATAAGGGTGACAAACGAGCACACAGTCCACCTGATGGTAAGTGGTTGCTGCGGCCCATAGACATCTTCATCTATCCTCTATTACAATTCAAAATGTAGATGCGCTGTCACCCGTGAGGACTAAGATGGAATGCCTCATTTCCAGTAAAAAGGGCTTCCGGCCACCTGCACTCACCAAGCGAAACGCAGAGGTAAACCTCTACTTCACGCTGGTATTCTGTGAGGTCGTGGTACCACCTCGGTTCGAGCTGGCCCATCCGTGCGACAGCAAAAGCTACCGCTTGGCTCTACCACTGTTTCACCCCCTTACCTCGGAAAGCATGTAACGCTGTTGGTCCTGTGCTTAATCATTTTCCGGTCATGTCAGATTTCTGTCCCAGAGGACAAGGAACGTGCGGGAATAGCGAGAATGCACACTTAATATACTCATGTATACGCAGACACAACCGTATACACTTGGGCACTATAATCCTGTCCTGCGCAAATGGCTAGTCTTCGTTGAGACGGGCCGCCTAACCAGAATGCGTTCTGGAGGACACAAATTTTGACTTCATTTGTGCTTCTCTAAAACGATGTGTTTAGATAGTACGGAACTATCATGTTTTCTAGATTCCCAAAATATTAGATTATAAAATATAATATTAGAAGTCCCTCTGGGTGGGAATCTAGATGATCTAGATCCTTTTTATGGAATCGAGGCATTCCACCTTAATCCTCAATAAAGTAAAGTAAAGCTACAGCCTATATACGTCCCACTGCTGGGTACAGGCCTCCTCTCACTTCTGAACGACTTTTAGGGTAAGGAAATGATCGCAGCGCTTCCCCATAGCGAGTTGGCGGACTTCACATGTCTTCAAAATATATTTTTTATTTCTCAGACATGCAGGTTTCCTCACGATGATTTCCTCCACCGCCGAAGCACGTGGTAAATAAGCACTTAAAATTGAAATTAAAAATGTCATTGGTGTCGGCGGGGTTCGAACCCGGGTTGCTCGCGTACTCTGAAATTTACAGCGAGCACTAAGCCCTAGAGCTACTACGGCTGCAAGGCAAAAAGCAAGTGCCGGCAAGCCCTCAGTGGTGACATTTATTCACTAACAATTCTAAGTTTTCTATTTTTACAGGAAATCTCAAGTTACTTCAAGAATATGAAGGTGCAGGTATGAGGACATTATCTGTGATTATAAGAAGACAAGAAAAATATATTCTACAGGTATGTATGTAGCAGAATATCAAGTCTTAAAGTGGTTGGATATTTTATACGTGGTTTATAGACATACGGTGCGGTATAAATGGTTCATCTGGAGAAGGGACCACGTGTCAGCATCCAAGCGTAAAATGGTACTGATTTTTTTTATGAAGAGTTTCATTAAAAAGTTAAATTAAACGCGATAAAATCCGTAAATATTAGTTTCACTTAATGTATAGTCTTCGCGTAAATATAAGAAATCATTATCTACATACTATTTAATATTTATTTAATTTATAATATGATTAATTTTGTCTTCTAATTTAAAAAAAAATGCTGGTAAGCTTCTAGTTTGCTTGACTCATAGATGGGCGAGTCAATGTCTTGGCAGTTAGTTTGGACACAAGTTGTACACTTAAAATTTTTATACAACCGACTTCTATAAAAATTATTAAGGATTACTCAAAATCTACTAGTTAGACATGAGAAGCACCAGCTTTCAAATAAAAAAAAAAGTAGAAAAAAGTTAGAAGGTAACACACATAAAAAATAAAGCCTGTTTAAAGTCGGTTAAAAATAAAGAACTTTGATCAAGTTTGCTGTAAAACGCTTCATTCAAAGCTTATTTCCTGTGAGTATCCTGAAAAATATTTTAAATATTATAAATCGAAGCATCAAAGTCGTATGCTTCGAATACAAGCCTCTTAATGCTGGCGTTCTACAAGGTTGCATGCCTACTCTGTTTCTTTTACATATCAGTAATATATCAATATTTCACGGAAACATGTCCTCAAGTTTTACAACAACAAACTTGTGTCTGAAGTCGAGCCTCTGTTAAACAGTCTCTAGTTTAGGCCGAAGACTGAATTTATTTTAATTCAACCCATAGAAGACGCAGATTTGTGCGTTCACATAATCTTGATGGTTGGCAATCTACCACCGTGCGTTTTTCAATTAATTTCCTACCACTTACAACCACAATTTTAAAATTTAATGTCACCAACAGTTTTCCGGACCTTTTATACAAGGCCGTCACGGTAACGCGCCTGAAATTCCCCTGGTGTTGCCGATGTTTATGGGCGATGCTCGTTTGCCCTGTATCTTCTATAAAAATATTAACCATAATAATTTTATAGAAATATTTATGTTTAAATGTAAATAAACATGTATCCTAGAAACACATACAAATAAACACCACTTAAGATTTTATTAGTAGTCTATGAAGCTATAAGTGACACCAATATTTTTATATGATTTATTTGAATAACTATTTTAGTTTTAATAAGTTGATGTAATAGTTCGGAGAATGTTGCTGGATTTATTGTATTTCATTGACCGAGTTTCGCTTTAAAAATAACATTTAGAGTGTGAACTTATAATTAATGTTACCATAAGAAATAAACTTACCAACTTTGTAAGCAATTACTGAGCGTAAGATATACTTGTTTCATCATCAGCAGGAGCCTATAAATAGCTGGTTTGAGGCCTCTTAGAACTTGGGAAGTATTGACCTGATCGAATTGGACGCATAGGATCACAGTACTAGATGCTTAAAAGCTGTCCATCATCAGTAACCATGACATATTGTATCGGTCAGCTTATGAGATATTTTTAAATTTAAATAAAAGTAGGAACTAATTAAAAATATTCTTCCTCCAGTTAACATCGACAAACGGTGGTACGATAGTTGTCAGCGTGCGGGGAGAAGCGACGCGTCGTGTGCGCTTGCGTCTAAGAGTACGCTCTAGACGCAGACTGTCCGCCAATTGGGATCCTAGGTAATTTAATAGTTCTTAAATTTTACTATATATATATTTATATTAGTGTAGGGGCAAAGTTTGGCTTCCATCGAATCCCGCGAGGAACAAGTATTTAAATGGCGTACAAGTTATTGTTCCTAGTTTGGATATTGGATGGTTGGAGTTTGGATATTTGTATATGTGCAAATTATGTATGTAAAACGCCTCTACAATATAGAAGAAAATCGTAGTGTATGGTTCATGTTGGAAAGTAATATCAAAGGTGCGACAATTTTGAGATCTCGAAGCATTGTAATTTTATAGTGCAAACATACAAAATCATTGCTTATAGTAAGTCATAGAAGGCACACCATCACTTGAACAAAACTGTAAAAGTTAAAGGAGAAGGAGACGTCTCCATACATTCTTGGGTCCAAGTGTTAACAAGATGAAAGTAGGACTATTTGAAAGCGTATATATAAACAATTCATAGCTGAAAATCTGGCAAGATTTGTCAATCTAGGAGCTGAGTTATTGTAGAATAAGTAAAAGTGAGATTATCTATTACCTACACTATAACAGGTGATTTTTCACTGTTATTACACTCTAACAGGCTATTTTTCACTATAATTACTTAAATATATAAAAGCAGGATCAGTATAAAATCACCAAAAAAACTGTGGTTAATAATGAAACGAAATGGGGAAACGATTAACGTAAGTTAAAATAACAATATTTAAGTGAAAGTGATTATTAGGGATATTGATTGATTGATTGATCGATTACTTTAATTATTGTTGTAACTGTTACTTGTTGGAATGTTGATATTTTGTATTTTTATTATTATTTTGTGGATATTTACGCAATTATTTTTATATCCTTAACACAGAAAAATAATCGGAAAGAGATATTAAAATGCTCAATTTAATCGAGAATCGATTATATTGCGCTCGTTTCAAATCGAATCGAAAATCTGTCTTTTTCTTTTAAGTAAATAGTTTGACGTTTGAACTGTCAAGTCAAGTTTCAAAATAAGAAGATTTCACTTGTGCATTCTTTATGGTAATCGATTTATTGCCATAAAGAATACACTACAATCGATTTTTTTACTTATTTCTTATTTTATTGTTTTTTCGAATTTTAGATTCTAATAATTTAAAATTTTGTACAGCCGACTTCAATATAAGTTATTTAAAAATAAATCTGTAACCATTGGTCTGACCTTGATCAAATTCATATGGGACCACACGAGAACTATTAGCTTTCATATAAAATTTCATATATGGGACCACATGGAAAGCAGCAGCTTTCAAATAAAAGAAGAATCATCGAAATCGGTTCACCCAGTACAAAGTTATGAGGTAACACACATAAAAAAAACATACAGTCGAATTGAGTACCGTCTTCTTTTTGGAAGTCGGCAGAAAAGAGCTGCTTTTTTATATTTTACTTTATAAAAATATGACCTATTTTTTAAAGTAAAAACCAATTAGTTAACTTCAGGCCCAAAAATCTCATTCTCCTTTTTACTATTCATTTACAACCGACGACGACGAGTTAGTAAGTTTAGTAAACATATTATGAAAAAATAGAAAATCTCTGCTTTTGCATAGGTGTTTCCAATATTATTTCTCATTTAAAAACGTTACCCCAAACTAGGATTGTCTCCCTGTATCTCAGAGGTAGTTTGCATACATAAATTGCAAAAGAATAAATATCCAGACCCAAAACAATTATTATCTGTAGACCAGCGCCGTAACTTAATGCTAAGGCAGTGCGCAAAACCATGATTGTTTACCATGTGCTTAGTTAGTAAAACATTGTGGGGAATGTTTTATGATATGTAGAATTTGTCATTTTGCACAAGAGTAGTAAAATACTTCTAATTCATAACATTCTAGTGAGCGTTCCAAGTAAATGAGAAGCGGAAACAGCAGTGGAGTTTTATTCTGAAATAAGATAAACATTCTGTTATATAAATGACGCATGGTGACAGTTATGGAAGAGTATCTATCACCATGCCGTGTGTTTCGTAGGAGTCGACTATGGATGGAAGTTGAAAGGAATGCCGGGAAGATATAGTCTCTGATTGATGACGTCAGAACTATATTATTAACCAGATATAAAATATTCAAAACGGCGAAGTGTAGCAGAGTCCAAAGTGCGAGCTATCTTACAACTTTTACTACTAAACTGCGTACCAAGCGGGAGGATTACGACAAACAGTATGATATGAAAGAGACTAAAATACAATATTTCGCATGTTTTTGAAGATAAAAACAAAAGAAACATAAAATAAATGCTATTTAAATCGATTAAAACTAGAACACATTAAATACGTTGGATTAATGCACGAATTTTCAAGAATTTTAAATGATGATTAATCAACTAAAGAGCCTCAAGCTCTCTGACTTACAGCAATAAATCTTTTGGTATTTAATTTAAACTATAGGAGTGAACACAAGAAAGCTACCTGTAGTAAATTAATTAGAGTCAAATGTAAACAGTATGGATGCGAACTTAAATCCTTGTTTACAGTACAAAATATCTCAATAAAAACCTGTCAGCACAGTAGCACCGTTAACCATAACTCTCGCGAACCATAAATCCGTACTGTCTGTCTGTTCGTCACAAGAACAAGTATAGATGAATTTACGATATACCGTATATGGTATTAGACATATCTTGATAAGGATGAATTCACACGATATGTTTACTTTAGAACAGAAATTATTTTCAGTTTTTTTATCCATTAAGTACACAATTTTTACTCTAACTATTGCGACGGCTTAAACCATTATGTTAAGTTTCATTTTAAAAATTAGAACAAAATTAAACAAATAAATAACAAGTTGGAACTGTCTTTAATGTAACAGAAGCTTTGAGTTAAGCTGCGTGCACAAAGAGTGTGTTAAAAGTTTAAGTATCTTTTATTTTTATTCTCCTAAATCTCTATCTTTTAATGTGTAGTTTAAATTTTTAAAGGAGAATGGGATTTTTGGGCCTGAAGTTAACTAATTGGCTTATACTTTAAAAAATTGGATATATTTTTCTAAAGTTAAATACAAAAAACTAGCTCATTTTACAATCTAGATTTCGAAAAAACAATAAAATAATAAATAAGTTAGAAAATCGATTGTATTGATGCAATCGATTTTATATTTATTCGGATCCAAAAAAAATAAATGATAAAGTTGATATATTGATATGAAATATTCATTTGGAAATAAAGTATATTATTATTCGCATAAGGAAAAAAGAAATAAAAATTTTATGGAAATAAATCAATTACCATAAAGAATACACTAGTGGAATTCTCTTTTCTGCACACTGCCTACCACTAGTAATTTCTATTTATTATATTATAACCTCCTTGTTTCTATTAGTTTGTTTGACAGTTCAAACTTCAAAACTATTCATTTAAAAAAAAGAAAAAGACCAATTTTCGATTTGATTTGAAACGAGTGCAATATAATCGATTCTCGATTAAATCCAGCATTTTAATATCTATTTTTAATTTTTTATCTGTGTTAACTAGGCAGATTAAAAACATATCTACAAAATAATATGAAAAAAATACCAAGTATCAACATGTCAACAAATAACAGTAACAACAATAATTCAATGTTGTTTTCATTTTCGTTAAGCGTTTCAATATTTTATTTCCTAGATAACCTCAGCTTTTCTTTAGTGATTTAATACTGATCCGCCTTTTATATCTTTAAGTAATTAGTGAAAAATAACCTGTTACAGTGTTATTACAGTGAAAAATCGCCTGTTACAGTGTAGGTAATACAAAAAATCACTTTTATTTTTCTTCAATAACTCAGCTCCTAGATTGACAAATTTAGCCAGATTTTCAGGTATGAATTTTTTATATATAAGCTTTCAAATGGTCCGAATTTCATCTTGTTAACATCTGGGCCCAAAAATGTATGGAGATGTCTCCTTCTCCTTTTAGCGAAATGTCCAAGTTTGCAATACCAGTACCATTTATTTATTCATTTATTTACAGTTTAATGCATAAAGTAGTACATAATATTACAGACTTAATGCCAAAGGGGCATCAGTCAACCATCAGGATAAGCAAGTATAAAGAAAACGATCATTTCCTTTCATGGCAATTGCAACGATCACCAATGCCATTTATAACGTCATCTTGTCCTATAAGTAAAATTCATATAAGAGATAGGAAAATAGCAAAAAAATTATCAACAACAAACTTTTATATTTTCATCTTATATTTCATTAGTGACCGCCAACAGGGGTAGCTTGATGCGAACCTTCTTTCACGTCGTTCAATGATTAGTTTATATGAGCATTACCCGTTTCATTATTATCTATTTCAAGCTAACTACTTTACATTGCACTATTAATAAAAATTGTGTTCAATAGTATCAAATATCAAAAAAAATGTAAACATTTATGGTAATATTTTATTTTTATTTATAGTATCATTTAATATAATTTACGTATTTTTTTTTTGTATATTATTTACAGTAGTATTAGTATTGTACGCACTAAGTTTGCCTTTTTAAATATATTTTCCTTTGTGGGTCTACTGGAAGATATTTCAGCAAATTATGGAATAAGTAGAACCTTTGTACAAACTTACTATAAGACTGTTTCTGTATGTTGTTGTGTGTACATAAATAAATTTAAAAAAAACATTGGACATGCATTTAAATTACTTAATCGAATAATACGATTGAATCATAGAACTAGTATTTTCATTGAATTATCCTTAGTGTAAACGCACCATTGGGGACTTTGATACGATATTGTCTCTTGAAAAACTATCCCATTGTGCAATCAGCTTAAGTTTATAAAGAACGAAGAGAGTACAGCGACCCAGCTTTCTGTTTTTCGCGTCCGCCTCCATTTCGCAGTTACAACAACGTTACCATTTAAGGTATGTAATTGCTCAAACAGTTACTAATACGCCCTACCAACACGCTAGATAGCTCAGTAGATAAGACGCGTTAGACTTTAATAAATAATAACATATGTCACGTATAGTGGTCGGTGATCATAATCGGCTCATAATCATTTCAAACATTTGAGACGGCGTACTGCATTGACTGTCAACATAATGGTATATGCTTAGGCTCTTTTTAAATTTATGACGTTAATTTTGTTGGTTATCGTTACCAATCCGTGCGCCCTATGCCCAATCAGATATAGAACGAAAACGTGGATACTGATATAGCACAGGATTTATGTTTATTACTATTTATATAGCGTTATGTCCGTTACAGCAGCTAGGCAGAGTCAATAGAGCAGCTAGCTACTCGGGTGACGCTTAGCCAAAAAATATGGGTTTAGATTCATTATCGTGAAATAAGTCATATGAGACTACATCATCTTCTACACAATCACAAACCAGTTTATAATTAGTTACTTTTATCGACATGCAAGATAAGAAACATAATTAGCACATTATTTTTTGTTATTATTTCTACATAACACAAATAGCAGCTTAACATTGCTGTGTTTCGTGTGGTGAGTGTAGAGAACCGGAGACCCTTTCTATACTGGAAAAGAGGCATTCCATCTTAGTCCTCACGGGTGACAACACATCTGCAGTTTGATTATTTATTAAGGATAGATGTTAGATGTCTATGGGTCACAGCAACCACTTACCATCAGGTGGGCTGCGTGCTCGTTTGTCACCCTATACTATAAAAAAAAACATAAATATAAGACCTAAAAGTCCCAGAACAACATGGAAGACCACTGGTATATTGGAGCACAAAATTCTAATCATTTTAGTTTGTAATAAAATAAAAGGCAATGGTTATGGCTTATTCATTTTTTTTAATAGAATAGGGCTGACAAACGAGCACACAGTCCACCTGATCGTAAATGGTTGCTGTGGTCCATAGACATCTACATCTATCTTCGTTTGCGAATTAAAATGCAGATGCGTTGTCAGCCATGAGGACTAAGATAGAATGCCTCTTTTCCAGTAAAAAGGGTATCCGGTTCTCTACGCTCACCATACGAAACACAGCAGTGCCAAGCTGCCATTTTACGCTGGTATTCTGTGAGAGCGTGGGTGCTTCCCAGGTCGAGCCGATCCACTCGTGCTACAACTATACTGTTAATATAGCTGCAGCATGGCTCTCCCACGTATAAATCTATTTGATGTTATATGTGAATTTTAAATTTGATTATTATGCTTACGCAACGAGGTATGAGAGAGGTGGCATTTTTTTCATCAAGTGGCAATTTACTTAATTCACACGCCTCACCTGCACGTGATGTGTGGTGATTTATAAGTGAGCGAAAAACCCATCGAAAACGTTAAATTCAGATTTCATAAAAAAAGTATTTAGTAATTTATTTACAATGTGCTAAGGCAAAGTGTATCATAGAATAAAAGTCTCAATTTCAAACTTGCGTGGAAATTATTTACTATTTCAATTTTTACCCTTTGAGTGGACCAATAATACTATCACAAGTTCAAGCCTATTAAAGTTCACTGCTGAATATAGGCGTCCCCCATAGATTGCCTCATGGGGGGGGGGGAGTTGATATGGATTGCCCACCACAGTTTTTTTTAGTCGTTATTAAGAAGACTCTGCTGCCCATCTCCTGATTTGTTTCCCTCTGTCGCCTCTTACGACACCCACGGGATGATATGGGGTAGTGGTTCTTCTAACATCGCCACTACACGATTAACAATTAGATTGTCATCAAATCAATAATGGCTTTATCTTTTTTCACATCCTTAAGACGAAAATGTTTCTTCCAATTTATATGGTAGCATTAAAAAGAGAAGAAAGGTATGTTTACTAAAAGAAGAATCATTTAATTCCGTTTAGCTGTTGCCGAGATTGGTAAAAAAGATACGTGTCGAATGTAAACCTCCTTTTTTGAACTCGGTTAAAAAGTAGAACTAGAAGAGACCTCGGCCCTATCTAATAAACGTTATAATCCGACAAATTTGTAAAAGGATGACACAATTGCCGAATTGTACTGAATTAACCATTTAAATTTAAAAAAAAACGCCTGCTATTTTCATTATCAATTGTATTAAACAAATAGGTGTATTTTATAGGTATTTTAATAATATCAAAAAATAGCTAACTTACCTATGAGAATTTTTTGCAATTCTTCAATAATTTAAGCTCTTATCAATCATTTTAGAAATCCTCGTTAAACTTGTTATTCTGAAAAAGTTGTAAAATTTTACCTGTCAAATTGAAGCTTTTAATTAACAGAAAAATTGCAGGCACATATTACTCTACAATTTTGTTAATTTCCCACCATGACTTTTTTAACAGAAATGTAAAATGTAATACGTTATAACAAATTTTAAATTGTAACTTATTAGATAGAGCCTCAAACTGCAGATTAAAAATCAAGAAACAATATTTTAAAGAAATTTTGTTTTATTTTGATTATTTTATCTGTATAGTCGTGGAACTATTCAATAAAATTAATGTTAAATAGAATCCATGAATAAAAACCAATAACTGTTTTTATCTTAGGAATAAACAATTAATTGAAGTACTAAAACAAAGCTTTATTTTATTCTATAACAGCTAAACGGTTAATAGCTTTAGCTGCTAAAGAAATAATTTGAATAACTGCAGACAGTAATTGAATACGAGTTGAAACAAGTGCACTTACTTTCTTACTACAGGTAGTCAGCTTAGACGGGAAATTTTATACTGCGATAACCAATGTGCCACATATAATATATAATAACAAATACGTGGCAGAGCCATGCTGTAGCTATATTAATAGAATAAGCCGTGGAAGGACCACGCTCTCACAGAATACCAACGTAAAATAGCAGCTTAATTCTGCTGTGTTTTGTATGGTGAGGGTAGAGAAGGAGATCTATTCCACTGGAAAAGAGGCATTCTATCTTAGTCCTCACGGCCGACAACGCATCTGCATTTTAATTCTCAAACGAAGATATATGTTGATGTCTATGGGTCACAGCAACCACTTGCCAGGTGGACTGTGTGCTCGTTTGTCCATCTTATTCTGTTAAAAAAAAAATAGAAAATAAAAAAGCCGTTACCAATCCACCCATCAAGTTAAGCAATTAAACTTGTTAGAACTTTCCGCGTAGTGAAATAAAATGATATGTCCTGCCCAGATTGAAGAGTTTTATTTCATTACGTGGAAATAAGCAAATAAATTTGTAACAACTTCAATATAATGGATTTCAGCCAAGTAACGCCTGATTCTATTGATTGAGCTGAGCACTGGTAATATCTCCCCAATAAGGCATGTCTATCAGGATGCCTGTATTTAGTAGTGCACGGTAGAGCACGCGGTAAATTTAAGAATGGTTTCATTCTTATTAATTCTTAAAAGTAATTACATATTTATAAAACCATAAATTTCTTATTTTACTGAATGCTATATTAAGTAATGAAGATACGTAGATGTGCGTAATTGAAACATTTTTTTAAATCTCTACAATGGAGTTCGTTAAGTAGAAATAGTATTTATTTAATTTATGAAATGTTAAACCTTAACTATTTCTCTGCTTTGACTGAACCATAAATGAACTTATGCCTAAATAATATGTCGTGGTAGTGTACCCCCCCCCCTCCCCACGAAAATATATACATTAGTGTAAAGGTAAAATAAAAGCAGTATAATTAAAGTTGTAAGAGTATCATTGTTGTAAAAGCTCTATACGTGATAGAGCCATGCTGCAGTCATATTAGTAGTATAGTTGTAGCACGAATGGGTCGGCTCGACCGGGGAAGGACCACGCTCTCACAAAATATCAGCGTCAAGTAGCAGCTTAACTCTGCTGTGTTTCGTATGGTGAGTGTAGAGAACCGGAGACCCGTTTTACTGGAAATGAGGCATTCCATCTTAGTCCTCACGGGTGACAACGCATCTGCATTTTGATTCGCAAACGAGGATAGATGTAGATGTCTATGGGCCGCAGCAATCACTTACCATCATGTGGACTGTGTGCTCGTTTGTCACCCTTATCCTATAAAAAAAATCAACAGTCAACACGCCTCTTTTACGGTTTTTAACTTTTTGATCTTTTTAACGGCTCAGTGCTCATCAATGGTGAGTATGGAGCCGTTAAAAAAGGGTTGGCATCCTTGAACCGGTAGGCAAAGTGTAGGGGGACTAGATGAAGTGACATCCTGGTAAGTGATGCAGGAAGTCGATGGATGCGAGTGACTCAGGACCATGTTTTGTGGAGTTCCTTGGTGGAGGCTTATGTTTAGTTGTGGACTTGTGGTGGGCTGAATTGATGCTAATTATGATTATATTCTTATTATCTATATACAAATAAATTAAATTGAAGTGTATGTTTGTAATGTAAAAATAACAGCTTTTTACTAAATGCATATGAAATTATAAACGACACTTATAACAAACACACAGTTTTTAAAAATTTTGTCTGTCTGTCTGTGCTGGCTAATAGCCGAAACAGCTGGACCGATTTTGACCGGACTTTCACTGGCAGATAGCTGATGTTATAAGAAGTAACTTAGGCTACATTTATTTTAGAAAAAGAATTAAGGTTCTGCGCAAATAATTAAAACCCATGAAATCCGATCGTAATAAATTACACGCGGGCGAATTTGCGTGGAACAGTTAGTTCTTAAATAAAACAAAATCGTTATAAATGCTTCAATTATCAATCCAGTTTTATAACTAAAATAATCACTGAACTAGTTGGTAAGACTTCTTTCCCAGGTGCCCATCTGGGTGGGTACCCTTCTTAACTATTTCTGCCGCCAAATAACAGTGCTTGCACTTCTGTTGTGACGAGTATATAGAGCCAGCATAATCACGAGTTGTGAGGCATTTCATCTTAGACCTCAGAAGAAACAACGGAACTGTACTTTTCTTTGTTTGAAATTGGCTGCAGCTATCCACGGACTGCCATAGCCTGATATTGGCTGCAACTATCCACGGACTGCAATAACCACTTACGACCAGCACGGTTAGCATGGGCTGGGTACAAAACATTTATCCCCTGATTTTACCCACTGACAAGAGATAAAATTATCTTGTCCTTATGCCAAAGCACGACTACGGGGAGAAGTATATCCCCGTTTGACATAACGAGTAGACATACTCGTATATACCCCGTTGGTAGCGTAGAGCCAAATGAAAGATAAAAAATATGCTTTTTTGACATTTGAAAGTGACAATTTTATCTTAGTTTATTGGACTTGGGTTTAAGTTTATAATCATACAAAATCTATCTAAGTCTAAGTCTATCTTCCATTTTATCTACAGTGGATATTATACCCACCGGTGTACCCGTGCTCCAAGGGTGGATAAAACTAAGTGAAGGGATAAACATTTTCTCCTTTCCCCGGGTATAAAATTGTCGCCTGCCCATGCTAGCCCTGCAGATGGACTGCAAGTTCGTTTTTCACTTCGATTTTATATAAATATATTTATATATTTCACATATTTTATATATTTAACAGTGGTAGAGCCACGCGGCAGCTTTTGCTGTCGCACGGATGGGCCGGCTCGAACCGGGGTGGTACTACAACCTCACAGAAAACCAGCGTGAAGTAGAGATTTACCTCTGCGTTTCGCTTGGTGAGTGCAGGTGGCCCTTTTTACTGGAAATGAGGCATTCCATCTTAGTCCTCACGGGTGACAACGCATCTACATTTTGATTTGTAATAGAGGATAGATGTAGATGTCTATGGGCCGCAGCAACCACTTACCATCAGGTGGACTGTGTGCTCGTTTGTCGCCCTTATCCTATAAAAAAAATACTAATAGATTCAAGAGATGAAGGTGGTTATACATTTTGTACTTCTCAACCGTCAAAAAACACTAAATGTTAGCTCAAGCTGATTTATATCACTAGTACAATGTATATAAATTGAGTATATGTATAAGAAAGTGATTAGATGCATGTTTACCTTGTTTCATTATATATTTTTGGTACTTTATTCAATGCTTACACAATCCATGATTTGTTAGGATTTTGGTAAATGTTTACATTTTTGCAGTTGCTCAATAATCTGTAGACTACTACTAAAATCTCAGTACGACTGCAACTAGTTTCATTGTAAGCACAGGATCGCGTGGACTTGTACTTTGACAGAGGAGAACGCCTGCGTAAGGCTACTCCTCTCCGGTCCTCCGGTCGCCCGTGTAGCTCTGTGCTATTTTGCGAACTGTGTGTTTATATTTAAAAAGTTTTTTGCCAGTTATATTTCCTTCGTTTCTTCGACATATTAGGGAATAATATACAGCTATAATCATACATGTATTTAAAACCAATTCCGACCTGAAATTAGTTTAAATATAGTAATTTTACTACGACGCGATATAAATTTTTACAAAGCTCTTACGAAAGTGAAAATGAGACTGATACAAATTGTTAAATTATTGTTAAACCAACCACTCTAGTAGTTAAATATTATGTTAGTATTAAAATTTATTTCATTGTACCAGCACATCAGTATAGTTTTTAGGGTTCCGTACCTCAAAAGGAAAAAACGGAACCCTTATAGGATCACTTTGTTGTCCGTCTGTCTGTCTGTCTGTCTGTCAAGACCCTTTTTCTCTGGAACGCGTAGAGGTATCAAGCTGAAATTTATATCAAATACTCAAGTCTACTGACCCTTGGGGCTGTGAAAAAATCAAACTTCTCAGCCAACGCAATCAAAGGATACAGTCGTTTATGCCGCAAATTTTCGATATTCGCAAGGGAATCAAAAGTCAAAACCTACAGGGTACTTCCCGTGAACTGAGAATCTTAAAATTTGGCACGAAGCAACGTATTATAGCACAGATAAAGGAAAAATTGCGAAAAGCATAAATTTTTAGTTACATCATATAATAAAAATATTTTTAATAATTTTAAACTCATATACCTACGGATTTGTTCGGAACCCTCGGTGCGCGAGTCCGACTCGCACTTGGTCGGTTTTTTTTTATAGGATAGGGTGACAAACGAGCACACAGTCCATCTGACGGTAACTGGTTGGTGTGGTCCATAGACATCTACATTTATCCTCGTTTGCGAATCATAATGCAGACGCGTTGTCACTTGTGAAGACTAAGATGGAATGCCTCTTTTTCAGTAAAAATGTTCTCCGGTTCTCTACACTAACAATACGAAACACAGCAGTGTTAAGCTGTTATTTTACGCTGGTATTCTGTTAGAGCGTGGTTCTTCCCCGGTCAAGTCGACCCATTCGTGCTACAACTATACTACATAGTGTTGGCAGAATTTTATTTTCCGTGACAGGACAGATTATATTACAGGAACAAATTCAAAAGCTATTACATGGATATTTTTTATTTTTGAAGTCAGTTTTTAGCGTTCCGTAAGGTAACCAACGGGACCCTATTACTAAGTCTCCGCTGTCCGTCCGTCCGTTTGTCAGCGGGCTATATCTCATTATCCGTAATAGGCAGACAGTTGGAATTTACATATGTGTATTTCTGTTGCCGCTATAACAACAAATAATAAAAATAAAAATAAATTAAAAAATTAATGGGGGCTGTATTTTACGATGGTACGGAAACCTTTATGCGTGAGTCCGATTCGTACTTGGCCGGTTATTAATTTTTATTAAAAGTTTACTTTATTAATTACTGAACTAGCAAATATACGAAGAAATAATTTCAAAACACGATTAGTGAATAAGGTTGCTGAGGTGTAATAAAATCAATTAAAAGCATATTACTAACAAGTTGAACGTCTGTCGGGCGCTATAATTATTTTAAATCTCCAATATAACTCATCACTATTTGTAGCCAATGCTACTCGCATGGAGCTGGCGCAAATAGAATAAACACTCAGTAAAGACAAGCTTCATTCCATCAACTTTTTGTGCCGTGGCATCCGTGTGTGTTTTAAGAGAAAATTTAATCGTAACTTTAAACATATAAAGTTGTGTTTCCCTTGTAGTATATGTAACTGTAAACTCCGATATGGAACTATTAATCCAAATAGTGATTTACTCTGGAATCTGGATGAACAAGTCATATTATATTTGAATTATTTTACAAAAAATTTTGCTGCGTTTTGCAGCAATTTCAATATTATTTGGAAAATGTCATTTTAAAAGTAGTTTCGGTACTTTTTTTTCTTTAACTATAACATTAGCTACAAAAGGTAGTTATAGTTAAACAAAAAGCCGAAAGGAAAAATTAACACATTGCAATTATTCCATATATATATATATATATATATATATATATATATATATATATATATATATATATATATATATATATATATACATACCTTGATAAACAAATTCTCAACAGTGTGTTTTTTTAAGTTTTTGTGAGATTTTTGACAGTAGCATAAGCCAGGAGACATTCGATGGTGATAGTACAAGTACATCTAAGAGCTTAAGCAGATAAAATAATTTTTATATAAAAACTATCTCTCAAGTTGGACCAAATTGCACAGAGTGCAAATTTCATTGAAATCAGTTCGGTAGTTTAGGAGTTCATCGCGGACAAACAACGTGACACGTAATTTTTATATATAAAGATTAGATAGATAACACACAAAAACATATTACTTTCACTTCATAAAATCCGCTTTAAAGTATGATCAGCAATCCACCGACGGCGGTCATATTCCCACCAAATCTCTGGAACTTTTTATGACAAAATAATTTCTTTTTAATATCTTGCAGCAGTACAGGCAGTTGCGGCATATTTTTGTAAACAGTTTCGTTCTATATTAGCACTCGTACCTGTGTGAATTCGGTATAATATAGCAGATAATTTTAAATATTTATCTTATTTCTTTAGAAATAAAAATAAATTATTTAAAATTAAAAACAGTAGAAATTTCTCATGTATCGTGGGGGTTTACATACATAAATTTCACAAGGACAAACATCCAGACCCGGTACAATTATTGTAGGCCGTACAAATACATGTTCCGTGCGGGATTCGAACCCGCGGTCTTTAGCGCTGCAACTTATAACTAAGCCACGCCACGGAGCCGTCAATTTTTCTTGAAATTCAATCCTTAGATAAATACAAAAATTTATTCCTGGCCGACAATTTGCTCACTTGAAATAATAAGGCAAAAATAAGCTAAATATGTACTTAAATCATTATTAATAATATCATTTATAATATATAAAAAAAACGGTAATTGGAGAATACTCGAGTAAAACGAACATCTGTGTGTCTATAGCTGAAATAAAATGAAACCGATGACTAAAAATTTTTAAATAATTAAACCTTCTTACATTTACTCACATATTTATCTCAAAAAAAAGATGATAAGTGACTATAAGTTGATTTATTGGAGAACAAAGCCGAAAAATATACGCATCTTTTGAGTGACTTAATATGAAAAATCTCAGTGTAGTCTAAATCTACTGAGCTGTAATTTCTACTGAAAAATATAACTTTTAACAAAAATAAAAGTTGACTTCAAAGAACTAGAAATAATAACATATTTGCATTTTCTACTCAGAGCTAAAGTGTAGTTTATAGAAGAATTTTTTTTTACACTTTTGAGTGGATTTAGGAATATTGCAATCTTTAGATTGTCTAAATAGTTACATAGAAAACTTCGCCCCCTTTTTATCATCCTTAAGGATGGAACTTTACCTATTCCTTAAAAGAAAGAATCATCAAAATCGGTATACAGTTGGCGAAGATATCGAACATAAATACAAAGTCGAATCGAATTCGAAATTAAAATCGTTGAATTGTAAGCTTGCTTTATTGAAGTCGACTAAAAAGGTAGCACTTACGATTCAGCTGCCCAAACATTGCCATACAAGACGCAAAGGGCAAGGTCGCAGAATACTAACAACAATAAAGGTACCAAATTTATTGTATGATTTGTGATAAGAAATCACACAGCGAATTTTGAACTAAGCTCCTGAAAAACCATGATAAATGACGAAGAAAGATTTTTTTTTACATGGGGAAATGCCTACGCATACCCGACTCGCGGGGGCAAGGACGGGTTATGTCGGACTCGCACCGACTAAAACCCCATGGTGTTCCACCCTCGTCGCATATTGGCAGGGCCACGGGAACGCTTTCGCACACTTCCGCGGCCCCACCTGCGCTGGCCACCCCATGGCGGCCCCTCATCGGGAGAGAACTACTCCTCCTCCATCACCCTCTCAGGTAAGGTGCACCAGAACACATGGCGCGCCCACCTCCTCGGCCTCCAATTTTATGTGCGTAACGGACGCCCCCGTGTCCGATGCGCGAAGGCCATGGGGCCAGGAAAAACTAGCACTCAGAAGCACCAGCCTTCCTGACCCCAGTGGCGGATCTAGTCTATGGCTCCGCCGCCAACCAAGATTCGGCTGCGGAGGCTGGAGGAGGAGTAGGGCGAGCGGCGCCTCGCAATATCGACACTCCTCTCCCCCCGCAGCCCCACCACCACCGCATCAACGGTGCGGCCCCGTTTGAGTCGCGGAGGATAGGGCGAGTGGCGCATCGCCATACCAACACTCCTCTTCTTCCGCGACTCTACCTCGGCTGCAGCGGTAGAGGGAGCGGACACCCCTCCCACCGCAGCCCACCGACACACATCCGAAGTGGGCTCACCAAGCCCGCTCGGAGTGGCCACCTCGGGCCGGCCCTACACCACGGGCCAGCCAAGGGGTTCCTCTTTGTTCACCGTGGGTGACCAAGCCACGGCTACTAAGCCCCCCCGCCACGACAAGGCGGGAACCCGTTCGGGGGGGAAATAACGAAGAAAGATTAATGCAACCACAGGTTACCAAGTAACTTTACTCCCTATGATCAAACTATAATAATGATACTTGGAAAAATGTACTGTTCAATAACAAGTCTTGAATTTGTTTGATAGCAGATTATAGAAGAGTCTAAGTAAAGAGATAAACCAGAGAAAGCTTCGTATTATAATGTAACGTTATTAGAAGAATTCCGCAAGCGGAGAAAGCGTATAATCAAATCATTTTCTCCCTCCTCCTCTCGATTTTTATAGTCAAGGATTTTTAGAATCAAATTAGCAGTGTAATTGAAATTTATATTTATGATCAGGAAATAGGACAACGTTTGTCCAATTGGTGGCCAAGGAGCCCTAACGACTTACAGAACTAGCTAATAGAAATAATAGACAATTATTAGTAGGTACCGCGGGTAGCTCGGCACCAGTGTTGTATTATCTTTTTAAAAGTAAATAAAAACTGACAATATTTATTTACTATCCTTATTAAAATATACTTGAAAACTTTTTGTAAATAACTCGACGATGGAATCCATTAGATATTTTCAGTTTTGAGCGAATATACTGATAAGTGCAGTTCCTCGGGGCTAAGTGCTGCTGTAAAATTGACACCAACGTGCACCCCGAGTTTGTTTATCGTTGGCATCAATTAAATTGTTAATTGCTGGTTAAGAGCCGTGGTAGCTCAGGGGCTAACCACTCGCTGTAAATTTCACAGTACGCGTGCAACCTGGGTTCGATACCCGCCGGCGTCAATAAAATTGTCAATTGCAATTTTAAGTGCTGATTAACCACGTGTTCGGCGGTGAAGGAAAACATCGTGAGGAAACCTGCGTGTCTGAGAAATAAAAAAAATATATATCTCGAAGACATGTGAAGTTCGCCAACACGCATTGGGGCAGCGCGGCAGCAATTTCCTTACCCTAAAACCCTTTCATAAATGAGCCACATAGTAACTTTAACCATTTGCTCGATTGGGAAGAAAAAGATCATGTTGAAACCTGCATGTGTGAGGAATAAAATATTTCCAGGACATAATATAAAGTTTGCCAAAGCGCACCCCCTCTTTAATGTAGGAAGGCCTTGCCCTGCAGTGGTAGGCTGTATTTATTACTATACTATATGTGGTAGAGTGTCGCTGCAGCCATATTATGGTTGTAGCACGAATGGGTCAGCTCAACCGAGGAAAGACTGCTGTGTTTCGTATGCCAAGTGCAGAGAACTGGAAACAGTTTTTTACTGGAAACGAGGAATTCCATCATGGCCATCAGGGGTGACAACGCATCTGCATATTGATTCTTGATCGAGGATTGATGTAGATATCGAAGGCTCGGTTGTTACCCGCATTTTATTTTTAAAAAAATACACAAGGGGAAACGGATAAGTAGTTTTTTATGCTGTTTTGTGATACGGGAAGTTTCATGTTCCTTTAACGGAATATCATATATTCTTTTAACCATATTTCAACGCAGATCGCGCAAATACTGGATATCTTACAAGAAGTGCATTGTTTATTGAGACAAGTAGAATTACATCTACGTATAAGTATCGATCGAGTCTATTAATTAATATAACAGCGGCATCTTTTATTTGTTTCTTGTTCAACGGGTAATTGTATGGATGCCATCACATGCTTAAAGTCAATGTGGTGATAACTTAACCATTTAGCTGACTGGATTCAACCAGTTGCTCTTTTTGTTAAAATGTCACAAAGCTAGTTGCATATTACGAGTATTTATTTCAGAACTTACCCGTGCTATAATAACTATTGCATCATTGACTTATCGTTAAAAATGTAGATTAAAAATATTACACTAAGCTTGTTTTGAGATATGGTGTTAAAGGAAATCTTGTACAAATCTTTTCAACAGTGGTAGAGCCACGCGGCAGCTATTGCTGTCACACGGATGGGCCGGCTCGAACCGGGGTGGTACCACGACCTCACAGAAAACCAGCGTGAAGTAGAGGTTTACCTCTGCGTTTCGCTTGGTGAGTGCAGGTGGCCAGAGGCCCTTTTTACTGGAAATGAGGCATTCCATCTTAGTCCTCACGGGTGACAACGCATCTACATTTTGACTTGTAATTGAGGATAGATGTAGATGTCTATGGGCCGCAGCAACCACTTACGATCAGGTGGACTGTGTGCTCGTTTGTCACCCTTATCCTATAAAAAAAAAAAAAAAAAAAAAACATTCATTCATTACCACCTATATAAAAGTAAAGTAAAGTTGCAGCCTATATACATCCCACTGCTACATTGGGCACAAGCCTCCTCTCATTTCTGAGAGGGTTTTAGGGCAAGGAAATGTCCGCCGCGCTGCCCCAATGCGTGTTGGCGAACTTCACATGTCTTCGAGATATATATTTTTTTTATTTCTCAGACATGCATGTTTCCTCACGATGTTTTCCTTCACCGCCGAGCACGTGGTAAATCGGCATTTAAAATTGCAATTAACAATTTCATTGGTGCCGGCGGGGATCGAACCCGGGTTGCTCGCGTACTGTGAAACTTACAGCGAACGCTAACCATCTGAGCTACCACGGCTCTCGCTTATACAACCAGCACAACCATTATACCACCTATATAAGTCCATTGCTAAGCATAGGCTTCCAAAGATACTCTACAGGGGGTATTTTGCCATAGTTGCCACACTTAACAGGCGGTGCGGTAACGATAGTTTTTTTTTATTATTTTGAGTTGTTATCAGGAAGATGCTGCTGCTCATCTCCTATTTCAGTTTTCTTCTACCGTCTCTTACGACACCCACGGGACGATATGAGGTTATGAATATTCTTACACCACCACTATACAGTAAAGAAAATCTTTCACATATTATTTTTTTAAACTGACATTGTTCCTTCTTCCGTATTAACTTTCTATTATTTCTGTACATACTTTTTGAACGTGGTAGAGCCATGCTGCAGCTATATTAGTAGTATAGTTGTAGCACGAATGGGTCGGCTCGAACGGGGAAGGACCACGCTCTCACAGAATACTAGCGTAAAATCGCAGCTTAACACTGTTTTCGTATGGTGAGTGTAGAGCACCGAAGACCCTTTTTACTGGAAATGAGGCATCTTAGTCCTCACGGGTGACAACGCATCTTCATTTTGATTTGTAACAGAGGATAGATGTAGACGTCTATGGGTCGCAGCAACCACTTACCATCAGGTGGACTGTGTGCTCATTTGTCACCCTTATCCTATAAAAAAAAAGACTCAAGAAATAGATCTTTTTGTTACAGTATAATTGCAATAATATTTAATAAAAGCTGTGTTATTGCTATTTTTGAATCATACATAAACGCTGGTACAATCTGGCTCGAAGGACCACGGCACAATCTTTCACATGATATAGGAGACTCGCCATTTTTTAATCATACAAAAATGCTGGTACAAATCTGGCTCGAAGGACCACGGCCCAATATTTCACGTAATATGGGAGACTCGCCATTTTTTAATCATACAAAAACGCTGGTACAAATCTGGCTAGAAGGACCACGGCACAATCTTTCACATATGGGAATTTGTTAAATATTGCTCGGTGATTTTTATTATATTCAGAATAAGAGTGTACGAAACTTCGACTTATACGCGATTAAATTCAATTAGCAGGAATGGTAGATATGATGAGGATATAGAACGACGAGTGAAAGCAGGAAATAGAGTGAATGGGGCTATTACAGTCTATTGTGGGAAGTCAGAATGTGCCCAAAAGGCACGTAAGGCAATTCACAATGCTGTGTTAGTCCCTACTTTAATGTATGGTAGTGAAATTTGGGTGTGGCAGAAGAAGCACGAGAGTAGAATAAATGCTGTAGAAATGCGGTCGTGAAGGAGTATGTTAGGGATGAATCTGACAGGGTGAGAAATTGTTTGATAACAGAAGAGTATGGTTTGCAAGATGATGTTGTGACCAGGATTAAGAGAGGAATGCTTCGATGGTTTGATCATGTAGAAAGAATGAATGAGGAAAGAGTGGCAAAGCAAATTTATATTGCAGAGGTGAACGGCATAATCGGGAAGGGACGCCCAAGGCTAAAGTTTATCGACCAAATTGGCGATATATTGAAAATGGGCCAAATTAAGAGTACCTTTAACCCACGTGCGTGTATGCGTAGGTATATCGATGTAGAGTAAGCGAGAGCGGTGTTTCAGGATCGTGCCAAATGAAAATCCATAGTCTCTGCCTACCCCTCAGGGTGACAGGCGTGAGTGTTTATGTTTTTATATAACTGCAATACCGGAGATAAACTAATCCACGGTTTCTACTTCGAGTTAAGCCGAGTATCGTTTTTCGAAATAACTGTACGCGAGTAGCAGATTGAATGATGAATGTATGTAAAACCCGTCAAATAAGTATTGTTCTACAACGGGACGATATAAAAGCTTATACCATGTCCGCTCGATTTTGTCGTATCATTGTGTTACAAGTAGCTGTTACTGTTACAACTAACTAAAAGTCCACTGCTGAACGTATTATCTCATAGGGGATACATAGTTGCCACGTTTGGCATGCGGGTTAGCAACCGCTCTTTTTTTAGTTGTTATTAGGAGGATGCTGCTGTAATGATTGTAATTGGTTAACAGTGGTAGAGCCACGCGGCAGCTTTTGCTGTCGCACGGATGGGCCGGCTCGAACCGGGGTGGTACCACGACCTCACAGAAAACCAGCGTGAAGTAGAGGTTTACCTCTGCGTTTCGCTTGGTGAGTGCAGGTGGCCGGAGGCCCTTTTTACTGGAAATAAGGCATTCCATCTTAGTCCTCACGGGTGTCAACGCATCTGCATTTTGATTCGCAAACGAGGATAGATGTAGATGTCTATGGGCCGCAGCAACCACTTACCATCAGGTGGACTGCACCAAGGATCTCCTAAGTGTGTGTTGTTTGTGGATTAGCAGTGGTCCCAAGCAACCGCCGGTACGACATACTCCACCGATCGTCGAGTCCGCATACTCCGTGAGGTGTCGAGGTCACCGGCCCTTAGGTAGATTCTTGGCACTTAAGATCGTTCTCGGCTTATAAGTGTCCAGTCGCGATTTTTAAGTGCCACCTATTGCACTTCCCCCAACCCTTTCGTAACGGAAGGGGTAGGCAGTGCCCCAAGTGTTGCAGCCAACCCACTCTCCACCGTCTCCCGTACCTCGCGGCGCGCTTCAGTCATCTGTCTGTCAGCCTGCTAGGTAGGGAAATTAGATAGGACACGCAAGAGACAACTACACATCTGCAAATAATGACCGGCAGGGGAAAGGGGGAGCCCCTCCCCCCCACCCCCTCGCGTTAGGAAACCCCCGGATCGTCCGGGGATATTAGATCGGCCTCTAATGGTTAGGGACCTCGCGAACCCGGAGCGCTCCAGGATCGTAAGCTCCTTCAGCCAGATCCCGAAAACCACCAGGAAGCCTACTTCGCCGCCTAAGGAGCCCGCATCGAGCGCCGCGCTCGTGTTCTCCACGCCTGAGTGCACGAGCGAACGCGAACCGTCGCCCCTACCGCAGCGGGCGAAGAAGTCGGCCAGGAGGCATACACCACCGGAGACAGAAGCATCCTTATACGAGAAGAGGCAATGCGTCGTGTCTCCAAACTCGTCAGCATCCGAATCTTCCGACGAAGAGTACCATCTACCAGCGGTCGAAGTAAGAAAGTACAATACGCCGCCGAAATCACCTTCTCCGAGAAAACCAACCCCTCCTATCTCCCCCAACCGACGTAGCAACGCAGTTGGGTACGAGCAGGGGGGGGAGGAATCGTACGGCTGGGATAGCACTACGTATGCTACCCTAGCACCATCGGATGGACAGCCAACAAACCCGTCTGGATTGCCAACGGACGACGGACAACGTCCGTCAACAAGCTACGCACAACTGGCAGCAGCCCCAGCAGTACCAAGGCAGGAGGCTGAAGCCCAGAAACCAGAGGTGGAATCCGGAAAAAGCCGATATCCTCCAATAGTCGCAGAATGCCTCCCGAATTGGACGAAGCATTTTGAGGTGCTCAACAAGAAGTTGGGTCACCCTCCGAACGCTCGTCCGTTCGGGAAGGGGGTGCGCTTTTCCCCCCAGAGTCCGGAAGAATGCCGGACCATCCAAAAATACTTAATGGAGATTACCAAAGAAATACCAGCCATGTCCTGGTACTGTTACACCCCCGAAGAAGAGAAACCCACAAAAGTGAAAATTAGGGGGCTGCCAGTTGACACGGATACTCAAGCTATAGGAGAGGCTATCAAGGCATTAGGTTTTCCAATTCGTTACGTTAAGGCAATCCCGCCCCGCAGAGGAAGACCGGGTTGCCTATACTTCGCGCAACTCGACCATTTAAGCCAAGAGAGGCTCAAGGATCTCTACAGCATCAACGAGCTTCTATTTATGAAAGGAGTCGTGATAGAAGCCTGGCAAGGACGAGTGGGACCAGCACAATGCCACCGCTGCCAGGCTTTTGGACACGCCTCCTATAACTGTTTCCGCCCGATAAAATGCGTCCGTTGCGCGGGGGAACACGCCGCAAACCAATGCCCGAGGGGTAGGGATGAAGCACCCACATGCGCAAATTGCGCCAAAGATCACACGGCCAACGATCGACGATGTCCGGTATTGAGGAGGATCGCACGGAAGCAAGGAATCACATTTCCGGGCTTGCTTCCGGAAGCGCCGAAGCAGATTCCGGAGAGTCGCCAGAGGACCGTCCAAGTTAACGAAGAGGGTTGGACAACCATAAGAGGAAAGGGGGGGAGGCAAACAGCCCCCCCCCCGCAACCACAGCAACATCAACCAATGGACGTTGTAGAGCCACCTCAAAAGAAAGCATCCACCGGAGCGACTCTCCAGCCCCCCGCAAATGACGCTACAGAGCGGCTAGTTCCTAAAACGAAAAAGCGGGGGAGAAGGAAGAAGAGTCAGACACAACAGCCTCCTCAAGCCGTTACCTCTACCCCCACCCCAGCGGTTACGATAGCCTCCCAGGCGCAGGTTACCGCCAAGGATACAAGGACTACCGTAGGTAGAGCACCAGAGAGGGCTCTACCGGAACATATAGCCCGCTCTACAACTAGAGCACGCTCTACCATACGCAGACAGACCCAAGCCCAGCCGAGACAAGAGCCAACCTCACATAGATTACCATCAGCCGGCCCTGGCTATATAGATGCCATCCACAGATTGGTTGGCATAGCCATAGAGGTCGGCACGCAAGTCCTGGCCGATATAGGAGCCGGGACAGACCCAATCACCGCGATAATGAGAGCGTTGGCGCAACTACTTGCCCGGCATTACAGAGGCGAGTAACCTGTGCCTACTATATTGGAATCCAGACGGGATACAACAGAAGATCCATGAACTCCGCACTGTCACCCAGCAGTAGGATATACAGGTGATACTGCTGGGAGAGACAAAATTAAATCCAAAGACGCATCTGAAGCTGCCAAATTACCACGTATATAGAAGGGACGAGGTCAATCCTCAAGGGACCGCCTATAGAGGTACGGCGGTTCTAGTGAGGAGAGACATCGTCCATCAAGAACTGGACCTATCAACTTATGAAACGATGCGCTCTATCGGCATAAAAATGGAGGCGGCGGGCGAGGAACTAAGGATCTACGCAGCATACCGCCCGCCAGGGACTCCATTCTGCTCCTCAGACATCCGGACAGTAATGGAAGGCGAAACACCAACCATCGCCGCAGGGGACCTAAACGCGAAACACCCGGCGTGGGGGTCCAGAGTGATCACCCCGCCGGGTCGTGAGCTTTATGATGACACCGAGAGAAACGGCTATGACGTTTTAGGTCCCGAAGAACCAACTCACGTTCCTTCGGATCACCGAAAATGTCCGGATGTATTGGACATCGTGCTCTCTAGGAACGTCAACTACCCGGTAGTGGTAGAGGTGCTGTACGACCTTATATCTCAGCACCTCCCGATTCTTATCACCATTGGCCTCAAGGCAGTGACTACGCTGCCCGGAGCTCTTAAAAGGAAGATAAATTGGAGGCTCTACCAGAGACACCTAATGGAGAGACCTCCAACATATTCACCCATAAACACAGCGGACGACGTAGAGGCCGCTGCAACTAGAATTACAAGGACGATCAAAGAAGCTCAACATGCGGCCTCTACGATCGTCCCAGTCACAGGAAGACGGGAAGAGCTGCCGCGAGAGATATGCGTGCAGCTCAAACGCAAAAGAGCGCTAAGAAAACTCTGGGCGCGTACTCGCTGCCCTCGACTAAAAACGCAACTGAATGCCTTAACGGATGAACTGTCGGTTGCAGTCCGGGCCCACCGAGGAGAGGCCTGGGAGCGGCGCATATCGGAAGCAGAGCAGGAAGATGCGTCGCTCTACAAACTGAACCGGCAGTTAACATAAACCAGACCCCCCGTTTGCCCGCTGACCAACAACGCGGGCGAACGTTGTTACGAGGCCAAAGATAGAGCGGATATCCTAGCAGAGCACTTCGAGGAGCAATTTATGCCAAACCCAGCAAGTGCGGAGTTCATGGAACTTCATACCCGGAAGGAGAGCCGCGTACAGGAGTTCCTGTCGAAGCCCGCGCCACCGCTTGCAGGAGAGTGGTTTATATCCCCCGCCCTATTGCGGAGGACAGTAGCCCGCCTGCAACCCAGGAAGGTGCCGGGGCACGACGGGATAACCAACGCAGCACTTCGACAGCTGCCTAATAGAATACTTGTGGAGTTAGGTCGACTCTACAACGGTATACTGCGGACATCCCACTTCCCGGAGGACTGGAAAATCGGCAAAGTGATCGTTCTGCCGAAACCCGGGAAGGACAGGCGTAGAGCAGCCAGTTATAGGCCGATCACGCTGCTACCGCACTTAGCTAAACTGTGCGTAAGATTGCTGCTAAGAAGCTTCCGCCCGTGCGTACATCTTCGGGCGGAACAGCACGGATTCAGGAGGGGCCACTCTACAGCAACACAGCTGACCAGGATGCTGCATTATCTGGCGGCCGAGTACAACCGCGGCCGCACATCGTTGGGCGTCTTTCTCGACATAGAGAAGGCGTTCGACAGAGTGTGGCACTCTGGATTACTTTACAAATTAGAAGCACAAACAAGTACCCCTCCTGCTATGTTGCGGCTAGTGGCGTCATTCCTGAGAGATAGGAAGTTCTACGTCTGTGTAGAGGACGCCGAGTCCGCAGCAAGACCAATTAGAGCCGGCGTACCACAGGGCAGCTGTCTTTCGCCGATCCTGTACGCGGCTTACACCAATGACATCCCCACCCTGGCAGACCATCTGCGCAAATGGGAAGACGATGTCGAATTAGCGCTATACGCGGACGATAGTGCCTACTTCACATCGTCTAGAAGAGCCCATATAGCCACTGCCAGGATGCAGCGCCTGCTGGACCTGCTACCACCATGGCTAGACGAGTGGAGGATGGCCGTCAACGTTGGCAAGACGACCGCTCTGCTCACTCGCCGTTACAGGAATTTACCACCACCACTGACGCTCAGGGGCCAGGAGATCACCTACCAGAAGACTGTAACGTACCTGGGATGCCGGATCGACCGGATGTTGCGCATGACCGCGCACGTCGATATCACCGTCCGTAACGCCAGATGTGCGCGGGCGGCGCTACGTCCGGTCTTAACAGCAAAATTACCACTTAAAACAAAATTAAAAATATACAAAACCTACATCCGATCAAAATTCACACATGCTGCGCCGGCCTGGTACGCGCTCCTGAGCGATCATCAGAAGCGGCGATTGCAGGTCCAGCAGAATTTGTCACTACGGACCATCGTCGGTGCAGGTCGCTACGTCCGGAACGACGTCATCGCGGCCAACTTGAGGATGGAGACAGTCGAGCAATTTGTGGCCCGGTTAGCGCGCGGTATGTTTGACCGCGCTGATAACGGGCCACATGAACACCTACAGGATTTTGCACCCCTACATGCTCGACCACCGGACGGGCGACCTCTGCCAAGAGAACTCCTCTCTATAGCGATTAGAGAGTCGAGTAACAACCCTCAATGCCGCAGACAGGCCAACCCAGACGCCCGGCCGCGTTAGCCGCCGGCAACATTAACCGATTACGAAAAACATTAAGAATACCTCAGACCGAACTAGGCGCCTTTTTCAGGCATTGACCGAATTAGACGCCTTCTCAGGAAAATGACCTTATTATGCCACCACTTCAGGCGGTGGCCACACTACCCGCCGCCATGGAAAAAAAAACTACATGGGAAAAATTTTATTCACTACAGCGACCGGGGAATCAAACCCGCGTCGCTGATCTAAACCGACAACGCCATAACGGCTCCCACGACCGGTGCATAGTGATGCACCGCGAGGAGATTCCGGGCAAAGGGGGACATACCCGAGGCCCGAGACCTGCTGTGTGCAAAAGCATACACGCAAACGATTACGTAGTGTAGGTGGACTGTGTGCTCGTTTGTCACCCTTATCCTATAAAAAAATGGCCTCTTTTCGTCTGATGGATTAACAGTTTATTGATCAATTACAAAAAAGAAAATTGTATTTTATATCTTGTACATAATTAACTTAGGAAAATTGGTAGAGTTTATTAATAATAATAGAAAAATCTAAAAATGGCACAGTGTACGGCCGGTTTATCAATAACTGATAATACTATTTTGTTTGAAATAAATGGAGTATTTAATGAATATTAATGTTTAATGAAGATATCGTTAATATTATTATAATTATATAATACTTATGACTATGTAATAATAATAAAAGTAACCATTATAATTACATTGAAGCCTATAAAAGTCTACTGCTGAACAAAGGCCTCTTCCACAGGCCTCTCTCTCTCTCTCTCTCTCTCTCTCTCTCTCTCTTGCTATATAGGGGGGATTTTGTCAAAGTTGCCACGCTTGCCAGGTGGTTACCGTAGTTTTTTATTGAGTCAGGAATATTCCTGACTGCTGCTGCCCATCCCTGTTTCGGTTTCCCTTTGTCCCTCTTATGATACCCACGGGATACCGTTGATACCCATGGGACTATATATGTTATTTTCTGTAGTGACACGTCAAAGCGTAAGCGTACTCGTAAATCCAAAACATTTTTTATTGTTTTCAGTATATTATTGAAAGTCACATAATTCTCTTTTTAAAATTGTACGAATGCACAAACAAACGGTACAAGCAGTACCGGTATAAAATTTAAATCTGCAAACCATGCCTTGAATTCTCGATTTAAATTCCTCATAGTCCGTCCTCGAAAGCGATTTAAAAAAGTCAAATAAAAACAAAATAAAGAAGCGTTGAAACATTCCATTCTCCAATAGGAGTGGGCGAGTTTTTTCACAGAATCGGCCAGCATGCTATAATCGTTAGACTGATCTTACCTTTAACGTAGTTCAATAGGATTTTCGAAACGCTTCTACTACTTGAAGCAAGTAAACACTCGTGTTGGTTATCGGTGTAGAAAAAATATATTTAGCTTTTATCTGATCAAGCGTAATTGTACAATTGACTTTTTTTATTTCAATGCTAAGTATGGTTAAATGGTTTCTGTCATTATCGAATGCTTCAATAGGAATATATTTATATTTGTCGGCTCCAGCATAATTAGATCAATAATCGTACAACGTTCAATACGAATTTCAATTTGTCGGCACAGAGTATAATTCCTACAGAACTGCAGTGCGATTGTAACTCTGGTAAGAATAGTTTGTCGGTGCAAACCACTTCGCAACTTGTAACCTTAAAATCAGACCAACAAAGAAAGATAGACGGAACGCTGCGGACATTTCAAGTGTACACATGTTTTATTATAATAACACGCAATCACGCATACATATGCATGTAAAATAATTTACAACCAACGATGTGGTTTAGATGCTTAAGTCTGCATCCATAAGTGAGCCGTTAAAGAAATAAGGAAGAAATAAATTTTTGTTGGTCTGGGACCGTAAATGAGATATTTATATGAGAAGACTCAGATTATAATCGATACTGATACTCAATAAAAGGAAACCGAATTTCAAAAGTCAAAACGAAGGCAAACATAATTCCCACTACCCCACTAGAGCTAGAGTAACACAATGGCACTGTTATTTAGTCAGTCGATTAAATAAGTTTACATACCGCCTTTCATAAATAACAAGCTGCTTCGGCAGACTATGTTCTGCCCTTTCCAGTAGGAGTGGTGAGTTTCACTCTGAATCCACTTCGAACTTTTTACAGTGTAAATATAAAATAACTCGTCAACAACGCCACCTATAGGGTCCATAATTTGTGATTTTCTTTTTTGATACTAAACTAACGTTAACATTTGAATCATTTTCGCCCATTTATTGGATTCTGGCATAACTATGAACCAATGCCTCGATAAAACAATTATATTTTTTGAATGCAAATACCCTCGTAAGAAGGATTTGCCTTCATCGCCATGTTTGGCAGACGAATTGGCGATACCAAATTTATCGCACCGTTGATTGTGCTGCCCGTTGCCAGTCTATGTTACACCCTAAGTTAAGTTACACCCTACTACGTCCCGCGCCTGAGCACAGGCCTCCGCTCATTTTTGAGAAGGTTTTTAGGGGTAGGAAAGTCTGCCGTGCGATAGTTAAGACCTTCCTATAAGATCTTTCTGGCATTTCCTCTTAGTCACATCTTGTGACACCCACGGGTCGGAATAGGTTGATAGGTTCTCTTATGCCATCTTCACTGCCATGAACACGCTATTTAGCACAGGTCATCTCCCATTTTTATTTTTCATTTAAATTCTCGTCACGGCTTCTATAAGGATAGGCACTTTACATTCTCTGTTTTTATTACATTTTTCATATAAGTACTTGCTAATGCTACTTACCATTACCGCCGGACATGTGCAGCACCTAAATTAAAAATAAACTATGGCGTTGCAAGCTAGGTACTAGTAATAGGAGATTTATGACAAGCGTCAGGTATCGGACATGCCGCAAATCTAAAACGAAATAATAAATAATCGCGTTTTTTCTTACACCTTGACAAAAGAAAATGTTAATTTTTCAGTCCGATAGATCCACAGTCGACTACATATTGCGTCGTTGCATCTCATAGAAAAAACTACACGTCCCTCTGCGCTGCCCAAAGAGACGTAAGAGCCAGTCGTTTGGAAAACAAATCGTCGCGTTTGCATTCGGAAGAAAATCGCTCCTATCCAGAAATGGATGGGGTGAATCAACGAACGGGTCGTTTGGAGAATAACGCGACCTATCAGAGCGCTTCGGTTGAAGTCGAGAATAATGTAGATCTGGACATAGACGGATTTAATATTTACGAAGGCAACTTTAAAAATGTGTATAGGAAGAAAAAGTTCGGTGAGTATACATAATTTATTTTTACAGATCAGAAACAGAATTTATAATTATGTTGATTGAGTATATAGTTAATATAGATAAAACATTATTTATTATACAGTACTTTATTTGACTTTACACCTTTTTGTGCTTATACAAGGTTATTTTTCAAAGTGTAGCCAAACTTTAAACTTAAGTTTAAATATATAAATAATGATTGATGATGCATATTAATGCAGTTTTTGAGAATACGAGTAAACAAGGCTTCTATTTTTTTTTTGAAATTATCCCAAATTCAATGTGATTTATGGGCAGCAACTACGCGTACGCGCGCTCCTCTGTGTGCTATTCAATTCGATCGACCCTTACGAATATGTGCGTGCGTAGTTAACTAGTAGGCGTTAGATATTCATGAATGACAATCAGTGAACATAATGCATTACCAAGCATTTTGAATTTAAGTTTTTTAAGTTAAAAAGTACAGTTACAATTAATTTTTCTTTACTATTTGCCTATATTACTTAGTTTGAATTTGGCCGGTTATTGAAAATAACCATATATATATATTTTAATACATTCAACTTTCTATTTGTAAGTGTTGAGGCCCAATTTCCCGAAAGTCAGATTCATCTGTATCTATGCGCACGTTCGTACCTACATTAATGAACTTTTTTGCCTCGCATTATATCGAGTACAAATAGATGATAACGATACCAATATAATTTTACCAATTTATTTTAGTTCTCGATTAATATCTGACTAAATTTCTTTAAAATTCAGTTTTGCAGTATTTTTGCCAAAAAAAGATATTCTTCGTAGATTAGATCTTCGTAACTTAAAAGGATATAAATAGTAAAGGCAGATAATTGCACCAGCACATTTTTTGTTGTTTGTATTTATTTAAGTTTGCTTGAGTACGATAGAAAATCTAATTCTCATGAGCTTCTTTTTCATAACAGGACGAAGTACAAAAGTAAGCAGTGAAGATCCCTTGATTGCATGCGTCGGTGACAGAACGCATCATGTTATAGAAAACTTGGATCCAAGCACGGTTTGTAGCTTTAAGAATATTCTCTATATCTTTGATGATTCTTGTCAGTTTCGTGGCGCAATTTACGGTGTGGTAGTGGCGTGAGAGACTTTAATTTCATCAGCCCCATTTCATCCATAAGTGTCGTTAGACGCAACTGTGAGATATGCCAAAAAGATTTTATAGATTCCAATGACGATGTCACTAAAACTAAATGACAAAAATCGGAGATATATCCTATAGGACATAAGTTACAAACGACAATTTTGCTACTGATGTCCGGTCTATTACTACTACTACTTAAATGTCTTTGGGTATAAGTATCCAGTTTATTCACGCCGGCGAAGGGCAACAGCGTCAAATACGTAGGTCTCCTTTTCCGCCTAGACGTCCGTATGGGTAGATACCACCCTCTTACCTATTACTGCTGCTGAATAGCAGTACGTACATTACTGTGTTTCGGTGTTAATGGTATAATAATCACAGGTTGTGAGGCATTCCATCTTATCCCTCAAAGATGACAACGCATCTGTAGTCTTTTTGTTTGAGGTTGGCTGCCGGTGTCTATGAATTGCAGTAACCACTTATTTCTATTTTATTTTTATTTCTATTTTTTTTTAATGTTGTTAGGATTTTCTACTGTATCGTGGAGGCAGTTTACAAACGTAAATTGCACAAAGACAAACATCCAGACCCGGAACAATAATTTGTAGGCCATACAAATACTTGTTCCGTGCGGGATTGGAACCCGCGGCCCCCAGCGCAGCAACTCATTTCTAAGCCACTGCGCCACGGAGCCGTCAAGTTACTTATAGCCAAACTTGACGATTTAGGCAAATATTTTCTTCAAAGGGAGAGGTTTTATACGTGGTAAAGCCATGCTGCAGCTATATTAACTGTATAGTTGTAGCACGAATGGGTCGGCTAGACCGGGGAAAGACCACGTTCTCACAGAATACCAGCGTAAAATAGCAGCTTCATGCTGCTGTGTTTCGCATGGTGAGTATAGAGAACCGGAGACACTTTTTACTGGAAAAGAGGCATTCCATCTTAATCCTCATGGCTGACAACGTATCTGCATTTCGATTCGCAAATGAGAATAGATGTAAATGTCTATGGGCCACAGCAACCACTTACCATCGTATATACTTACTATCATAACATACATAAATAGGTCCATATCCATCAAAAGACTTATACGGACTTCTAATAACAAGAAGGATGTAAATTCAATTGATAAATTGTTTTATTTTGCAGACGTATTTTGTCAGCATATTTGGGGTATCTAGAGATCGTCGCGCCGGTTCACTCTTGGCCACAGGTAGCGTCCGTCCACGCACGTCTACAGCTAAAAGACTACGTGAAAATGTGTCACTTCGAAATGAGATTAAGGGAAAATCCGTGTATTACTTCAAGGTAAGATCTTTTGATACTTACAATGACATTATTTCTTTGCTACATCCAAAAAATATAATGTACTGTCTTTAAAAATAAAATAAATATATGTACCTACTGACTAAGGAAATCAATATAGGGTACTAATGGTATGCCCAAAAAAAAAAGAAATTATTTGACACTGGCAAATTAAATATCTTCCTTAATGATGATGATGATAAATTTGATTATAAAAGAATTATTATTTCAAATATTTTTCTTCGGAAAATGCCTTTTTCGTGAAAATCTGATGGAAATTCACCCACAACAACAGAGCTCAATCGTCGAGATTTTCGTGCATTGATTAATTATGATTTTAGAAAAAGGTTTAATAAACCCAAGAATGTCAGAAACATTAATCTAATAGTTTCGGTTCTTTTTATAAATCTGCCTATTCAGGAGCAACAGATTTCAATTGTTTTGCCGAATTGAAAAGAGGACGGGGTAGCTAAGAATTCAGATTTTTGATCAAGGATATACTTCATACGCAATCAATGCAAGCAATGCTGCAGCTATATTGGTAGTATAGTTGTAGCACGAATGGGTAGCTCGACCGGGGAAGGACCATGCTCTCACAGAATACCCGCGTAAAATAGCAGTTTAACACTGCTGTGTTTAGTATGGTGAGTGTAGAGAACCGGCGACCTTTTTTTACTGGAAAAGAGGCATTTCATCCAAGTCCTCACGGGTGACAACGCATCTGCATTTTGATTCTTTATTGAGGATAGATGTAGATCTCTATGGGTCATAACAACCACTTACCTTCAGGTGGACTGTGTGCTCGTTTTTCACCCTATCCTATAAAAAAATGAAATATAAAATGTAGATGTCTATAGGCTACATATCCACTTACCGTCAAGTAGACTATGTCCTCGTTATATCATCCTTTCTTGAGTAAAAAAAATATTAAATTCTTGTAGGCAGCAGTTGGAATGGGCGGTGGTATCTGGGTGGCAGTAACGACTTGCGGTGGTGCAATAGATATTGAAGTGTTGGTAAAAGGAAAGCGACTTTACATTTCCAAGAGTGTAGGTAAGTACATTAATATTAATGTAAGTTTGTACTATTATAGATTTGATTTAAAAAAAAATCCATTAGATGAGATCAATTGGAGTGTGAAACAAACAAACGAAGTTACGTGTGTTTGTCTTTAAAAAGTACACAATCATAATTTGAGAGACAAAGAAAACACGAGAGGGTATTGGTATAGCACTTAGAGTTGAATTCACTTCAAGCACGATAAACGCATAACCTGATTTGGATGCTCCAGATTCGTGGCATATCTGAAGTTGTTATATGCATTTGTAAGCTCGTGAAAATGAGAAGTTGTACATCTAGTTTTTTTAAATAAAATTGAAGTGAGAAATTAACTTTTAGTCTACCTGATGATAAGTGACTACTGCAGTCTATCACCTGCAGCCATCTTTAAATAAAGACAGCTATAGATGCGTTGTCACCTCTGAGGATCAAGATGGAATGTCTCATGGCTTATAATCATACTATCTCTCACCTTCGTCGGTAAAACGGTTATCATAAGCTACTGGACAGTGATCCTGAGAGAAATTGGGAGTTGTCAATTACGCATTCTGTCAAAATTTCGGCAAATATAAAAACTCTAACTCATTTTCACCTTCCCGTAACGAATTATTAGCCTTAGAATAGATATAATGCAGTGCCATGAACTGTGGTCATAAATATTGTGTTGTTTTGAGCAAATGATGCAATGCAATTTATCATCTGTGGGCTTCATCACCACTTACCATCAGGTGGGATTGTAATCAAACACTGACTTATAATAACTTAAAAAAAATTGCTTCGGCTTGAATTTAAGCACAAGAGCCCGTATACGCTATCTATTAAGCAATTTGGCTTTCAAAATATTATTAGTTTCATCGTTGATTTAAAAGAAGAAATCAGCCAAGTAATCAAACAAACCAACGCACCATGCGTACTTAATTAATTTGTAATTACTTAGTTAATGCTTATCGCAAAAACGCTTGTAAACTTTGATAGCGTGATTTAGGCTTTGGTTGTTGTGTTGCAAATGCGTCATTGTGATGAGGTAGCAGTACCGCCACATCGGTGGTAAAATTGTTAAAAATAATACTATTGCAGAGTTTAAGGTTGATGTAAAAGTAAAATTTATATTCACAGCCTTTATACGTCCCAATACTGGACACAGGCTTTCCTTTCATTGCTGAGAGGGTATGTGGATGTACTATTTTTTCCATATTTTGTTAATCTCGATTATATGCGATACACCGATCGAAGTTTTAGCAATCGGTAAATGGCAGTCAATCGAATAAATATCAATTCGAAAAGAGCAGTATTGCTGATGCATTTATTAGCTAAGCGTTCTCAAACCTAACTCCATCCAGTGTAGGGAGTATAGGCAATCTTCTATAGATTTAATATCACTTTATATAGCTTAAAAAAATTGAGAGAATAAATAAGAAAAAGAAAGAGTATGTAATGTTATTTGTTCACACAGAACCTCACTTGAAATTCTTCGTACCGGCGCCATTACTATCGTCATCCATGCAGGAAACAAGCGACGAGGGCTCGGTGCAGTTCGACTCGAGTTCTGAAGAAACAAAGATGCGATACGTCATACGTGTAGTGCCAAGCAAATGGAATAGGGACGAAGCTGTAAATGTTGAGGTTAGTAAATCCGATTGCTTGATGTTAAATATATATAATATAGTGAAATTGATCTTTTATTTTTCTAAGAATATATATCGCTCTATCTCTTCCCATGTCTGTCGTAAGAGGTGATTAATGGAATTAAACTCCAGAAATTGTTGTTGCCTTTTTTGCCAGAAGCTTGAGATCAAAGGAAGATACTGTAATAAAAATCTACGCTTACCCTTCCTTCCTTTTTCATCCCGTAATATTTCACTACATGCAGACAGATGCCGGACGAGGTAGTTTAGACATGTATCAGGGACCATAAAATTTTCTGGAAATCCTTAAAGTCGCCTTTTACGACCGCACGAAGAGGTAATAAACATTTTCACTTTAGTATTAATACTTGCGTCAAAGCTAAGAGATGTTCTGGTACTTCAATTAACAATCCGCACACCAAACGTGACTATTAAGGAAATCCTATAATTTTTATCAATTAACTTACAAGGTGATTAACAAAAAGGTATTAATACTAGATTAATATTAGATGTTAAATACCTCGATAGGTTCCGGTGAGTGAGACACATTTGTTACTGCCACAGAACACAATTACTCTTTATCAAGAGGTTACTGCGATCGCAAAGTATGGTTATTATGACAACATTTTTTTTCATGGTAGAAACTCTTGTCACTTGTCTCTTGTCTTACAGGCTGATAAAAAGGATTATTATTTGATTATTGTATTAGCTAAATTAGGTAGTTTTTATTTTTTAGAAACTCCTATAAAACTCAATGATAGAACGCCCTGTAAGTATTTGCAGAATTCATAGATTTACATTAATTAAACCCTCTACTACCTACTACCTGTAACAAGCGATAGAAGGAAACTAAAAAAGAAGGTCTTCCTGGCAACAACTCAACATAATAAATAATTACGGCTGTCCACCATCCTGCGAACCGCGACAATTATGTGAAAATACTTTCTATGAGGCAATTTATGGATTAGGTTTATAATCAGCAGTGGACTTTTTTATATTTATAGTCTGTAATAGTATGAATGGATGGATTTACATTAATAACACTTATTTACAGCTAACAGCATCGACATCAAGATGGGGAATATGCATGCCGGAGCTTATGGACGACGGTGGAATAGTCCGAGAACTACGACCCAAGCGTTCTTGTAAATCAGTTGATATCGCGTTTTTGCCCGCAACACATAATGCTACTGACGTGATCAGGTGAGTCAATATTTCGTTAACTTTATCATATATCTTACCAAATCCATTATCCCATTTTGTCTCCTTACGATAACATAGGATAGTCCATCCCATGGGAACTTTATGGGAAATCCCAAAAAAATCGTGGTCACTGATAGATGACAATTTAACCATATGTTGAAGTCACATCATCATATCATGGCCTTATTATTAAGATTTCACGATGTCTGTTCGTCTGTCCGTCCGTCCGTCCGTCTGTCCGTCTGTCCCACGATTATCTCGAGAACAGTTTAGAATTTTCAAATTCTGTTTTCAGCAATCGATTACTGATCACCCAGGCATCTGAACCTCCTATTTTCAAACTGATTGCTCAACGGCAACCGTTAGAAACCGCTACAAAGCTGATTGCTTCGCCACTTTGCTATGCTGTTAGCTTGCTAGGTTTTTACTTATTAAGTGGCGAAGCTTGCGAAGACACTTATTGATTTCACGATGTCTGTCCGTCTGTCCGTCTGTCTGTCCCACGATTATCTCGAGAACAGTTTCGAATTTTCAAATTCTGTTTTCAGCAATCGATTACTGATCACCCAGGCATCTGAACCTCCTATTTTGAAACTGATTGCTCAACGGCAAAAAAAAAGCTGATTGCTTCGCCACTTTGCTATGCTGTTAGCTTGCTAGGTTTATTAATATTTGTATTTATATTTAGTGCAAAAAATATAAAGGAATCGTGAAGAAATAATATTATTAGAAAAGTAGTTAGGCCATAAGATTATGTGAGTTAGTCTATGGTAGAACTCTTCTTATGTGATAACCATAGATTAATATAGATTGTTGACAACTTTTAAGGGCAGTTCACACCGACACGTGACGCGACACGACGCGATTTTTTTTTAGTATAGTGATACAAAATATAACTTTAATTACACAAAGATACACAAATGCCCTGCGGCATCGCGCTAGGTTGCGATACGCCTTGAGATGTCTCGCGGCAAAGCGCGACGCATCACGAAGCAGCGGTGCTTCGTCGATAGGCGCAGTGTGCAAGAGCCGCGCTGCACCTCGCGAAGCCACGTGACGCAGTGCGACAACGCGAGACGCAACCTGAAGTCTTCGTGGCGACTTATCTCTACTATTACTATTAACGCGCGGCGTCGCGGTGCGCCGTGCAGTGTCTCGTTACACAATTAGGCGCCACGCTGCCTGCAACTTTAGGATGCGCCTAGCGACGTCGCGATGCGTCCCGCGGCTTAAATCACTCGTGACGCAACGCGACTCTTCAAGCATCGTCGCGTTGCGTCGCGTCTTTGTGTGAACTGACCCTTAGAGTGCGCTCAGACAACACGCACCCGCTACGCGCGTCAGCACCCGCGTCTAACCCGCTTTGAAATTTGTTGCATATAATTTGAGTCTTACGAGTATGACATTCCCTCCACTATCCCATGGTCCTTCCCGCCTTGCGGCATACGGACTGAATCACGGGAGACGCACACGGTACTTGCTCGTGGCTCTTTCCCACGTGCGCTTACTTGACTCCCTACAAATCTCTCTGTTCCGTCCCTTTTCTCTACATTTCACTTCTCCCCCTTCTGGGGCGTGACTCCACAGCGACGACACTTCGCGTTCGCAGCTATCTGGTCGTATTTTCAGTCTTCATACTGTTTCCTTTTGTGATGCCATGCATGCGCAAATCTCCTAAACTCCTTAAAGTTGGATTCGCAGCACACTAGGTCCCGGAAGTATACTGGTCCTATTTCTGTTCTTTGTAGGCTGTCCAATAATGCGTTCCTCTCTTCAATATACAGATCGCAATCCCAGAGAGCATGGTCACGACTCTCCAGTGCTGAGCCGCAGGGGCATAAGCCAGAGTTCCTAAGGTTGAATTTTAGGAGACGCTCGTTGAAACACCCGTGACCAACAAGAATCTGCGATACTGCATAATCGGGCTCGACCCACCTGAAGATTAGACGCTCTGCGATGTCCGGGAAAAACTTGTATAGATCCCTGCCATCTTGGCTTGAATCCCACCGGTCCTGCCAAATGGCAACGACAGCAGCCATCATCTCCCTCTTCTTCATCCTGCGCTCTTTGTCGAGCAAACCCGTCCCCTCCTCGTCGACTAGTCCCGCACGAAAAACTTCCAGGTCGGCAGGCAATACGCCCGCCAACACCGGTAGCGCTGCGCTGCTAGCCGTCCTGTAAGCCTTCGTGAGAAGAATCAAAGCTGGTCTTTGCGTCCCCATCAGTACGCTTCTGATAACATAAAGGGACGAGCGTTGGTACCATACGGCAGCAGCATATGTTAACGTTGCCACATAGGTCCCTGAATACAGGACTCTAAGGGCGTGAAATCTTATGCCCCAGGTCGATGAAGACAGTCGCGACATCTTCCCGAAGCAAGCAGCGGCCTTCTCGCCGATATATAATGCATGCTGTACATAGGACCTAGCCTCGTCCAAAATTATTCCTAGGGCTCTTGCCTGTGAAACACTCGTGATCGTTGCACCGTCCATCTTTATAGTTGGTCCACGTTTAAACTTGTCCTTATAGGTCATCGTTTGTGACTTCCCGGTAGAAAACCCTAGTCTGTTGCGAATACCCCACTCGGACACGGCAGCAATCGTAGCTGCCGCTTTGCGCTCTATTGCGGAAGGAGACGATGCTTTGACCACGATCGTCACATCGTCGGCGTAAGCAACGAAGTGTACTACTTCGGGTTTTGGCAGCTTCAGGAGGTCATCGAGTAGGAGGTTCCATAGGGTTGGTCCCAGCACCGATCCCTGAGGACAGCCCATCGTGGAGACCTTCCACACTACCCGGTTTCCAGCAAACAGTCCTACACGGCGATTTATAAAGTAACTCGTTAAAATACGGTAAATGTTAGGTGGAACGCCACATTGCTTTGCCTTGAGTAGGACCATTGGCCACCAGGCATTGTCAAAGGCTCCAGATATGTCCAGAAGGATCAGTTGCACGTACTTCTCGGTTGATCCGTTGGTAATTCGGTTGATGGTACTAAGGGCGGTCACTGTGGATCGGCCACGCGTGAAGCCATGTTGTGCATCGGAGATTCCGCGGTAGAGACATGGAGCGCAGGAGATTATCACACGCTCCAGTATTTTTCCCAATATGGGCAGCAAAGTTATCGGGCGGTAGGCTTTAGGGTCAGTGAGCGGCCTGTCGCCACCCTTTGGCAGAACAACGAGTTTGCCCATCTTCCACAGATCCGGAAAAACGCCCTCGACTATGCCCGCCCTAAACATGTGCCAGATCTCGTCACCAGTTACCCGCCACGAGTATGACAAATCAATAAATCTGAAATTGCATTTATCGACGTTCAACCGCACACGCCTCGCACACTCCAAGCGCCCGCCTTATTCCCGCTACCCGCCGTCCCCGCGCTCACTCCACACACGCGCTGCACCCGCCCCACTACGCCTTGCGCCCGCGCTTTTTATACAATTTCAGATTTATTGATTTGTCATAAGACTCAAATTATATGCAACAAATTTCAAAGCGAGTTAGACGCGGGTGCTGATGCGCATGGCGTGCGCGTAGCGGGTGCGTGTCGTCGGAACGCGGCCTTAGAGTAATTACATACATACGTATAAGCCAATCAAAATATCTGATTGCAATTATAAGCTTTTTAAATTATTAAGATTGTCATTTCATAATAATTTCATAATGGTTCATCGAAGGCGAAGACTTAAAAAATACAGGAACTGGATTGATACATGTGGCTTAGGGCCGTGCTTTGTGGCTCAACAGTCAACTCGTAGATCGTACTATTTATATTTCAAAACCACGCGATATAATTTTCCAATTTTGTTTTTTTTTTTTACAAAATTTTAATATTCCAATACCACACAGATACTGCATCGTAGCAAGAGAGAGTCTGAACAAAGACAGCGGTTGCTCATCGACGAAGAAAGCTGCTAAGATCCAGTGTTTAAATCATATGCAAAGATCACCGTAAGTATACGAATATAATAATACTGTTAAGGCTAAGTACTAACTTAGTGTAGTAGTAGAGAAAGTTAAAAAACCAATTCTTAATGTTTTTCATAGAATAACGATGACATAGGCCAGCCCATGGACATCTTCATTTATCCTATAGGCATTCTGTGAGAATGTGAGTCCCAGGTCGAGTCGACCCATTCGTGCTTCAACTACAATATAGCTGCAGCATGGCTCTACTGCGTATATCTTGCTGGCCTCGTGAATTTCGAGTGAGGGAAATATGTAAATATTGGCATCCGTAAGGCAATAACGTTATTATCGAACGGAACACTCGTCTCAAAATAAAAAATAAAGTAGAAAACATGTGTGAGTGTCGTGGAAAACTCGGTTGGAACGAAGTTCCTTTCGTAGTATATATTATTATTGACAAACGTATTATATTATTGATTAACAAATATAAATAAATGAATTACTAGCGGCTATAAAAATGAAGCGTCATTTAAAATAATATTTCTTTCATGGCAAGACAAGAAAAAGTACGAGGAAGATGGATATTATTCCATCCCGCTTCTTTATAGTCCCCAAGGCCGTCTACACTATAGAAGGGGTCGTGACAGAAAATTCTTACACTTTTTAGGGTTCCGTACCTCATAAGGAAAAAAACGGAACCCTTATAAGATCACTTTGTTGTCCGTCTGTCTGTCTGTCTATAAAGATCCCTTTTCTCAGGAACGCGTAATGATACCTTTAGCTGAAATTCATATCAAATACTCAAGTCTACTGTCCCTTGGAGCTGTGGAAAAATCAAACTTCTAAACCAACGCAATAAAAAGATACAGCCGTTTATGCAAATATATTTTTATAAAAATAGGGCTGACTAGGTGTTTGTAAGCCTGGCTACTATGTGCCAATCTTGGGTTTGAAGTCCAGCTGTAACCAGCATCGTGGCATAGCAAGGGAGAGCCTAGAAGACAGATTTATTGGGGCTTGCATTGCAAAAATGTCATCTCCCCCACCCTAACTTTTTAATTTTAGCATAGAATTTTCTAATAATATAGGTAATAATCATCACAAACTTGCCATATTGTTTGATTCATTTCGGATAATATACCGCTTTTATACTTTAAAGCCACTTGCGTAAATGTGTGTAGGGGTGGGGGGGGGGGGGGGTTAACTCTTTATTCTACAGTGCACCTGATGGTAAGCGGTCACTGCAGTCCATGAACACCTGTTGCCAACTTCATACAAGAAAGGCTAAAGCCTCTTTACTTGGCGGCAAAAATAGCAAAACGGCAAGGGGGGTACTAACCTGCCCAGACGAAAAAGGAGTCTTCCCACCTAGATTTCGAAAGAGACTCACTAATGAAAACCCAACCACATCTCACAGTTGAAGAAAAATATAAGATCTTTAACCCTCCGTGTACCAGGTGACTAAAGTCTCGTCCCATACTAGGTGGGGTGTGACAAACCCCAAAATAAAGTGACAAAATTTACATACTCGTATTTTTTGTTTTTTGGCGGAATTAAATATTAGGTATTTGCAAATACATAATAATAATCAGGTTTAAATAAAACTCAGAATAGAAAGTATGTATTAAATTTTTTTTTTAAAGGACCAAAAAAACACAACTTCTGTAATTTATGCAACTTAACATTAATTTTCTTACGTACTAATTTAAAATGGCTTTTTTAAGTATCACAATCATTTTAATTTTATAAATTACAACATATTTTCTAATAATTAAACATAAATTGAACACAGGAAAGAGAAATTTGAATTGAGATCATCGGTGTTCAATTGACCACAGTCTTGACAAAAAAATCAGCATGCTCCATATATATTGGCACGTAACATTTTTTACGTGAGTATTTTGTTTTACAATGTTTATTTCTAGGGCAAACTAAACGTCCTTTTTGAGCATTAGACGTTCTTGCTGGGCGTTCTGTTCAATTTTCAGGCAAAACATCACAATATTTAGCAATTATATTGCAGACAGAACCAAAAGCGTCCAAGGGACCTACTTGAAAGCTTTTGGTTCTGCCTTCTGGAGTTTAAGTGGCCTTTTATCAAAGCAATACCACCAGGCAAAAGTTTGTGTTTTACAGCGAACATTGCTCTTGCATGGTTCTTTTTGACACTTCGCTGTCTTATCTTTGCCAATATAATACCTTTGTCTAGACGGGCGAAGCTCTGAAAGTGGTACATCGTGGTTACAGTCAACATAGGAAAAATGTATTTCTAAATCAACTTTCCTGTTCGTGTCACTCTGAATACAAAAATTCAGATTCACCTGCACATCCCGGTTCTAAACCTCCTGATTCTAATTCAAAGTTGCCTCCTTCGTCAAAAAATACTTGTAATATAAAAGCTTTCTTCATATGCGACATTTTTCTTGTAAACTATTATCTGTAACGATTTAAAATCCATTTAAAATGCTAAACATACATAAATTAAGCACACCTAAATAAAAAATACATAAATTACATCGAATAAAAATCTTACCTCTTTATCAACGTGCCGTACGAGGTGGGGTGTATGACACCCATACGTACTTTAAGGGCGTGTAGCTCGTTTGGATGTTGCTGCTGCACTGACTAAGCGCCACTGATCGGAGCAGCAACGTCGCAGTTCCAGTTACTGAGAACTTTGGCTTTGGTGCTTCCAATTTTTTTTAATTATTGCGAAATTTGAAGGACTGGGGTTTGTCACGCCCCACCTGGTGCACGGAGGGTTAACTAGGTAAAAAAAAACTTAATAACGAAATTGAGAAATATTTTTATCAAATTATCTTCCCAAGTACGTATCAGATAACCGTAGACGTAATTGATAAAGTTATCAAAGTAGTAGTCCAAAGTTAGAATTTAATCCAATAAACCTAGCTCCGACGACATAGGTTATTACTGTGACATTTAGACGTCTCTTGAGTAGTTTCTATTCTCTTATTTAATTGTATTCGTAAAAGTTGTCGTTAGTTGTTAACAAAAGAAATTAAATCACAATAAGTTGTTAGAAATCTATATTAACTAAATAAAAGCCATACATATTCCATGTCGGCACAATGATGCGTCGTTGTCGTTGAGGGCTAAGGGTTCGAATCCCGCACGGAACAAGTATTTATAAGGCTTACAAATAATTGCTTCTATTCTGGATGTTTGTTTTTGTGCAATTTATGTATGAAATCTGCCTCCAAATTACAAAGAAAAAAATACTTTAACTACAATAATACACACACAAAACTTAAAAGAATTGATCACTCCATCTCGTTCCGTAGATTTCGTAAGAGTTGACTCTGGGAAAATAAGTAAAAAGCCTTGAGGCCTACGGTAAATGACGGTGCGACCATCCTATATTTATAATTTTATACCAGATTTGACATGGCCAAGTCGGCGACGAGATACTGTGTTAATATTATATATGTAGAGGAAAAGCTATACCTCTGGTATCAAAAATCAGCAAATCATCAGAAAATTTTCAATACTATGACAAACTCCTATATATCCGGCAGTTTCTAAAACCATAGCTATATTAAGTTCCTACGTACTTGAAACTGTTAAACATCTTGACACCCGCTAGAACTCAACTCTTTTATCGGTGAACCCCGGACGTCGATTGTATTCAAAGACATTTAAGTAGTAGTAGTAATAGACCGGACATCAGCAGCAAAATTGTCGTCTGTAACTTATGTCCTATAGGATATATCTCCGTTAGCCTTAGTGACATCGTCATAAAGTCAAGACGCATTCTTTTCATATCTTTAAAAAATATTTTTATAGAAAATATGCCCGGTTATGCATTAAGATATTGTAAGTCACGATATGGAGCAAAAAATGAACGTGATTTTGGTTTTTTATCGTAAGTATAACGTATATATACCGACTAATCTTTAAATTTTATTATTTCTAGTAGATTGTTCTAGAAAATTAATTTTTATTGTACTAAGCGCCCTCTGTTATCCTGTAGTGTCACTATTTATTTAAAGTTAGTGATTGACGACGTTTATCGATTGGGGTTATCGATAAAAATAATATACAGGATGCCGATTTAATCATTTACAATATTTAAGGAGGTCAAACAGTCAAAGATACTGTACCCATACCAACAAAAATGAGTAGCATATACCAACTATGCTAAGTGGCCTACTTTATGTGGAAGGGTGGGAAAATTTTTTTAGGCATGATGATGAGATTTTCTGTGTTGCTTATGAACATGATGAGGATACTTGCTGTGTTGATGTTTAGCAATACAGCAACTCTTCTCTTTTACATACCGGGCGTCATTGTCTGGTGGTATTCAAGGACAAAATCATTATAGATCCTGGCTTACAGTGATAGGAGAGTGCTATAGGCTTGTGACATTAAAAAAAATTGTACTGTTAAAGATATTAGATACAAGAAGTTGTAGGTTAAGCCTGAGTTAGGAAATAAGGTAAAAACTTAATATAACAATTTTTATTGATGTGGGTAGTGTCTTTTAAGTAGTGCAGCTGATGAAATTGACAACATAATATAAAAGGAGAGGAAGACGTCTCCATACATTCTTGGGCCCAAGTGTTAACAAGATGAAAGTACCATTTGAAAGCGTATATATAAACAATTAATAGCTGAAAAGATATGTCAATCTAGAAGCTGAGTTATTGTAGAATAAGTAAAATAGAGATTATCTATTACCTACACTGTAACAGGTGATTTTTCACTGTTATTACATTGTAACAGGTTATTTTTCACTATAATTACTTAAAGATATAAAAGCAGGATCAGTATAAAATAGAGGCATAAAAAGTTAAAGTGATCTTTTTCGTGTGATGGAAGCTTAGAGTATTAAACTAACAGGAGACGACATTGGAGAGCGTTCCCCGCTGTCAAAAGTACGAGAGCGCGGATCATTCCCGTTATATAAAACTAGTTGCGCCGCGTACGGCGTCAGTTACAAAGTAGTCCTAAGCGTGAGTTGATCTCCAGAAAAATGCCGAATTGTAGTGTGTTTTCTTGTAAAAAAAGATCACAGACCACAAATTTACAAAAAGACGGCCTTACTTTTCATCTTTAAGTATTTATTTTGATTTAAATAATTAATGTAAGCATTAAATCACGAAAATTCTGATTAATATAGCTGAGCAGGAAGTGTTGCCAACTTAAAGTATTAATACTATAGTAAGGACTTTTGCACCACTAGGACATAATTAAATTTTGCTTAATTGTATACAGATGTCGTTTCTCTTTGTTCTAATTACACAAGACAAAATCGTGTTATTGAATAGTCTTAAATTTATCAATATTATTGTGATCTATTTGCAAAACTATATTGTTTCAAACAACATTAATAACCTTTAATTGTTTTTAACGAAATGAAAACATCAATTTAAAATGTTTTATTGTATATAAAACATTTTAAATATATATTTTCATTTCATTATGTTACGTTATGAAACGAAAATTAGGGGAAATTTCGAGTATATAAAATGGTATCATCAAGAAAATAATAGTGATGTTCGCTGTAATCTTTAGTGTCGATGTTTATATTTGACTATAATTAATACCTTAATATATATTAAGGTATTAATTATAGTCAGTACTAGTATAATACCAAGGTGTTATTTAAAATTCTTTTTTGTACAATGTTTAAAAAGGATCTTTGGTTTTACAGTTTTCCAAAAGATCCTTACAGGCGCCAAGTTTGGATAAAAGCATGTGGCAATCATATAACCTGGGTACCTAAACGAACAAGCACTATTTGTTCCGAGCATTTTGACCAATCGGTTTTCGTAATCCAATCAAATAATAATAGGAAACTAAATGAAACTGCTGAAATTATTGGAAGTAAGTTTATTATTTTGCTACAGGTTTATTTTACATTATGAAGGATAAAATTTTAATATGTAACAAATCGAAATGGAAGGCTTAGTGAACGATATTTATGAATTTTAAAATGTTATATACAAGTTTATCGTCTTAGATGGTGTCAACCAAATTGTTGTTTTCAGATGAGACGCGAATTATTAGCGCTTAAATAAATAAATAAGGACAAACAAATAACCTCAGTATCATATTAATAATCTATTATTATTAAATATATATAGAGTAATACACTTATGTACTGTAGAACACAAAATATTACCGCTTTTTACGAAGAAATTAATTATTTTTCAATCCTAAGTAAAATGACGAATAAAAAGTATGTTTGGTTAAGCGTAAACTTCGGCCAAGAGATAGCAAATGTTTATTTCTTTTTTTAATTGCTCCATTCCGTTGCTGCGTAAAGGAAGGATAAAACAAATAAACAAAAAATCACACTTTCACATTTATAATATTATATTAGTATGGCGACCCTTTCCGACTCTGCCGTTCACCTCTGCAACATAAATTTGCTTTGTCACTCTTTCCTCATTCATTCTTTCCACATGACCAAACCACCGAAGGAAGCGAGAGAGGTCTGTCAGGATCGTGCCAAATGGAAGTCCATAGTCTCTGCCTACCCCTCTGGGTGACAGGCGTGAGTGTTTATAGATATAGATTAGTATGGATTGTCAAGAATGATAGATAAACTTTTGAAACCGGTTTACAATCGGCTTTTTGAGGGTGGAACTATACACTCCCGCTCTCTTTCTAGCTCTAGTAAATAACGTTTCTGGGTGACCAAAAAAGATAGAAGCACAGGAAAGTGCGATTCCGTGCTGCCAGATGTAGTCCAACCCTAAGCCATAAAACGGTTTAACTCTATAGGTTGGGCAAAATCTGTAAAATTAGACCATTTAAAACCCCTATACAGATAACCTTTGCGGTTGATCATGACATTAAAAAATGGTAAAAACATTTCATAGACTAGGCATGTTATATATTTTTAAGCATACAGGAACATTATTTGGATAATAATTACGTTCCACATTACATTGAACTGGCGAACTTGGAGATGCAAAAATATGCAGGCACTAGAATTAGGTACCTCGCAAAAAAAAAGTGATCCAAAAAAGTGTATTCGTCCCATATATACCAAATTTATTCACTTTAAAAACCAGTTAAAATATAATATAATACTTTTTCAATTTGTTTTAATTTAGGTAATTTTGTATTATTATTTTGTACCTTATGTATTTTTTTTAATTTACTTTGAATAATATTACACATTAAACATGTGTTCATTTTTATTTTATTTTATTTGCTAATGTAACTTGCATAAAATTTCATCGACATATCCATATCGACAAGGCCCTCGCACTAGTTGTTTATGGCTTATGCACTGTAACGATGAGACATTTATGAGAGATTTTCAAGGTTGTGTGCGTTTTGCTTAATCGTGTGCTCATATTATGCTGTGTGCGTGCGTAACGACGTGGCCCAATGTTTACGATTTGCTTAGTGTGCGTTACCTCGCCTCCCGCTAGAAGTGACAGACTTTTTTGTTTGGAACTTTATGCGCATGGCGTCTCCTGTTAGTTGAATACTCTAAGGATGGAAGTCATGATTAATAGATTTATACAATGAAACAATCATTTTACTCCCTATTATTATATTTTAAAGCATTTCAAGCTTAGTAACCTTCAACAACATTATCGATACTTTGGTATCGAAAGGGTAACATTCCTAAAACGATCTTATATTTTACGCGTCACCTACTGGGCAGTAGCTAAAATATTGTCTTAATAAATGATAGTGTAGTTTTGCTATTTTTAGCTAGAGGGCGTCTCACACGCACGAGTTAAAGTTTTTGCATAGAAATTTCTCCAATGCCCGCTCTATAGTATATATATATTTTAAATCTCTTTGATTGTATTGAACTTGACCTCCCTATTTTTGTTTTTGGTGGGATAGGTTAGCATTAGTTTATGAGAAAAGTTATATTGATCTTTTATAAATCTAAATAAAATCGAGGGTCTTCAATATTTTTCTGTTTTTATGCTTCATTGATTTCTTTCATATCTAAATAATTAAATGGGGACAATATTATTGGTGCGGTTAGATTTAAGTATATACGGTCGCCTCTGTGTCACGTCGTCTTGGGACATGCCGCATTTAGTCAAAGGTGCCACCGCGACATCAAAAGTTCCCGCGTGCGGCGTTTAAAAAAAAGGCAGGAGAATTTGGCGTTTAAAAAAAGCGCCCTAGTGAAAGGTTCTTTGCTACCTAACTTGTGCTTATTATTTATATTCTTATTTCATTACAATAACCATAATAGTAAAATAGTATCCTATTATATTCTTAGAATAGAAAAACATTTATTTAAGAAACACTTTAAAAATAATAAAATAATAAGTGCGCCTCCGGGTGTACTGAAACTACCTTACTGAATAGACTATAGGTTACTTGGAACTAACCACAGAGTAGATTTTCAATTTTTTTTAAACGCGCGTTGTCACGAAATTTCAAATCACAAAATCACCCAGTTGAGTGGTTTATTTTTTGATGAGTGAGTCAGTGAATAAGTGAATGATGAAAATATCACATTTCAGACCTTAATAAGTCTAAGCTATTACAGGTTCATTCATAAAATTTGAGATTACCTTTTTTTTATAGAATAGGGTGACAAACGAGCACACAGTCCACTTGATGGTAAGTGGTTATTGTGGCCCATAGACAGCTACACCTATCTTCGTTTGCGAATTAAAATGCAGATGCATTGTCAGCCGTGAGGACTAAGATAGAATGCCTCTTTTCCAGTAAGAAGGGTCTCCGGTTCTCTACACTTACCATACGAAACACAGCAGCATTAAGCTGCTATTTTATGCTGGTATTCTGTGAGAGCGTGGTCCTTTCCCGGTCGAGCCGACCCATTCGTGCTACAACTATACTATTAATATAGCTGCAGCATGGCTCTACCACGTATAAATACCTATAGATAATTAAGCGCGGCTTATAGTGCTTTAGTATAATAGTTATTGAGTTACCTACAAGTGTGTCTAGTCATTATGATAGTGTACCTAATTAAAGTAACATAAAATGAAAACTAATAAGAAAATATCTTTTACAGCACAAGAGTTATATTAAAGAAGATAACAGGGTTAAATCCAGGACGGAAATACGCCATTCAAGTCACCGCGTCAAATAAAGGATCTTCGGTTCCTTACAATATTTTATACGTCGAAACCAACGCGTCTTGTAAAAAGGAATAAATAATTAAAATATACAAATCAATTAAACAGTATTAGTAAATACATAATATATTATGAATAATTTAATAGAACACAAAGCCTGATATCTCGTCATCATCATTACGGCCCGTCCCATGACCATAGACATCTCCCAAGGAATACCACAAAACACGGTCTTAACCACCTGCATCTGTTGTCACTGCATATACTCGTAGTGAGGGGCTGCCCTATACTTAGCTTACCGATACGAACCATTTCCTCCCACCGGTCGTCGGTTCCTCGAGATGTATGGCTAACTTAAAGCTACATATCAGTCGGACTAAGGATTTATCAATACTGGTAGTTTTGAATATACTATCTATTTTTATTTCTATGTGAATGAGGGCTAATAATATTCTGCTCACCAGATGTCGCTAGTTGACACTGAGGTAAAGTTTTTTGTTACACAGTGTAATTTAATTGGGAAGTTGGTTTTTAACAAAAGTTTATCAGTTTCTAGATTCATCATCATCATCATTACAGCCCTTCACAAGTCCACTGCTGAACATAGGCCTCCCCCAAAGAATGCCACAAAGCACGGTCCTGAGCCACCTGCATCCATCGACTTCCTGCATATCTTACCAGGTCGTCACTCCATCTAGTGGGGGGACGCCCTACACTTCGCTTGCCGGTACGAGGCTGCCACTCGAGAACCTTTCTTCCCCATCGGTTGTCGGTTCTTCGAGCTATATGGCCGGCCCATTGCCACTTCAGCTTACTAATCCGTTTCTAGATTATTATATTATAATACACAAAAGAATGCGTCAGTGGTATGATCTTTAATTTTTTTGCACATTTTTTTTTAATTTTTTTACTTTTATTAATATCTGTGGTTTTTTTTAATTTATTTTTAATCTTATTAATATAAAATATAGCTAATAGTGAAGAAAGAAACAATAACCTTTACATTTTACGGACAAATTTACTTCCCCGCTATGAAATGTGTCAAATATTTTACCTCACTTTCTAGCGGCGCCGCCCTGGTGGCAGAAAAAGTCGTGGATGCCCTCATGTCTTTTATATTTATTATTATTAAACATAGTGATTATTCTTCTTGAATCTTCTTATCTCTTTGATTATTATGTATGTTGACTGCCTTGTTGATCTAGTCGTTATTAGCGCGACTGCTGAACATATGTGGGGGCAAAATCAGTTAATGAGTTCTCCATTCAAGAAATTGTCAGTTTCAGCCCGGACAGATTCCGGAGTCAAGAAGTTGCTTGTGTTTCACTCCCGTGCTTCAGAAAGCATGTAGCAAAGGATTACTGTTCCATCGGACTATAAGAGAATCGAGAGTGCATCTGTGCTTGTGCACTATTAAATCTGTTCTGCGATTTTTTCTAGTCTCCGTCGGGCCTGGCCGCCGAGACCGAAATATGATCTCTACGACATTATTTATGTATCTGTTGTTGAGAACATGATTCATTTTTTAGCATCATTTTCATCACAACTATGTTTATTGCGAATAAATTAACACTGAACTTGGCGAAAATGAAATATTAATTGTAATTATATTTTAAATAAAAATGTTTTGCTTGAGAAGTGAGCATTGAGACGAAACTTCAAATGAGTACCTAGTGCTAAAATGTAAGTTGTTACGTTGATGATACCATCTTCCGATCCTGTTTTTCTTATTGGGTGGCTAGCATATTTCCCGTAATGTTCTATCAAAGAGCTACGTGGGTGATTTCGTGATATATTTGCCACGGCGGCAGTAATCGATTTGCGCAGTTTTTATTAAGGCGGTTGACGCTTATACAAGTAAAAATCAAGTGAAATCATTATGATGGCTGAATAGGTCGGTATACCTTCCATTTAATTTACAGTCAGTCTGACCCACTCCAAAAAATCATAAAGTATTATGTTGTGACGCACTAGTGAAAACTTGTCATGTATGACAGGTGTCACCATGAACGTGTCACTGTTTTGTGTATAATGTATACTATTGTATATTATTATGTTGTGTTTAATTGCGTTTCTTTTTATTTTCTTGTCATGATTTTTTTCTACTATTTAAAACTTAAATGTTAGACTTTAATAAGTGTCGTCATCAAACTTTACGGTTGTAATTATTTCAGAAATGAAACATTACAAAAATAATTTGAAAAAGGTCTTTCCGAATATAATTTAGGATTTCAAATGTTTTAAATTAAAAGAATATTGGAAGCGGTTGGAAAAAATGATTTAAGAGCGCTGAAGCGCAAAAGCATTTCTTCATTGTGATCAAAAGTAGTCATTATAGACATTTCCACAATATTTTGAACAGAATATTTTACTTAAAAACTTGTTCCTAACTGTTACGATATAAGCTAATGGTATCGCTCCATTAGCTTATATCGTAACAGTATCGATATTTACCTGCGCCTTCAGCGGTATAAAAACTGCTATTTTTTGCCAAATACACGATATTGCAGCTTTATGTAGATTCCTAACCGCCGCGGAGGAGATAACGCCCATAAACTTACCGGGAAATGATTACAAGTTGGGCGGGCACAAGATGGGTTATTTGCGATAAAACAATTACCAGTAAAATCACAGAACGCCAGGCTAAGCGCCCTCGCCCACCGTGGTTTGCGATCACAGAGGACGCGGACGATGTCCTCTGCGATGCTGTGGCAGCCGTTACGCGTCGTCCTAATACAACGCGATCATCGCGCGAATAAGCGATGCGATCATCGTGTGGTCGCGTGACATCAAAAACTGGATGTCCCAATAGAACGCGAATACGCGATCATCGCGCGAATTGACGATGCGAGCGGCCGCGGATCCCGCTTCGCTTCGCGGTTTGCGCATGGCATTGGCGCTAAGCATAAGATTACTTATTCTGCTGGTCTTGACAGCAATGAAAAAAACGAAATGGGTAGCAATGTGCTTTGTTGGAAACGAGACCGATACGTGGTGAATTTCACAATCAATATAGGTCGGGTCCCTGCCCTTCATTCCGCTGCCCGACGACATGACACGATTGTCTCGCGAATGCCATTTAGGACACATATTCGACAGCAATATGTTTGATCGCGCGTTCGTATGAACTACGTTAACGCGAATAGATTGTCAAACAATTAAGTCTCGCGACCCCATCGCGCGAATGCCAATTAGGACACCTATTCGACAGCAATATGTTTGATCGCGCGTTCGTACGAACTACGTTCGCGCGAATAGATTGTCAAACAATTAAGCCTCGCGACCCCATCGCGCGAATGCCAATTAGGACACCTATTCGACAGCAATATGTTTGATCGTGCGTTCGTACGAACTACGTTCGCGCGAATAGATTGTCAAACAATTAAGTCTCGCGAACCCATCGCGCGAATGCCAATTAGGACACCTATTCGACAGCAATATGTTTGATCGCGCGTTCGTACGAACTACGTTCGCGCGAATAGATTTTCAAACAATTGAGTCGCGCGACCCCATCGCGCGAATGCCAATTAGGATACCTATTCGAGATCAGTATCTTGGATTGCGTGAACACACGAGTAAAATTCGCGCGAACTTGCGATGATCGCGCATTCACATTGTATTAAGACGACGCCTTAGCGATTACACACGCCGCGGACATAAATGGCGTCATGAAATTTAATGTAATTCTACACCTATATATCTTATATTCTATGGTGTTCTTGATACCGCTGCGGGCGCGATCAAATATTGCTCCATGAGTTCTTCGACTTTTACCTACATACCTACTGTATTAATGTATGGTTTCAAAGAATTATAAAGAAGAAATATTACCTTTACTTTTCGTGAATAAACAAACTTTTAAAGTCATTGTAGGTATTTCTTAGTAGTAAATATTTTTCGTGATTATTATATATTATACGATAACAAAGTTGTTTATTGTACATAAATTATTAGTTAGGTACTTATAATACAGTTTTTTGCTTTTAATATTTTTGTCAATTTTATTCTGTTATTTTGGGCTTAAATAAAGTGTACACTAATAGTATTTAACTTGATGAGCAAAAGATGACTTATGTGTTTAAATACCTACACAAAATATTCATAACAAAAATATTTTAGTTTGCTAATTAATTATATAATGTTTATTAAGGCGTTAGTACGATGGCTCTCAGTCTATCACGTTTGGTGTCGACTTGTTCGTGTGTGTTTTCGTATGAATCACCGAAAATGTTTTATTATGTAAATTAATGTATTAGGTTTAGGTGTTTTGCATTTCATAACAAGTAAAAGTGTTTTGTAGTTTTTATGTATTAAAATGTGTAAAGACATACTACGTATAATGTGATCTCATCAGGTATGCCACAATTCATCCTATAATAAATAAACTATATATTAAATAATGATTAAAGATTTCATACTAACTTTATCTGTAAAATAAAGCTTTATTTTATAATTCTTTATCACTTGCGGTTATGGCAAAATAATTGTCGTAGTGAAGAAAATTAAAACATTACAAGTTTTGTAACGTCTGAAATATTATGAATTTATTAACGTTAGAAGCGTAAAAATACAGCTAAATATTAGCTGCACAGCTTCACCTTCGTTTAGGGATCCATTATATTTAAATGTGAAGCTAATTTATACAATTACTTAATTAATTAATTATACAATATCTTGATCCTACTTTAGTATATTGCTTGTAATTTTATTGTACGCTGTCTGTGTACTTCCTATTCAAATAGCCGACGAGGCTATTACCTACCTTAGATTTTGAAATGTAAATGTAACCGGCTGCATGGATCTTTCAACACTCAAATAATCTCTTGGTTGAATTCGCTCGATGAACAGCATTGGTCGATAACAACTGCACATCAGTGAAACGTGCCAGGGCGAGTTCTTTCTCACCTCGTATAAACTGCCCTCTATATTTCGACGTATAAAGTCCATCCAGTACCTCCATTTTCGCTAAGGTTTCGGTTTATGTTTAATGCTGATTCAATCAAGTTCTGGTGAACGGTTGGAGTTGGAAGGTTGGACATCATGTAGTGCCAGCATAACGTTAGTCATGATTTTTTCGAAATAAATATTTCACTGTTTTGTGCTTGCCTAAGGAATTTATTATATATTAAATTAAATAAATTATGCGTTGTATAAAATATGTGTCAACTTTATGTGTAGTTAAAATATACTTTTTAAATTCCGCCTCTGGAAAAGTATTTCACTTTTATTTATACATCTCGTAACTATGTATATTCATCATCGTTTGTATGCATTGTGGAATACACAAAACAAGAGTGTTTCGTAACATTATAAAAATGTAATTAAGGTTTAAATAGTTATTAAATGTAATGTAGGTAGTTTATATAACGAATATTTTCTGATAAACGGTACTTAGTTAAAATTTTCAGTATTTCATATTAAAATTAATTTATTTATTAGTAAATTCTGTGCTATTTATTTTGTATAACCATAACTGTACAATGACGATTGACATTATGTAAATTCTAATTAAATACTATAGTATATAACAGTAATGTACCTATTGTGGCATTTAAACGTTATTATTAAAACAGAACCTGTAAGTTCCTACTACTTTAATGCAGAGTGTAATATTTAGATAAAGAAAAATTTTAATAAAAATAATTATATAAAACGCAATATTTTTGTTTCATTCACAGTATTATGAGAGTAAACATTTTTATATTTATTTCATTACAAGTTACTATCACTTAAAGCAAGCGCTGTAGGTTAGCTATACATATTCTTATTCTTATTCATCATCATCATTACAGTCCACTGCTGAACATAGGCCTGCCCAAAGGAATGCCACAAAGCACGGTCCAGAGCCACCGGCATCCATCGAGCTCCTGCATGTCTTACCAAGTCGTTACTCCATCTAGTGGGGAGACGCCCCACAATACATTCGCCGGTACGAGGCAATGGGAAGTGTTGAAGTGGCAATGGTAATATGGCAATGGGAAGGCCATATAGCTCGAAGAACCGACAACCGATGGGGAAAAAAGGTTCGAAACAGTCAACTTTCGCTTGGTTCAGGCTTTGGCCGGTTATCCTGGGTTTTAGATGAGCATTTTCGATTATCGTATAGGATCTCCTCGCTCTTGTAACGGTTGAGTAATTCAACGCAGTACTCGACGCGTAGTATTGGTGTGCTTCACTCAATTCATGCGATATCTATTTTTCGAGCTTTTCACTTTTCCAATTTGTTTCAAGTGAATTATAATTAGTTATCACTCACACCCAAGCGCGTCGCCATTTCTGACGTGGTTTCCGATCGATCCACATCCACGATCACTTTTAATTCTTTATTGTCAACTAGGGTCTCCGGGAGTATACGGAGTGTGTGTGTAGATCAAAATTTCCAGAACGAAAACGTTGAAACCAAAAAGGTACCGTGGTTTTTATTACAGTACCTTACATCATATACATCTTTAATTCTTCGAGCTGTTTCTGCAGCGCTGGTGCTACGGTGGAACTTTATTTAATTCGTAAATAATGCAAAACTTAAAGTTTTCCATATTGTGAACAGAACGATGTCAAAGAAAAATCATATGGCGCGATAACAAATGAATCAGTAAGCTTATATTTGAAATACATTTTAATTTGGAATTCTTAACCAAACGCCAAATATTTAAGATCAAAGTAGACAGTTCAACAAAACGCCAATCACTAAATCAGTCAGAATACGAAGGGTCGACACTGAAATGGTCGGGAATAGAATATTTCGGATTGAGTTAAAATAAAACCTTTTTTAGAATTTGAATACTGGCCTCTTAGAATCATAGTGACATTTAAACAATTAAAAAATGTTTAAAAACAAAAACTATGTTGAGTTAAAGTTGACACGTCGTTAACAAAAATGGAGCTCACGCGTGAACATTTCCGTGCCATAATTTATCACAATTTTCGTCGCGGCTTATCTCAAGATAAATGTCTCAGCGAACTTGTTTCGATTTATGATGTTGAAGCACCGAGTCAAACGACAATATACCGCTGGTATGCCGAATTCCGATGCGGTCGTGTGTCGCTCAGCACTGTTTCTTCTGCAGGTCGACCAAGAACAGCGGTCACGCCTGAAAACATCGCAGCTGTGCGAACAATTATATTAGATTACCGTCATGTGACATACGAGCAGATTCGGGCTGTTATCAGTATCGGAATGACTGCAATTCAGTCGCTATTCCATAATGAGCTGTGTGTAAGAAAGCTAGTTTACCGCTGGGTTCCTCACAATTTGTCCGAAAAACAAAAGGCGGCTCGTGTAGATTGGTGTCGGAATACTCTGCAATGCTTGAAGGTAAGTCGTAAATGCCGTTTACAATATCGTCTCAGGTGACGAATCATGGATTTATTCATACGAACCTAAAAGAAAACATCAGTCAGCAACATCATCATCATCATTTGGGTCTTCGAAGACGAGGTCAAACCAACGAAAGTGGTTCGCTCCCGCAGCGTGTCAAAGAAAATGATCGCTACGTTTGTATCGAAAAAGGGGCATGTTGCTACAGTTCCTTTACAGTAACGCAGAACGGTTACCGCTGAGTGGCATATCACGGTTTGTTTGCCAGAAATGATAGCCGAACTCCAAAAAAATAACCCGAAACGGCGCATCATCTTACATCACGATAATGCGAGCTCCCATACGGCTCGGAAGACAAATAATTTTTTGAAGCAGAAAAACGTAGAGCTGATGAGCCATCCTCCGTACAGTTCTGACCTGAGCCCAAACGATTTCTTTACATTCCCTAGAATAAAAGATTTACTACGCGGTCAACGGTTTGAAGACCCCGAAGCAGCTGTGGAAGTGTACAAATCAGCCATTTTGTCAATATCAAATTCAGACTGGAATTGCTGTTTTAATGATTGGTTTGCACGAATGGAAAAGTGCATTAAGTTGAACGGAGGATACTTCGAAAAACAATAAAATACAAGTTAGCTATATTCTTTATTCTTTTTATTTCTTTTTTATAGAATAGGGGTCAAACGAGCATGCGACTCACCTGATGGTAAGTGACTACCGCCGCCCATGAACAACCGCAACACCAGGGGAATCGCAGATGCGTTGCCGGCATTTTAGAAAGGTGAAGCTCTTTTCTTGAAGATTCCTAAATCGTATCGGTCCGGATCGCTGGCGGTAATCGATCGATTGGATTTCATGGGTTTTAATATTTTTTGTATGGTACCCTAATTATTTTTCTAAAATAAAAATAACCTCAGTTACTCCTTATAACATCAGCTATCTGACAGTGAAAGTCCTGCTAAAATCGGTCTAACCGTTTCAGAGATTAGCCGGAACAAACAGGCAGGCAGACAGACAAAAATATTAAAAAATGCTTTATTGTTATTAGTATCGTATACTTTCATATACATTTAGTAAAAAAACTGTTATTTTGACATTACAAACAGACACTTCGTCGTCAATTTTATTTATATGTATAAATATAAATATTGATTATATTAATGTTATTTAAATAAAAAAAAATATTGAAAAAATAAGTAGGTATAAAAGAGTACACAGAAACATGTATAAAATATATATAAAAATAAAACAAAAAAGAAGTTAGGGGTAACATATACTTTATATCCGATTGCGGAACTTCAAAAAGGAGGGTTAAGTATTTTCCTCCCTCAAGATGTTAATTGCTATTTTATATAATTGATGTTTTTTTTTAAATAAATAACATAGTTATAAATAAATTCTAAAATTAGTTTTAACCGTTGCGTAATAATTTGAATTACACGTATCACTTTATCGAAACAGTGCCATCTAACGTGAAATTCAATAGTACTACATTTTACCTCCAGTTACTAATAAATAAAATTAAAATAAATAACTTAAATTTATATGTTTAAATAATATCATTCATAATTAATTGAAAATTCTAACGTTTTTTTTTTTCAGTTCTTTCGTTATTTCATTTTAGTAGGACATAATATTACATCATACGAAAATCATAAAATGTAAGATGTTATTGAGTTTAATTTCTAATCTGTAGAAAAAGTTTTGTTCATCTATAAATAAACTGATAAAAACTGTAATTATTGCAAAATTCTCATCATCCATATAGTTTAAATTTAAATAGAGATCCTTATATATGTATTGGCCGGATCTTAGAATTAATAATATCATGAAGTGGTCGATTATGGCACGAAATGGTGACATTAAATTAAATTTAACACTGTTTTTTAATACTCGTATATCATGATATAGCTTGACCAAACCAATGAATAGAGATCGTTTGGCAATATTAATAAATAAACACAATTTCAAAATTATTTCTTCATATTGTTTATATCATAAAATAATTTCATTACACACCGCTAACAGCGCTGATAGCGTATTTTTGACAGAAGCAGAATTTTTAATACAATCTATGTACATCATCTTTATGCCTAATTTATGTATTATATAAATGTTGGCGGCCATTGAGTTATATGTACGACACTCTCACAGAATACCAGCGTAAAATAGAAGCTTAACACTGCTGTGTTTCGTATGGTGAGTGTAGAGAACCGGAGACCCTTTTTACTGGAAAAGAGGCATTCCATCTACGTCCTCATGGTTGACAACGCATCTGCATTCTGCACTTTGATACTTTATTGAGGATAGATGTGGATGTCTATGGGTCACAGCAACTACTTACCATCAGGTGGACTGTGTGCTCGTTTGTCATCATATCCTATAAAAGTAGCCATTAAAAAATGGTTGGGAGAAAAGCGGACTAATTCTGAAGTTTACAATTTGTTAAAATAGACAATTAAGGCTGAGTTTTCACATAGGTACCACAACAGTGCCGTTGGCTTTGTCTGGTTTAATTTCCTAATCGTTATCAGTATCACCAAAAATGGAGGAAATGTGTAGGAAAATATTTAGATTAGAAGATGATGAAAGCATTTATGGCATAATGCACACTTTTTATTTAACAGACTGTCGAAAAAATGTATCTGTAGTACCCAAAATTTATGTATAATTTTCAGAAAGGCTAACTTTGCTAGTGCCTATTCATTATATGGACGTTTTGGAAATAAGTATTATTTCCTAGATTCACACCATTGTCGAGGATATTGTACAATACCCATTCGGTTATTTTATCTATTTGCGATAGAGTTATCGATGAGCAGTAACAATTGACCATCTTGTAAATGTTATGCAAACACTAAACCAAAATATGCTGCCAGTAGCCCTAAATAGCTAATATGCAAGACGCATTCTTCTTCAGACCACTTTCCACTATTTAAGATCACAGGCATGTTTAGATGAGGATGTGGTCACAAACTCTTCGATTGTATCGATTCTCAGGTCGCAAGCTATCACGTTATTCCGGATGCTATCTTCTGTTGGAACTGCAGCATCTTCTTCAGAGTGCTTCACCAGTGGATAGAGCGGATGATTGTCAACCCGTAGTTGAGGCGTGCCAAAATATTACTCTGTGATAACTGTAGTCTCTCTGATCTTGTGGATAGATTTATCTACTGTCCTCACCACCAGTGAAAGTCACATTGAAGGATCTGAGGAATTGTCTTATTTTTTATATAATCATCATGATCTCATAAGTAGATAGATTTGAATGAAGTATACCATATTCTATCCCAGCACACGCTGAAAGGAACAACCGGCAGGCTCCGCAAGTTGATTTATTTTACACCTTTTAAGTTTTATGTTATATAATATGAATGTTGTATTTTATCAGATTCAATATTTAAACTGAGAAAAACTGTAATATTAATGCGCTTTGTTTTCAAAATTAATTTTGAAAACAAGCGAAAGTAACAGTTAAATGTAACAATACTTTCTCATTAAGGTCGCGGTAATTTCAATGTACGAGACCAGTCATCCAGATATACGGTGGACGTTCGGCTGTTCTGGGTATTAAATTCCTTCTCCGTTATAAAAAAACGAAGATTATTTCGAAAATATTTTACATTTTTATTGGTAAAATAGACGGTTCCGAGCGCAGTAGCCCTGCACTAAGCCGCGGTGCAGAGGCTGCTAGCTAGAATCCCGCACGGAACTAGTATTTTGCATGGCCCGCAATCAATTGTTCCAGGTCCGTACGCTTGTCCATGTGGAATACATGCATGTAAACGACTTCCACGATACAGGAGAAAATCGCAGTGTGAGGACAATGTTATTTAAAAAATAAAATAATAAAAATATTGAACGCCAACGCCAGTTGTCCTGCGTACTTTGCCTAATCTTTAGATAGATAGATATCGCAACCACGAAGAATACCGATGGCCAGTCGAAGCATAATTTCAGTCTTAGGCTTCTCTGTTCTAGCAGTGTCTGGTACCTTTATTTTGTCAATCATTGTTGTAGCGCCAATTTTTATGCAGTTGGCTAGGATACAGTATTAAGCACAGAGCTCTCTACGGTCTCTTTGTTTAAGTCTGATGTGGCTATATGTTGTACACGAATACCTAATTCGCAGTGTACAACTGAACCAAATTATGTCACAGAAGACAATTCCTTACCCAGAATTTTTATTAATAAAATTAGGGTGATAAACGAGCACACAGTCCACCTGATGGTAAGTGGTTGCTGTGGCCCATAGACATCTACATTTATCATCGTTTGCGAATTAAAATGCAGATGCGTTGTCAGCTGCCCCGCTCTTCTATAAAAAAAAATCATCGAAATCAATTCACCAACACGACAGCTATCACAAGCATTGTACTAAATTTTACAGAACACGAATTTACATTTATAAACTAGCTGGTGCCCGGCGCCTTCCTGCCGCAGAAGAAATAATTGTGGAAATATCGTTTTAAATCTGAAAGTTATATTATGTTACATAGGAATGCTAACACAATCATTGAAATTGAATGATGTAAATAATTTTCAAATAAATTTGTCGGTAGGACATGCGTGCCACCTACTGTAAGTTAATTGTACGCCGTTTACATCGAGCGCACGAGCGTTCTTAGAATATTCCATAGAGTCTCTGCGAGCAGGGATAGAATAACGAAAGATTTCTTTTTTGCGCCCAGAAGCAATTGGAAAGGGTTACCCCGATACTGCCATGTAGTGGCGGTCAAGAATATTCACTTCCCCATATCTTCCCGTGGGTGTCGTAAAAGGCGACAAAGGGAAACAGGCAGGAGATGGCCAGCAGCATCTTCCTGATAATAGCCAAAATTACAATAAAAAAACTGCGGTTACCAACCCGCTCGCCAAGCGTGGCAACTATGGCAAATACCCCCTTATGAAGAGAGTAACAAGGAGACGGCCCCTAGTCCCCGGCGGCCCTGCTATTCCTGGCTACGGTGGCGACCATGGTAACGGCGGGGCAGGGGGTGCTAAGAATCTCCGGTGGAGGTTCGGTTGCCACCTTAGACGACTCGACCTGGCAACGTACAACGCACGCACCCTGCGGATTGACGAGAAGATCGTGGAGCTGGAAGAAGAGATAGAATCCGAAGTCCGAAGAGAGGGGGAGGACACGGTAATCCTCGAATCCAGCAACTTGCTCTATCACCGGGAGGGCGACCATCTGTCCCAAGGAGGTGTCGGATTTATAGTCCACAAGTCTCTCGTTAACAACGTTGTAAAGATCGGGAGTGTGTTGACGAGGGTTGCGTACCTTATACTCAGAATCACCAAACGGTATTCGTTGAAGGTCATACAGGTTTACGCACCAAACTCGGCACACCCCGATGAGGAGGTGGAGGAAATGTATGAGGATATCTCTAGAGCAATGCATTCCTCCAAAACCCAATATACGGTGTTAATGGGAGACTTCAATGCAAAACTAGGCACAAGAGAGAACGGTGATCTGAAAGTAGGGAAATTTGGAATGGGGCAACGGAACCCAAGGAGCCAGCAGCTGGCCGACTTTATGGAGAACGAGAGACTCTTTACGATGAACTCTTTCTTCCAGAAGCGGCCCCAGGAAGTGGACCTGGTCGAGCCCCGACGGATCGACAAAAAATGAGATTGATTTCATTAGGACGACCAGACGACAACTGTTCAGTGATGTCTCCGTGATCGCGAGGGTGAAAACTGGTAGCGATCACCGAATGGTTAGAGGCACACTGAACCTAAACGTTAAGTTGGAGAGGTCTCGTCTAATGAAGTCAACGCTCCGTCCCCCTTGTGCTCTGTTCCAAATTACTGAAACCTTTAAGCTCGAGTTATAAAACTGTTTTCAGTGCCTAGAAGACTGCAATGAAGTGGACGATATGAATGACAAGCTCGTGGAAACTGTCCATGCGGTCGGAGCTAAGTTCTGCAAGACCCACCGCAGAAGAACACAAAAACTCTCCAATCACACTCTTAATCTCATGGCTGTTAGACGGGAGATGAAGCTACATTCTTCAACAGATTTGACAGCATACAGTCTTATCCGACATTATTCCGAAGATATCCCGGACGTCAGTCTGAGCTAGATTAGAATGGCTCTCCAGCATCTTAAAAACGGCGTGGCCCCAGGCGAGGATGGAATTACAGCGGAGCTTCTGAAAGTGGGTGGAAAACTGGCACTGGAAGTCCTTCACAGGCTCTTTAATTCCGTCCTCCATGGTGGCATTACACCGGAGGCGTGGAGCAGAAGTGCGGTGGTCTTGTTCTTCAAGAAAGGTGACAATGCTCTCTTGAAGAACTACAGACCGATTTCCCTTCTGAGCCGCGTCTACGTGCTGTTTTCGAGAGTAATTACGAATCGTCTCGCGCACAGACTTGACGACTTCCAGCCTCTCGAACAAGCCGGTTTCCTAAAAGGCTTTAATACCATGGACCACATACACACCCTTCGGCAAGTTGCACAGAAGTCTGAGGAGTACAATTTGCCTTTATGTCTGGCTATGAGAACGCCTTTGGACTTGGTGCTGCAGTCCCTTCAGCGGTACCAAGTTGACTGTCGGTATATCGAAGTGCTGAAGTGTTTGTACAATAGAGCTACGATGGCTATCCGAGTACAGAACCAGAGTACGAAACCTATCCAACTGCAGAGAGGTGTAAGACAGGGTGATGTTATATTCCCGAAATTCTTCACCGCTGCATTGGAAGACGTTTTCAAGCTTCTGGACTGGAAAGGATACGGTATTAACATCAATGGGGAGTACATCACTCACCTTCGGTTTGCCGACGATATAGTCCTTATGGCAGAATCGCTGGAGGACCTAAGCACCATGCTCAATGACCTCAATAGTGTCTCCCAACGAATAGGTCTTAGGATGAATATGGACAAAACAAAGATCATGTTTAATGTCCATGTCACACCTATGCCGGTAGTCGTTGGGAGCACTAAGCTCGAGTATGTTTACCTGGGACAAATAGTCCGACTAGGTAAGTCCAACTTTGACCGTGATCGACGGATTCAACTCGGCTGGGCAGCGTTCGGGAAACTACGCCACATCTTATCGTCAGACATAACTCAAAACCTTAAAACGAAATTGTACAACCAGTGCGCGTTGCCAGTGATGACTTACGGATCTGAGACGTGGTCCTTCACTGCTGGCCGTATAAGGAAGCTCAAGGTCGCTCAGCGAGCTATGGAGAGGGCTATGCTCGGAGTTTCTCTGCGTGATAAACTTAGGAATGAGGATATCACCAGAGTAACCGACATAGCCCAACGGAAGTGGCAGTGGGCCGACCATATAGCTCGAAGAACCGAAAACCGATGGGGAAGAAAGGTTCTTGAGTGGCAGCCTCGTACCGGTAGGCGAAGTGTAGGGTGACCCCCCACGAGATGGAGTGACGACCTGGTAAGACATGCAGGAAGTCGATGGATGGAGGTGGCTCAGGGCCGTGCTTTGTGGCATTCCTTGAGGGAGGCCTATGTTCAGTAGTGGACTTATGAAAGGCTGTAATGATGATGATGACTCCGATACGTGAGGAAGTGGAGAATGCTTTATGCATACCACGACAGCGGGTCTGTCGTGGTTATGCGGGACTCACTGTGTCTAGCTAACCTACCACCCTAAATGATACCCGCTAAACTCCACTTTTTGGGATGGGCAGTGACCTTTGAGGCCTCTCTGCCGAATCGGAAGCGACCCTCTTTTGGGAAAAGAGGGCGCAGATTATATAACAAAAGAATGATCTACCTCTATTTATACTAAAAGATTTTGATGGTTTTGATAGAATGAGCATTCGCTCGTTTGGTCTTAACCCACCTTTAATGGAACGACAAGTGCTTCGATGTTGATATAAATTTTAAGGTGGGTTTAGATCAACCCTCCTTAAGATGTAGTGGGGAAACCCTAATGATGATAATTATAAAAATTTAAATAATAAACATGTAGTTGGCAGGAAATTGCAAGAAAAATGAAATGTAGTGTTGAGGAAGCTATAAAAAAGATGGACTCTCTTCTTGCATCACACAGCCGTATCTTTACCTGCTAAAGACACTTGACGAATGAGCAACGAATGCGCAAAAATTTTAGTTCTTGTTGTTCTCACTCTTGCCCGTTGGAATTATTTTGGTGTGAACGCTAAAAATAAATATTATTTACACTAAAAGATTATGAAAGAACGTCTTGTCAAACCCACCTTTAGGCTTTAGTCAATTCAAAAATGAAGGTAAATCGAATCTTAATCTGTTGTCCACATTTTCCGAGAACTTTACAATTGGATGCACCGTTTTATTGTGAAGAGTTTTGTAAACAAAATACAAATCAGATTAGGCTGTATGGTCTACAGCCTTTGCCGACCTGAATTTCGTTATCGTAACAACAACAATCTCTTTACTGTCAATGTCAATAAATAAAAGAAGAAAGCGCTGGAACCTTGAAACGTGATTGGCGCCGTTTTTTAAACTAAAATTTAAATTTTGTTTTGTTTAGTTAAGAGGCACTAAACTTTTATTGATTTATTGTCATTATATTATCATGGAAAAACGTAGAAAAAAAAAGTTGCCGGGAGAAGAAGAAGCCTTTGAAGAAACGACTGAGGAGGAAGAAGTTGATACCTGATTCTGAGAAAGAGCAGCGAAAGTAAGCCGTACGTTATATCTGACTACAACAGGAGGTACCCTGAGGACTCTGTCCTCGTTGATTGTGTTGTCTTTGTCAAATTAAATGATGAAAGAAGGCCAATCGGCACGCGGGACATGATGTCTCTGTCCACACATATGAAGAGGTTCAATAAAGGCATTAAATATTTGCAATCTATGAGTAAATACAAAATAGGCGTTCATTTTGAAAAGCCCCCACTAGCGAATGCATTTTTAAATAATGTTACATTTCTTAATGAGTACAAAATAAAGGCATCTATCCCAGCTGTAGGGACAGAAATAACAGGAGTCATAAATAATGTTCCCATTAATCTTTCTAATTCAAGAATTTTTGGTATGTTAACGACTTACAGGAAGATAGTTTGTATTAAAAGGATAATGAGGAAACATAAGAATGACGCAGGACGCAGTTTGCTGCAGCTGACGGGCACCGTGGCCATCACGTTCGCTTCTAATGTTTTGCCGGACCACGTCGATCTTGATGGTTGGCGGTTCGTGGTAAATTAGTATATTCCACCAGTGAAGCAGTGCTACAACTGTCTGAGGTATGGCCACTTAGCAATGTACTGTATAAATTCTGTGAAATGCTCAATTTGTACTGAAAATCACAGCTACAAAGATTGCCAAGTCTCTTCAGATAAAGCGATATGCATACATTGCAACGGAAACCATCTAAGCATTTCTGGACAGTGTCTTGTTAAGAAACAAAAGATAAAAGAAAATCAGGCTAAATTACACAAAACCCCGTTTGTAGATCTTTTTAATAAAAACGAATTCCCCGAATTAAACAAAAAAAATCCTAAAGATGCTCTTATGTCACTGCTAAAGAATGATGACATTAATAATATAATTTTAAATACAGTCATTAAAGTATTAACTCTTAATAATTCAAATGAACAAACCACCATATCTTCTCAGCTTGTTAAAGATGTTCTCATAGATACAATGAAACCAAAATAGATATTTCATTATTTAACATTTAATATTTTATGGATTAGTAATGCACAGAGTTTAATTAAAAATCGCTTTCAATTTACACAATTTTTATATGAGAACACTATAGATGTTGCTCTCATATGTGAAACTTGGCTTAAACCTAGGCACAATTTTATAGTAAAAGGTTATAATATTATACGATTAGATCCAGGTAATGATCGTAATGGAGTAGCAATACTTCTACATAACTAAATTGGATTTCATGTTATCAATACATTCTCTGATGACTCATTACAAAATATAGCTGTACAAATACAATATAATGATAAATTATTAACTTTAGTTAGTGTTTACTGTCCCCCTAATTCACCAATTAATTATAATAAATCCAAATAAGATAATTTAATCCAAAGTTTGCCACAGCCAGTCTTTATAGCTGGTGATTTCAACGCCCATCACACGTTATGGGGATGTACTGAATTGGATTCACGAGGTAGGAATGTTCTTGCAAGTATAGATGACAACAATCTTGTAATCTTGAATGATATCAGATGCCTACCAGTAGGATCTCATAGATGGAGGCAGAATGCATTAGACTTGACACTTGTTTCAACTTCACTGGCTTTGTCTTGTGAGTGGCAAGTATGTGATGATGATTCTCTAGGCAGCTATCATTTTCCTGTAAAGACGAAAATTCCGGTCAATAATCAAAATTTTCAAGAAACAGCTGTATCAAATAACATAAACTTAAAATTGGTAGATTGGTCAAAAAATCCAAATTTAATAGATAATTAAATTAAAAATTATTGTTTTGATTATAGTAATCCTATACAATGTTATACAGATTTATTAGAGCTAGTTAAACAAGTCATGCATGAATCCACACCATCCAATCAGTCTTCTAATCGAAATGTTAACATCAACTTGCAATCTCTTAAAAGAAATAAAAAAAAATTCTCTACATTGGTGGAATTTAAAATACAAAGAGGCAGTATTACATTTAAAAAAACGACGGGTTGCACTCCGGGAGTGCCGGCAGAAGTGAAAACTTGAATATTAACGTTGTGCATTTTTGATATTTTGGAATGGCGGAGATTATTTATTATTATCTTATTTCATTTATTTTCATCCGAAATTATTTGTTTGGTAAACCTACACCGTACATGTGCTTATTGTGATGTTATGAAAATATAGGTTAATGCTATAAAGTATAAACATATTACAAATATTACACCTATAATGTGTAAGTACATAATATGTATCTATATTAATAATTTCTTCAAGCAGTACAGTAGACTCGATCGAAACCTAATCTAATTTATAAAATTTAAACTAAAACAGCTTAGCTGATAAATACTATGTGAAACTTTTAATAGATCTACTCCGTTGACTAGAGTATGGAATTACATTAAAAAGTATAACAAAACTTTTGTTCATAATAACACATCAGTCATAGATTCTAATTGGGCCAATGAATTTTTGAAAAAATATACTCCAGAAACAGATGAAACGCCTCTAACTTTTCACTCCTCAAATGATAATCATTGTGATTATCTTACCAAACCTTTTACCTTGACCGAATTCAGAATTTCAGCTGTTAGCTTTAGAAAGGACACTACTTGTGGTTTATATTCTGTTCCATATAAAGCTTTAAACAATATGAATACTGCGTATAGAGAACTAGTTTTGTAAATATATAATATGTTATGGTTCCATTCACTTACTCCTAACGATTGGAAAGAAGATTGTTCCATACCCATTTTAAAGCCCGGAAAAAAACCTCACATTGCAGAATCTTACAGACCTATAGCACTTACATTTTTTATGGGTAAAATATTTGAACAACCTATAAGATCTAGATTAGAATTTTATCTAGAAAAAAATTGTCTTTTACCATCAAATCAGTTTGGATTCAGACGCCGTAAGTCATCTAGAGAAAGTATTGCATTTCTTCATTTAGACATCTTTAAAGCTATGGAAATAATGAAGTATTAAATAGTATATTCTTTGACATTGTTGTTGCATTTAATAACGTTAATCTTCATGTACTCGCCGGAGAGTTGAGGTCTTTGGGCATTCCTGAAAAAATTGTAAAATGGATATTTACCTTTTTACATGAAAGAAGAGTTTTTGCTAAAGTTAATAATAATACAATTATTGGTCCTAGGCTCAGTTATAAAGGTATTTGTCAAGGAGGAATATTAAGTCCTCTTGTCTTTATTTTATACATATTTAAATTAAATAATATTTTAGGATCAAATGTTACTAATTTACAATATGCAGATGATTTTGTCATATATGCCTCAGGAACAAATGTCAAAAACTTGTTAACCATTTTAAATGAGGCTTTAGATAAGTTGCACATTTACTTTTCACACTTAAATTTAGATATTAGTACTGAGAAAAGTAAAGTTGTAATATTTAATAAAATTCGTCCATTTAACATGGACTGAAAATGGGGGATGCGTCGCTCACGTTCGTAGGCTTCGACCACCTAACCCTAGGCCCACCCTACACGTGTCCCCCGGGTGGTGCTGGTGGCGACAAAGCCGAAACGATAGATTCGGCTCCTCGCCGTATGGTAGCGGCGTAAAATCTACCACCCCTTAGGTCGCACTATAACCAACAATTAAAAGAAATTGCCCCGAGTTCCCAGCGCCCCTTTAATGGGGCAGGGGTGCGAAGAATCTCCGGGAGGAAAATCGGCGGCGAGGTTCGCCATCTCTCACGTCCTGTCTCCCGGAGGGGCGAAAAGTGGATTGCGGAGGCCCGTCTGGCTACGCTGAATGTATGTAGAGCAATGAATGATAAGATGGATGAAATATGAGAAATTATGAATGATAGAGAAATAGATGTGTTATGTATGAATGAGACGAAACGAAAGGGAAGGGATGTCACTGCACATGGCATGTATACCGCTTACTGGTCTGGTGTAGACGAGACCGAGCGAGCATGCCAGGGAGTCGGTATCATCCTTTCAGAAAGAATGGGTCAATGTGTGAAAGAGTATGAATGTGTAAGCCCAAGGCTGCTGTGGATACGAATGAAAGTGGCTTAAAGAAGTTGTTCATGCTTGGGTTGTACGCCCCAGATATGTCTAAGCCCTCTTATATCCGAGAGCAGTTTTGGGACATGGTAAGGCTGGTGTTGACGAAATGTAAGGAAAATGAAAATATTATTATGTTAAGAGATTTTAATGGAAGGGTTGGGGTGAAGAGGTCTGGTTATGAAAGGATATTAGGAGCGTTTGGCGATGAAAGAATAAATGAGAATGGTGAAGACCTCCTCACCATATGTGTGGAAAAAAATATTTTTGTGGCGAACACTTTATTTCGCCATAAGAGGATTCACATGTATACTTGGGAAAGAGGGGATAATAGAAGCATGATAGATTTCATAATTGTGGATAAAAGAATGAGGAGCGCAGTGGTAGATACAAGGGTTTACCGTGGGTCCAACGTAGGGACGGATCATTACTTGGTTTTATGCCAAATTAATGGTCTATTCAAGCGTTGGCGGCATCGGACATCTGTGTCTACCACTGCGTTACAGCGTACAAGAATAGAAAGGTTACAAGATGTAGGTGTGAAAGAGAAGTATAAATGCAGAATGAGGGAAAATATAAGTTTGTTGAATGAATTATATACGAATGATTTAAACTTGAAGAATGTATGGAATAATGTTAAGAAAGTTTTGGTGGATACAGTCACCGAAGTATGTGGTGTAAGTAAGAGAACGAATGAAAGGAAAGGTAATACGTTGTGGTGGGATGATGAGGTACGGATGGAAGTTGAAGCAAAGAAGAGAGCATGGCTAGATTTACTAGCAACCAAAGCTCATAATTCTGGCAGTATAAATGATGAGATTGAAAGAAAAAAGGCAGACTTTAGACGTATAAATAAGAGAGTAAAAGAAGTTGTTGAAAGGAAAAAGCAAGAAAGGATAGATAAGAATGATAGAAGAATATCTGATAACTTCCAGGCAAATATTAAAATGTTTTGGAAGCTCGTAAGAACTGCCAGGGGAAATTCAAAACAGCCTAGAATGAATGCTATACGAGACGAGAATGGCTGCATGTTGAATGATGAAGTTTCGAATTTAAAGAGATGGAAGGAATACTTTGAAAGCGTGTTTAAGAGTGAAGAGTCGTCTGAAGTAAGTGAAATAGAAATTTCGGAAGAAGTGGAGAGATGTAGGGAGATAAGTGTAGATGAAATAATGAAAGCAATGAAAAGCATGAAAGCAGGTAAGGCAGCCGGATATGATAGAGTATCACTCGAAATGCTAAGGGCTGGAGAGGGTGTGGTTGCAGGCCTGCTGTACACCGTGTTTAATTTTTGTAGCGAACTGAAGCGGGTACCGGAAGACTTGTGCAAAGCCGTTATAGTCCCAATATATAAGGGAAGGGGCTCGCAGCAGGACTGTAAAAACTACCGCGGTATTAGCTTGCTTAACATTGTGGGTAAACTGTATGCTAAAGTGTTAATTGAAAGAGTTATGGAAGAAACTGATGGAAAAATTTGGGATGTGCAAGCTGGATTTATAAAGGGGATGGGGTGTACGGATTAAGTATTTTCCATGCGCATGATTGCGGAGAAATTTTTGGCCAAAAACCAGAAAGTTTTTTGTGCGTTCATGGACTTGGAAAAACTTATGACAGAGTGGACAGGAACGTGTTATGGCAAACACTGACCACATTTGGGTTAAGCGCTGGTCTGATACAGGCATTAAAGTCTCTTTATAGGGACTCTAGTGCTTGTGCCAGGGTTAACGGGGCCTACTCGGACTGGTTTGGCATTCAAAAAGTGTCAGACAGGGCTGTGTAGCTTCTCCATGGCTGTTTAACCTATTTATGGACAGTTATTTGCAAACTTTGAAAGTTGAAGAATGTGGGTTGAGAATGGGTGAGTTAACCGTCAAATGCCTTTTGTACGCCGATGATCAAGTCATATTTGCATCGTCGGCGGCTTAGTTGCAAAAAATGGTTAATTTAATGAACCGATCATTAAAATAAAGGGGTGTGAAAGTGAACGCAAGCAAGACGAAAGTGATGGATTTTGAAAGAGAAGAAAGTAAAACGTTATGTGAAATAAGAATAGAAGAGGAGTTGATTGAGCAAGTGGATGAGTTTGTATATTTGGGATGTTTATTTAGCAGGGATTGTAGATATGATAAGGATATAGAACGACGAGTAAACGCAGGAAATAGAGTGAATGGGGCTCTACACGCTATTATGAAGAGTCAGAATGTGTCAAAGAAGGCACGTATGGCAATTCATAATGCTTTGTTAGTCCCTACTTTAATGTATGGTAGTGAAAGTAGGGTATGGCATAAGAAGCATGAGAGTAGAATAAATGCTGTAGAAATGCGGTCATTAAGGAGTATGCTAGGGCTGAATCTGAATGACAGGGTGAGAAATAGTGTGATAAGAGAAAAGTGTGGTTTGCAAGATGACGTTGTGAATAGGATTAAAAAAGGAATGCTTCGGTGGTTTGGTCACGTAGAAAGAATGGACGAGGAAAGAGTGACAAAGCAAATTTATGTTTCAGAAGTGAACGGTAAAGTCGGGAAGGGACGCCCTAGACGAAGATTTATCGACCAAATCGGCGATACATTGAAAATGGGCCAGATTAGGAGTACCTTTAACCGACGAGCGTGTATGCGTAAATATATGGATGTAAATGAGGCGAAAGAGGTGTGTCAGGATCGTGCCAAATGGAAGTCCGTAGTCTCTACCTACCCCTCTGGGTGACAGGCGTGAGTGTTTGTATTGTATTGTATCGTCCATTTAACACTAGAATAACTTTTAATAATATATTTTTACCAATAGAAAGTTGTGCAAAATTCTTAGGTGTAATTTTTACAAATGTTTTATCTTGGACTAAATACGTGAATTCTATTTCAGACAGAGCTTCTAAGGCCTTTAATGTATTAAAAGCTTTGGCTAGTACTAACTGGGGAACTGATCCAGAAATATTATTAATGTCGTCTTTGGTGAGGAGCCATTTTGAGTATGGCTTCCTTTGTTTTGCAACAAATAAAAAACTAGTAAACAAATTAGATATTGTACAAAATAAGAATTTAAAACTTATTACCGGCTCTATGAGAACAACTTCTATTGTTTCTTTACAGGCTGAATGTCTTACTCCTCCTATCTTACTAGGTTAAACTAGGTTTAAATATCTGAATAAAATATTCAAATATTTTATTTTATTAAATATTAATTCTTTGCCTCATCATCCTCTTTTTCAAAAAGTATTATTTTACTATAATAGTATGTCTCCCATAACTAACTCAGGCCCATATACACTCCATGACTTTCATGAAGTGATACGATATGATGAACAATATAATATTCACAAAAGCACACATACTTGGCCTTGTTATAAGGGGAATTATGAAAGTAAATTCAGTGATATACACATAAATATTAATGAAAAATTGAAAAGAAAAGAAGAGGTTTATGAACTTATATTTACATATGACGAATATCGACAAATTTACACAGATGATTCAAAAGTTGAAAATAAAGTAGCCTGTGCATTTTACATACCTCATTTGAAAACTGGACGTGTTCTTTCCATTCCTGCATCAGCAAGCATATACACTGCAGAATGTTATGCTGTCTTAATCGCTCTTAAATATATAGAAGAACACCCACATGTATCTAATAAATGGTTATCGATCTCTTATAGCATGAGTGTCTTGAAAGCACTGAAGGCAAGAACTTTAGATGCTGAAACGTCTTTCATCATATATGGAATCAAAAGTTTGTGGTGGAAATTGAAAGAAAATAATTTGGAAGTAAAATTTTTATGGACTCCGTCACATATTGATGTTCAAGGAAATGAAAGCACAGGCCATTTAGCTAAAAGTATAGTTACAGCTGATACTGACAGGATAACCGGTGTTGCAATACCACATACCTACAGATTTATATTCAGTTTTAAAGTAACAGTTAAAAGAAGAATGGAAAATGCAATGGAATGCTGTTTTAGAGGCAGGAAAAGGTCGTTAGTATGCATCAATTAATTCAGAATTAAGTATTCCTTGTTTTTCTCGCAACGAGAGATATCATAGCAGAAAATTTTGTAGAATAATGTGCAGACTTAGATTTGCCACTATCGACTGAACGTTCATCTTTCTAGCATAGGAATAGTAGCATCTGCAACATGCAACTTCTGCGATACAGAAGTAGATCAGACTGCTGAACATATAATATTTAACTGCCCAGCGTACGCCATAGAAAGATTGCTACTCATTCAAAAACTTATACAAGTTTATGAAAACTCAGAAAGCGTCCCGCGTGCCCTGCAAGATGTTCTTAGGAATACTAAGAGATATTTAGCACTTTACAATTTTATTCATAATACTGTAAAAGATATATTATGAAATATGGTATCCCTGTTTTTGAAAATATTGGATTGAGAAATCGACATGGATTGAAACTTACAAAGATTATAATATAAAGAAGACTTGGCTTTAGCCTTTACGGTTTTTGAACATTTTTTTTATAGGAGAGTGGGCAAACGAGCATGCGGCTCACCTGATGGTAAGTGACTACCGCCGCCCATGAACAACTGCAACACCAGGGAGGGAATTGCAGATGCGTTGCCGGCCTTTTAAAAAGGAGTACGCTCTTTTCTTGAAGGTCCCTAAGTCGTATCGGTCCGGAAAAATCGCTGATGGTAATCGATTCCACAAGGAAGTCGTGCGAGGAAGAAAACATCTTCTAAATCGCACAGTGGTGGACCGCCAATCATCCAGATGGTGTGGATGGTATCGGGAGTTCTGCCGCGGTGTGCGTTCGTGAAATTTGGCGGCTGGGATTAATAAGAACAATTCCTCAGAGCACTCCCCATGGTAGATGCGAAAGAAAATGCAAAGAGATGCAACATCTCTTCCCAGCGCCAATGAGTCGAGCCGATCGGAAAGGACTCGGTCGTCGACGATTCGAGCCGCTCTGCGCTGGATGCGGTCAAGTGGAAGGAGCTGGCACTGGGGAGCCCCTGCCCAGAGATGGGAACAGTATTCCATGTGAGGCCGAACCTGCGCCTTGTAAAGTTGCAGGCGGTGTGCCGGCATGAAATACTGTCCCGCTCTGCTGAGCACGCCAAGCTTTTTAGAGGCCAATTTGGCCTTCTCTTCCAAGTGACCACGAAACTGCACGTCACTCGTTATGTCGACGCCGAGGATTCCGATACTGGCTGAGGCAACCAGGGGAGTGCCTTGAAACTGAGGAGATACGACAAAGGGGTTCTTTTTAGCGGTAAACGCGCAAACTTGTGTCTTCTGAGGATTAAACTGGACTAGATTTAGTCGCCCCCAGTTCGAGACTTTGTCCAGCAAAGACTCGACATATGAAGAATTAAAGAAAATAAGACTTGGCTTTCAGCCTTTATGGATTTTGAAGAGATGGAAAGAAGAAAAATAAGACATGGTTCCGGCCTTTACACTTTAAAATTCTATATATTCAAAATAAAAAAGACAGGGCTGTATGGCTTAGTTCCTTTGCCTGCTCCCTCGAGCGAATAATAAAAACAACATCAATAATTATAATAATGTCAAAATACTGTCAATCTTAATAGTTTTTTTTTTTAGTTTTCTTTCGAATAAAAAAGGGCGTAAAGGTCTATTGTTTTATTGCATTTAGTGATAATATTATCATTATGTCAGTAAATGAAAAGCAATTTTTTGGACCGCTGACCTTGCACCAGAAGAGCGAAGCTCCGACAATTTTTAAGACAGATGAACCAGTGCAGTGTACATGTGTTTTATGCGAAGAAAAGTTTATTTTACCAGCTTCTGAGAAGCAAATGCTCACACATTTGTTCATGGATCATCGTTTAGTAATAGCCGATGTAAACCAAATAGCAGACTTAAATGCTTATCTTCGTTACTGGAGAATGCGATTAAAAGGTTTCTAACCTTTTAATTTTTTGTTTGTGATAATGTGTATGATTTAAAACTTAAAATTATGTGCACATTGATTTTAGGAAGCATTTAACCTTTCATACTTTCACTTTTTAGCTTAAATTTAGTTTTTATAACTCTATAGTACCTAGGGTAGAGCCAGAGGGTAGTTATTTACCCCTCTTTATTTATTTATACATAAAAAGAAATACACAGAACATCTAACAAATAAAAATATTTTTAACAACACACTAGCTGACTCGATATATGTTGATCTGCCCTTTCCAGTATCACTCAAAAATTACAATGTTCTTTTTACAGTGTTAAAATAAAAATTATTAACAACTCCACCAATTTTGAGGTCCTAGTATTGTGATTTTCATTTTATGCACTAAACCAATGCATATTATGAATAAGACTCATTTAAATCTAGATTCTTATGTAAAATTTGTTAATTACTTGACTACAACTACCTATCAGATCTTAGCATAGCTATAAAACATTGTCTTGACAAAACAAAAATGAAATGTGTAAATATGACCACAATCGTCTTAAGCGAATGAAGTTACGCCATTGCTAATAGCACCAACAATTATAAAATATATGATACACTGATAATTATAAAACATATGATGCACTAACAATTATAAAATATATGATGTACTAATTATAATGAACCAGCAATAAAAAAATAGCCAGTGCTTGATTACTGTCTCCTACCTGATGCTAAGTGGTGATGCAGTCAGAGATAGTAAAGAATTCTATAATATTTTTTTTATAGAATAACTTTGACAAACGAGTACACAGTCCACTGATGTTAACTGGATACTGTGGTCCATAGATATCTACATTTATACTCAATTAAGAATGAAAATGCAGAAGTGTTATTACCCCTGAGGACTTAGATGGAATGCCTCATTTCCAATAAAAAGGCTCTCCAGTTTTCCACACTCACCATACGAAATACAGCATCATTAAGCTGCTAATTTATACAAGTATTCTGTGAGAATGTGGTCCTTCCCCGATAGAGTGGACACATTCATGCTAAAACCATAATATAGTTGCAGTGTGGCTATACCACGTAAGAAAATAATATGTAATTATTGGTGCATCCCATATTAAATGTTAAGAAATTTTTAATTTAATATGAAACCTTTTCTTGCAGATCATGATCTCCCATACTTTTGCACTACAATGCTGTTGGATAATAAGCCTGATGGTACAAAGTCAAAAAATGAAGAATATTACCTACTAAGTGATGTTTTGCCAGAAGACAAAGAACTTCGTTCCAATTTACAGCAAACAAAATTAGAAAAATTGCTTGAAAGGCATGCGTTTGAGCGAGAGGACAAAAATTATGTTCGTGAATGCTTATTTTGTCGGTTTTTATCTAACACTACAAGAGCTAGTTATTTGAACCACTTATTTGAAAAGCATAATTTTCATGTAGCTAAACCTGACAATTTAATCTTTATTGACAGCTTGGTAGATCTTGTAGCAACAAAATTAGAAAACCTTCAGTGCATATACTGTGAAGGTGTGTTCACAGACCGCATAATACTTAAAGAACATATGCGCAAGAAGGGACATAAAAGAATTAATCCAGCCAATAAAGAATATGATAAATACTTCTTAGTAAACTATTTAGGTGAAAAGCCAACAACCATAAAAGAAAATACGAAAAAATATTTTGCAAAAGTCCATAACACAACACCAAGGAGTAACGAAGATTGCGAAAAGGATTCTAATGCTGACAGTGATCCAGACTGGTCAGAATGGACAGAAGAAAATGGTCCATTAATCACATGTCTCCTTTGTGAACACACAGAAATGGAATACGAAAGTATTCTAGATCATATGGAGCATACACATGAATTTTCATTTACAAGTGCAACAACGGGTTTAGATTTCTATCATAAGGTTAAAATTGTAAACTTCATTCGACGGCAAATACACTTGCGACAGTGTTTGTCTTGTGATACTAAATTCGATGATGCTAAGAATCTAGAAAAGCATTTAAAAGAAACTAAGCATTGGACATTACATAAGGAGAGATGGGATCAACCAGAATATTATTTTCCGACGTATGAAGATGATTTATTTTTGTGTTTTATTCAAGATGATGAGGAAAGTTGGTGGTCTGGAGATGAAAGGGAGGAAGAAAACCAAAATTGCATGTCCGATGATATATCAAGGGAAATGGCACTATCTGTGTTAAGTGACTAGACTTAAGTGAGTCTCCTTAACCACTTCTTTAACACTGTGGTATGAGTAAAAATAATGGCAATATTATTTAAGGTTTTTCCATATGTAGGATAAAAATGTGGCATTTATATTAAGAATTTATTGTTTATGGCATAATGTGTTATCATTTAGCAAGTTTGTGAGAGGCGGCAACCTGCCTTTTATTTCCTGCCTCTTAAATATATATTATGTCTAATGCCTATTAAATATGTATGTTTCTATAATCTGTAATAGAAATAAGAAATATAGGAAATCTCCATTTTTCTCTCTCAATATAATTATATTTCTAAGTAAAGAAAGCGAATCACTACAGTAGAGATTCAATTGTATTAAATATTTATTGTTGAATTTTGAAACTTGGATAGTCAAATACATCTGAGTGAATGAAAGTATGTAGTAAAATAATACATATATTTGATGACCACAATTTTAATAATCTATTTATAAATTTATGTTTATATCTTGACATGAAATAGTAATGACTGCAGTGATATGTATTGCAGCTATATTTGATTTGAATCTATGGAGTGGAGGCATAACAGAATACACTATCCATATCCATATGTTCCGTGGGTATCGGAAGCAGCATCTTCTTGATTCAAAATAATAAAAAAAAACTGTGACTTCCAACCTGCCTGCCAAGCATGGCAACTGTGGAAAATATCTTCTCTACGAGGCAATCTATGGGGATGTCAGCGTGTACAGCAGTGGTATAGATGTAATGATGATGATGATGGCGATGATGATAATTTTGTCATTACTATTACAGCTACAGCCTATTAGAAGTCTACTGCTGAACATATGTCTCTCCCATAGATTTCTTGATATTATTTCTTTTTTCTTTCTTTCTTCTTAATAAAAACGTTACCTCCACAGTAGGATTTTCTCCTGTATCGTGGTAGTGGTGGTATCTGTTTACATACATAAATTTCACAAGGACAAACACCCAGACCCGGAACAATTATTTGTAGGCCGTACAAATACTTGTTCCGTGCGGGATTCGAACCCGCGGCCCTTGGCGCTGCAACTTATTGCTAAGCCACTGCGCCACGGAGCCGTCAATGATATTGGATTTATTCCAATTGTAATAAAACCAACACGCCAATATTCTATTCTATATTTTGATAAATATAAAATTTGTAATTATTTTTGATAATTCACTTTTCTAGAATTAATAATTACTTATGTTTGTATGAACGTTTTGCTGCTGTAAACATTTTAAAGCATTATTGGAATAAAAATATGAGAGAGAACATGAACAGCAATAGGATACTTTATCTCTACTGTATTGTATTATAAAAAGCAAAAAAAAAAGTAGTTTCTATAGAATTTTTTTTACACTGAGTGCTTTGTTGGTAAACGTTAGTCGCCAAATGCTTGCTAGAAACTAATGTATTGATATGCTTAAGCCATTTTTTAAATGGTGTGTAAAAAATGTAAAGTGGCCCTTTATAGCACTTTCTCTGGTTCCTCTTTCCCGTTTCTTACGCTAAGCTGCCAGTATGACTTCTGGCTAAGAGGAATTTCACTTTATTCTCGAGTAATATTGCATTGTTTTTTGTTTGAAGTTGAGAGTTTGTCAACTGGTTTGTAAAGTCTAATACTATAAAATTATTCATAAAATAGAGTACTCTCATTTTGAAGTCAAGTCTTAGATACTAAGATCATATATTTATTCGATAAAACAATTGGTTGGCCTGTATAATTTGCGAGTACTTTTCTTGTAGGCATCATAATCACCGTATAGGCCACTTCTGGGGGTTCAAACCCCATCGTATTCATATTTACGCTTTTAGGTTAGATTAAAGTTACTGTACACTGTCGCAGTCCCGGTGCATCTACTACGTAATATGCACGACAATTACATTCTCGAAGGCATGGGGCGAGCTAATCTCCCATGCCCGCAGTATTGGTCTCATACCTATTGCCCTTCATTGGCTCAGCAACCTAGAGGAGTGCATAGACTTTTTCAGTCTCTTAGTTTTAGATAGGTAGAGAAAGAAAATTCGAAGGCGGTGAGCGGTACGGGTAGATGCCCTCGTCGGTTTATTAGTTACTCTCATCAATGGAGATATTACTCAAAAGGTTATTTCAACTAGCATAACGAGTGCGTTTACACTGTATTAACTATTTTTAAATGTTACATCCAAATTAAATTTTCTCTTGTAACGTGGAGGCAGTTTACATACATAGTTAGTTTACGACGGGCTATTTTCCGCAACTCCACGTCTAAGCGCGTATTTTGCGTGTTTGCAGGAATACTATGATTATTTGAACCCTGAAATCTCCCCGAAGAAGTTCAACAGTCCTTTGATGTTGCGAGCAATTTCGGGAGTAATCCCGGCGTGCCGAGATGTTTAGCCTGTATGCAGCGAACTCCGGACATGCCAGCAACACGTGGGCCGCCGTTTTCTCCTCCCCCATACATGACCTGTACAGAGGACTATCTGTAATACCTGCGGTAAATAAACGTTTGTTAAAAGAGCCATATCCTGTAATAGCACTTGCTGCTATCCTGATCTGTGGCTTGTTCACTCTCATGAAGACCTTGGTTAAACGACTGTTTATTTCTGGAAGGATCTCCCAAGCAAAAAAAAATAAATTACCAAAGCTGAGCGTGTTGATTAGTGAAGTTTTTAAGTACCAGTGAACTAACGTTACCAAAGCGATATGTATGATCGGTTCCGGCCCTATAGCGGTCAAAGCCGATCCTCTCCTGGCCAGTTCGTCTGGTGCGTCGTTGCTTCCTGGATCCACTGTGGTCCTTGGTCCATTGCAGAGTCACATTATTGTTTACATACCTCATTTAGTCGTTGATGACATTCATATATTAGTCCCGAGTTTACATACATAAATTACACAGGGGCAAACGTTCAGGCCCGGAACAGCTATTTGTAGGTAATAAAATACTTGTTCAGTGCGGGATTCGAATAGCGGCCCTCAGCGTAACAATGCTAAGTCGTTGCGCCATGAAACAGCCACTGTAACACAATTAAATTACAGATGATTCCAATAATCTTGTGAACCTATACTTGCACTTGTGGTTTAATAAAAATACACTGTCATGTAAGGACATCAGGACAATTCTGAAAGCCATCTTTATAATTCCTAAGCGTGATAATTAGATAAGGATTACTATTTTCAGAATGTAAATATTTGAGTTGTAAAACATTATGCAATAACATTGCTTATTTATAAAATGTAGGGCTACATAATCACCTTTGTATTTAGATTTTTAGTAGAATAAAACTATCTGCTTATAAGATACGATTTCTATTCTGTTATGATTTGATTTTACCAAAATAATATATCTTGATAAAATCAAATAAAAGGTCATATAAATTATTATCAAAAAAAAATGCGTGTACATTTTGTTCAAGTGTTAATTTTACTCAGGTGCCTTGTAATGGTTTTTGGTGTTTATAGTTCAAATACTTGCTATACTTATGTTTCCAAAACTTCAATAAATTAAAGAAAAAACAAATCCATGAAATGTAAACACATCATCAAGCAATAAACTTCTGTAATGCCTTTGTTTATAAATGTTTTATTTTGTCATTTGTCCTTCAAATAGCAGGTTTATGGTTAGAAAGTTTAAAATACATTTTCTTTTAAGATCTTTTTTACCATAGTTGTAGCACGAATGGGTCGGCTCGACCGCGGATGGACCACGCTCTCACAGAATACCAGCGTAAAATAACAGCTTAATGCTGCTGTGTTTCGTATGGTGAGTGTAGGGAACCGGAGACCTTTTTTACTGGATACGAGGCATTCCATCTTAGTCCTCAGGGGTGACAACGCATCTGTATTTTGATTCTTAAACGAGGATAGATGTAGATGTCTATGGGCCAGAACATCCACTTACCATCAGGTGGGCTGTGTGCTCGCTTGTCAACCTTATTCTATAAAAAAAAGTGTTAATGAACATTAATTTAATTTTTCAACAACATACAATACAACATACATATTTCAGGCTTGAACATTCTACCATATTAGTGCCAGAAAGGTCATTTAAATCTACCCAACCGTTGGGCGCAGGCCTCTCATATTTGAAAATATCTTCTGGTACGTTGAGCGCTTGTTTGGAGGACTTCAATCTACCCTTAAAATGTAGGGCTGTACTAAAAGTCGACGTCAAGCCGGAATCGGGTGATAGGTCAAAATAGTAAACAATGATAATAATATAAAGTCAACAGAAAAATATAAAAGAAAATACTGTCATGTATTTTAAAATTACAGGCATTTATAAGAAAATCTACAACCTGTAACGGTGTTTTAAGTCCTGTTGCTATAAATTTTAAGTATTGTTTATTTATTATTTTGTTTTATTATGTAATCCTGAATAATGCTTCTGAAAATTTGTTTAAAATTTACGGCCAGCTTCTCCAGTCCAAAAGGATTTTTTTTATAGGATAATGGATAATGGTTAACAGTGGTAGAGCCAGGCGGCAGCTTTTGCTGTCGCACGGATGGGCCGGCTCGAACCGGGGTGGTACCACGACCTCACAGAAAACCAGCGTGAAGTAGAGGTTTACCTTTGCGTTTCGCTTGGTGAGTGCAGGTGGCCGGAGGCCCTTTTTGCTGGAGATGAGGCGTTCCGTCTTAGTCCTCACGGGTGACAACGCATCTACATTTTGATTTGTAATGGAGGATAGATGTAGATGTCTATGGGCCGCAGTAAACACTTACAATCAGGTGGACTGTGTGCTCGTTTGTCACCCTATCCTATAAAAAAAAATGGTGACAAACGAGCACACAGTCCACCTGATGGTAAGTGGTTGCTGCGGGCCGTAGACATTCAACATCTATCCTCCATTACAAATCAAAATGCAGAAGCATCGTCACCCGTGAGGACTAAGATGGAATGCCTCGTTTCCAGTAGAAAGGATCTCCGGTTCTCTACACTCACAATACGAAACAGAGCAGCATTACGCTGCTATTTTACGCTGGTATTCTGTGAGAGCGTGGTCTTTGTCCGGTCGAGCCGATCCATTCGAGCTACAACAAAACCACTAATATAGCTGCAGCATGGCTCCACCACGTAAAAACGTAATTTTGTTTCCAAGTATTCAAAATTAATTCTTTGCCCAGATTTAAATGACTATTTGGAAAAAAAATGTACTACACGTGTTTGGTAAATGACTAAAAGATGGCGCGTTTAATAAGGATTCCAAAATGGTATAACACTTGCTAGATTATTTGTTAAACTATGATACTTAATATGTTGAAAATTCCAGGGGACTATTAAAAGGAAACTGAAGCCAAATAAACAGTGTATTAGATTTAGCCTTTTGTCACTTTTGAGGACTAGATGGAATATATCGCATCCAGTACAAAGGGTCTCCGGTTTTAATTTTTTCATGGAGAAATGCCTACGCATACATATCGAGTGGCCACCTCGGGCTGGCCCTACACCTCGGACAAGCCAAGTAGGTTCCTCTTTGTTCATCACGGGTGACCAAGCCACGGCTACTAAGCCGTCCACCTCCCCCGCCACGACAAGGCGGGAACTAGTTCGGGGGGCTCCGGTACTCTACGCTTACCATACGAAACAGTGTTTCGGAAACAGCAGCATTAAGCTGCTACATCAGGTTGGTATTCTGTGAGAGGGTGGTCCTTCCCCGGTCGAACTGATGCATCCTTGCTACAAACAAAATAGCTGCAGCATAGCTCCACGACGTATAAAAATTAATACTTTGTTATTTTTTCAATCTGTAATGAGCTTATAGAAATGTACTCTTTACAGTAGATATAGCCTAATATAAAAGGAGGATTACCCTTTTTGATTATTTTCTACTTGGTACAGATTATTCGAATCTAATCACAAAATTGACTTCAGAATAAAGTGCCTCCACATTAAAAATAAATCCAGAGTCTATCACTGACATCCATTAAATTATCTTGAAGGGCGACCAAACGATCAAAGTTCTGAAAAGATCTTTATCAAATAATTAAGAAATACGCCTAGATACTCTAGAACTATTTTGCAAGTAAGATTATAGAGTATATTAATCATGGATGTAATTTTATAACCCCTCACACTAGGGTTATCTCACGTGTCGTGGCTCGTGGACGCATTTACAAACATAAAGTGAACATGGACGAATAATTTAATATTAATAGGTCCTTACATATGAAATTGGCGTTTTGTACGGGAGGAATATAAAGTCCAATTTTTTTGTAATATATATTTAATTAGTCAAAGTATGCACCGTTGTTATCTATGCACTTTTGCCATCTCATAGGTAGTTCATTGATCCCTTTACTAAAAAAACCATGGGGGCGAGAATCAATAAACTGTAGACGGTTTGAACTGCCGCATCGGAGTTGAATTTTTTTCCTTGTAAGAAGTTGTCAAAATTCTTTTTCTGAGTCAATTTTCGTTTAGGGCAGGATTTGGCTGGGGCTCCAGGGTTCAGCCATTGCGACGAGCGCTTCCGATTATCGTAAAGTATCCACTTTTAATCACAAGTAATGATTCGATTTAAAATCCCTTCATTATTGTGTCGGTTGAGAAAAGTAACACAGGAGTCGACGCGTGTTTGCAAGTTCGATTCACTCAATTCATGAGGTACACATGGTTCAAGTTTTTTTAAAGTAAAGTAAAAGTTTTATCACTTACCTTGACGCCTGCAGCTGTCTCTGAAGTGCTTTGTGATAGATCCGCTTTCACAATAGCCTTTAATTCTTCATTTTCCACTTTGGTCTCCGGCCGTCCACGGGCTTGGTTCTTAAGGTCGGAAAAAACAAATGAATGACTGTTTTCAAAACTATTAAAAATTTGAATTTGGAATTCTTAACCAAAGTGGAGATATTTCAGATCAAAGTGAAACAGTACGACAAAACGCTAATTTCATATGTAAGGACCTAAAATTTAACTATTACTATTTTTGAGTATCCTCATCTATTCATTAATTACAGACTGTAAAATTCCATTGCTTAACATAGGCATCTCCCATAGATAGTCTGATAGGGTGAATTTTGCTATAGTTGGCACGCTTGACAGGCGGGTTAGCAACCACAGTTTTGTTTGAGTTGTTATCAGGAAGATGCTGCCGCCTATCCAATGCTTCAGTTTTCCTCTGTCGCCACTTTCGACACCAATGTAACGGTATGGGGTAGTTAATATACACGATTTAGTATGTACCTACATAATATCTAAGTACGTTTTTTATATTTGAAATGGAAGTTTTTACTACGTGGTGTGATGCAGTCTGCAAATTTAATCTGGTGCAGGGTACCGTACATTTCTTAGTTTCATTAGAAGCTTGGCACACGTTAAGAAGAACTGTTTGACCAAACAAATAACGCCAAATAAATGTCTGGCTTTATTATTGTGTTCGCAAAGGTCGAAATCTAAGTGGAAAGCTGTACTAACATCCACTCAATTGCTATTCCTATCCATGTCTTATGTAAACCTTGTGCGATTAAATCATACCTCCGATATTCGCTTGGATACATTTATAAAAACACTGAGGTTATTACAACAGATTGTAAACGCAAGTCAACGACTAAAATGTTGAGCAAGTAATAGTCCCCCGTGACTATGTTTTCTGCAAAGCACCCGAAACGTCGGGAATTAAAAATAAGTAGAATTAAACGCGATAAAATCCGTGAAACTAGTTTTATTCAAATTTACTTGTTTAAATTCAGGATGCATGATTTAAAAAGCTATAATAAAACCATACTGGGTTTCATTACAGCGTTTATGAGTTTACTGCAGAGAAAAATCATAATTTTCTTGCAAAAACAACGCTGCTACTTTAATCAAGATTAATAATCGTAGTAATTATTTTTTTAAATTTATTAAAGTATTTTATAGCAGTCTTTACCTAAGCATGCTACGAAAGGCTTAGAGTATTTTAATACTCTAAGACGAAAGGTGATCTTGTTAATACGCTTTCGCAATTAAGTCTCGCGAATAGAATTTGTCTAACTACTACTATTACTACTTCTAAGTATTACCTACTGCTACTTCGGCTTATTGATCCGCTGGGCTATGTCAGTATTGCGCGTGACGCGCATAAGTGTGGCAATTATGGCATATGTTCGCTCCATAACATCTACATAATTACGATATTTACGAGATTACAATAACGTCTACATCGAGTTTATTAAAATAAAGATGCTTTACTCAGATAATTAAAACTTATGTAGTTTCTAACTTTACACAAAAAAAAGTCTTAACACTTTTATCTCTTAAAGTTTTGATGCAAATCGATTTTGAATTTTTTTTTACCACATCTTTTTGCAACAAAACTATGAGTGTTAAAAGGCGATAACACATTTATTACAAGAAATTAATAGATTTTTAATTTATATGTCCAATATTTTCTCAAACTCACACATATTTTTCGTGATAATATAAAAAAACGGCCAAGTGCGAGTCGGACTCGCGCACCGAGGGTTCCGAACAAATCCGTAGGTATCTATATAAGTTTAAAATTACAAAAAATATTTTTATTATATGATGTAACTAAAAAATTATGCTTTTCGCAATTTTTCTTTTATCTGTGCTATAATACGTTGCTCCGTATCAAATTTTAAGATTCTGAGTTCACGGGAAGTACCCTGTAGGTTTTGATTCCCATGCGAATGTCGAACATTTGCGGCATAAACGGCTATATCTTTTGATTGAGTTCGCTTAGAAGTTTGATTTTTTCACAGCTCTAAGGGACAATAGACTTGAGTATTTGATATGAATTTCAGCTAGATACCTCCACGTGTTCCTGAGAAAAAGGGTCTTAACAGACAGACAGACTAACGGACAACAAAGTGATTCTATAAGGGTTCCGTTTTTTTCCTTTTGGGGTATGGAACCCTAAAAAACTTAAATATTTCGATAATTGAACTACATGCCCATAAACGACCAATCTATTTATACTAATATAATAAAGCGGAAAAGCTGTTTTTGTTTTTTTTGTTTGTTAAACGCGCTAATCTCTGGAACTACCAGTCCGATTTGAAAAATTCTTTTTGTATATTATAGCCAGATTCATGTGGAATAGTATAGGCTATAATACTCAGCTAGCCTTAAATATGGATATTTGTTAAGCAAGTCAGAAGGAAAAGCACTCCCGAAATGATTTATCCGCGTACGCTGGTGTTATCGTTAGGGATACGTAAATACAATGTTCTAGAAAAATATAGACCTTTACTCCGTCTAAAAAAAGTTCTATTTCTTATACATAAGCCATAATTTGGTATTTTGTGACAAAAAAATATTGAAAATTTAAAAGTGATTTATGAGCGTTATTATTAGGCATGGCCTATTTATCCTTACGAACGAAAGTTACTTCATCATCAAGACAATTTTATGAAGATAAACTTTGTTTTTTATACAATGTTATTTGGATGCATAGTTTAAGAGATAATGTAAAATTAAAATAATTCAATACTTGGCTGGGCGCGGGAACGAGCTTAAACCCTAGCCGTTATAAAATGCTTGAACTAGGTCATGTCGCGCACCTCGGACACGTGATGACGCGGGTGAAACCGCGGGGCACAGCTAGTATAATATTATAATATTTAGTAGGTTATTTTTGTTAAAGTTCTCCACGCAGACGATTTCGCGGGTAAAACTGGTCCTAAATAAACTTGCAGATACTGTTGAAATAATCCTCAGAACAAACGTTCCTATCTTTGTAACTTTTACAAACATTCACTGTGACCATAAATTGGCGCTGTTCTGGCAGTTTCACGAATAATGCACGTCTTATATTTTACTAGCAATCTGTTCCGGCTTCGCAAGTGTGATTTCTGGATATCGACAAAAGCGCCACCTACTGGGTTCTATTGTGAATCTAAACCATTCTCGATTCAACTTAATAATAAGACACAAAATTTCATCAATCGCTCCAGCCGTTTAGGAGTACAGCCCCATACTTACGGACAGGAGAAATATAAAATACATAGGTAAATATTATTTCAACTAATGGTCACCTAGTGGTCGAAATTCGATCGTAATTCATAAAATTTTTATTATGTATATTAAGCAAGCTGTTTTTCATTTTCAACTGTACATTAATATTTTATTATACTACCTGGCTAGGTAGAATTTGATCTGCCCTTTCCGACGATCTTTGGTCCTACAACAAAGTCTTTAAATTCGCAATAAAAATATTGAGGGTTACTTATCAGGATAAAAACTATCATATCTCTCAAGTTGGAACAAGGAATATACATTATACATAATTTCATTGAAATCAGTTCAGTAGTTTGGGAGTTCATCACGGACAAACAATGTGACACGTAATTTGATAAACTTTTTTTCTTTTCAAAATTATATACCCTTTGGTACTTACTTTAATACCAGGGGCGTAGCTACCGCCGTATCAGCCGTATCAATGATACGGGGCCCCCGGGCTACAGGGGCCCCGAACGCGTGTAAGCAAAAATTCCAAGGACTTCTATGGGACAGGAAAGGCTATCACTATTGTCTATACAAGCAAAAAAATTTGTAAAACTGAAATAGTCTTCAGCTATTAATGCCGCCGAATCGTCTTCAGCTATGTTCTCCGAACAAAAGGCAAGAAAATTGTAATATATTTATTTTATTTGAATTGTTTGGCTAGCTTCCCGGACGACAGTCTGAGTGAGATTAGAATGGCTCTCCAGCACCTTACAAACGGCAAGGCGCCAGGCGAGGATGGAATTACAGCGGATATTCCGAAAGCGGATGGAAAACCGGTACTTGAAGTCCTTCAGAAGCTCTTTAATTCCGTCCTCCATGGTGGCAATACACCGGAGGCGTGGAGCAGAAGTGCGGTGGTCTTGTTCTTCAAGAAAGGTGACAACGCTCTCTTGAAGAACTACAGACCGATTTCCCTTCTGAGCCGCATCTACGTGCTGTTTTCGAGAGGCATTACGAATCGTCTCGCACGCAGACTTGACGACTTCCAGCCTCCCGAAAAAGCCGGTTTCCGAAAAGGCTTTAGCATCATAGACCACATACATACCCTTCGGTAAATTGTACAGCCACTATGTCCGGCGTATGTGGACTATGAGAAAGCCTTTGATTCCGTCGAAATTTGGGCGGTGCTTCAGTCACTTCAGTGGTGCAAAGTTGACTGTCGGTATATCGAACTGCAGAAGTGATTGTACAGTAGGGCTACGATGGCTATCCGAGTACAGAACCGGAGTACGAAACCTATCCAATTGCAGAGAGGTGTAAGATAGGGAGACGTTATATCCCCGAAACTCTTTACCGCTGCATTGGAAAACGTTTTCAAGCTTGTGAACTGGAAAAGATACGGTATTAAAATCAATGGCGAGTGTCAATCGACGGATTCAATTCGGTTGGGCAGCGTTCGGGAAATTACGACACATCTTCTCATTAGGTATACCTCAAAACTTGAAAACGAGACTGTACAACCAGTGCGTGTTGCCAGTGATTACATATGGAACTGAGATGTGGTTCTTCACTGCTGGCCGGATGAGGAAGCTCAAGGTCGCTCAGCGAGCTATGAAGAGAGCTATGCTCGGAGATTCTCTGCGTGATAAACTTAGAAATGAGGATATCCGCCGTAGAACCAGAGTGACCGACATAAATATAGGATTAGTAAGCTGAAGTGGCAATGGGCCGGCCATATAGCTCGAAGAATCGACAACCGATAGGGAAAAAGGTTTTCTAGTGGCGGCCTCGTACCGGCGGACGAAGTGTAGGGCGTCTCCCCACTAGATGGAGTGACGACTTGGTAAGATATGCAGGAAGTCGATGGATGTAGGTGGCTCAGGATCGTGCTTTGTGGCATTCCTTGGGGGAGGCCTATGTTCAGCAGTGGACTTGTGAAAAGCTGTAATGATGACGATGATGATGATGTTTGGCTAGCTTATAGTTCCTAGGAGTATTAATTTTAAGTAATAATTTAAAATCAATATACAATAATTTCAATTCAATGGAAGCGTTTTTGTTCCTTTTATGAAAACTTTACTCTTCATTGGGGCCCCCCAACAAATTTTGATACAGGGCCCATCTAAGGCACGCTACGCCACTGTTTAATACATTGGCAGTATGAACACCAACAAACTATCTAATATGTCCAAGCGGCATTTTATGTGTTTGACATTGATAGTATGAATGTAAACAATATATATTTTTTATAGAGATAAACACTCACGCCTGTCACGTAGAGGTTACGAAACAAAGGCAGAGACTACGAACTACTATATCGTCGCTCGGCATTCAGTACCGCGAATGTGAAAATATTGAAAGTTTTTATTTTTTGTTGTTTCGATAGTATTCAATCAAATACGCGATTTTGTATTTAAAATATGACCAAAAACCTTTCAAAAATAGATTTAGAAATACTTAAAAAAACTCTTTCCAACAAATAGTAAAGCGTACATTATAAATAAATCAGTTTTTTGTCTCTCCTGTAAAGTGACTCAATTACACATTCGCGGTACTGAATGCCGAACGACGATATGGCATGATCCTGAGACACCTCTCTCGCCACCTTTACATCCATATCTACGCATACATGCTTGTCAGTAATTTGGTCGATAAACCTTCGTCTAGGGCGTCCTGTCCCAACTCTGTCGTTCACATCTGCAATATAGATTTTTTTTTGTCACTCTTTCCTCGTTCAATCTTTCTACATGACCAAACATGATCATGTATATTTTTTTTAGTAATTTAATGCATTTGTAACACATAAAACCTACTTTAAATAAATTTTAGCTTTCTGCACTCCTTCTCCACATGAACTTTAATTATGCCAAATCTGACACTCAGTGCGAATAATTATTCGCATTTGTTGCTCTTTTACTAAATTATCAAAAAAATACATTGTAGGTGGCTATATATGCGCTGATTAACAAACTTTAGGTACCATTTGATTTATCTGTCCGTACCTTTCTAAGAGGGATTGTCTAATGTGCTAAGCAATTTAAAACGATAGATAGTAGTGTTACGGCCTGCAATTACCTATCCCAGGAGTAGGGTCCTCCGCGGCCCATAGACGAAGAACCTGCAAGCAGGTGCAGGTCGGGCGTCCTAACGCCAAGGGTGAAAAGTTTCTAATTACAATAAACAATCAGGGGGGAGCGTTCTATTTTATTAAACGGAGCTTACTTACCTCTATCCAAGGCGACTGGTCCCTCAGGATTCGGTCAGGTCGCATGTGGTTGTATAGTGCTAGGAAAGTAAGGGTCAGTGATGTGTATCTGGTTGTGGCTGGTAGTGTTATTGACCTTATTAAACCGTTACCCTCTGCAGCAGTTTGGACCTCAGCACCTCTCCAAACTGAGGTATCCTTCCGCAGTCACTTTCTTCGTTTTCTACTATGACAGTCCATTAACTCTGTCGTACGATTAACTACCTTAAAGAAGCCACTAACTCTCGTTTGTTATAATGCCCGACCCGCGAAACGAACACAGAACGTACGGATCAAAGGTCACTACCGTTTCTCGTGGTCACAGTTATTTCTAGAATATCAAATACCGCACTAGCTATTATTGTCGAATGCACTTATACAGATTCTAAGTTAGATACAATAAGTCCCGGGTGAAGCTAACAAGCAAGGAATGCGCGTTACGTATCCTAAACCGTATATTTCCTAGATGCGCGTGTCGTATTCCGCTTCCGACTTCCCGACAAAAAAAGACAGCGTGCCGCCGATCTCAGCGCTGAATTTGGACTCTTAATTTTTCTAGCGCATTCTCGACACCCACCGTTCAACACGCTCGGCTGAACTTCATCCCGTATCGCGCCGAGCCGAGTGCCATCTGGCGTCGATGCTTGACACTAGCGCTTTGCGCGAATAAACCCCCATCCCGGACATAAGGATTTAGGTCTGCGAGCAAACCGGTCAGCGGGACAGGGTCGCGACGGCAAGTTGCAAGATCGAATCTACAACCAACTAGGCCACCTTAGGCGCCCCATCAGATCTTGCAACCATAACCAACGCCTCAAAAATACAGCCCCAACGTGGGCTAGCCGGAGGGTTGAACTGGATGCCCTTCCTGGACATCGCAGCACATAAATAAGCCCTATTCCTAGACAGAAGTCCGACGACCTCCTTCAAACACCTATCTGCGCTCCTATGATTAGTTCCGCAATTCGACCGGATCAGTTCTGCAAACAGCGACACGACACGAAGCGGCCCAGAGGGACCTCCTAAGCTTCAGTGCAGAGAGCACCCCCAAATTCCCCATGAACGTCGTCTGTGGAGAGCCGAACGAAACGCACAGATAGTCCCTAGTATGAATTTTCAAACAAGTAGGCATAACCAAGCCATCCACCATATAATCATTTACCAAATGGTGCGACAGCTGATTTCCATTTGATAATCTACAAACCAAATAGCCCTTTAGGCAGGTAGTCCTATGCTCATATTTCAACTAATTTTTCAAAAGCATCAATGTTCAACTACAGAATTAATTAAGACAAAGTAATCACTGATGCACATAGGTCAACTTGACAAAGTAAACAAAACAATAAACGTAAGAGACAGCCCTATTTCTCATTTCAAATAAATATCTTAGACAGTGCCAACAAAATGTAAACCAAAAGAGAATTGACTCTTATTCCCTTTGGCACAAAAAAGGTTCTCCTTTTCACAAAGCAAAATGATTAAACACTATCACAAAACATATACCTAATTTTCAAAACAGCGCGTCATTCAATTTCAAATGAATTCATTCCTTTCAGCAAACAGACGCAACAATCAAATACAATTACAAAGCATATGCACACGTATTCAAAAGGGCACACAATTTAATCTCAATTTTCCGTGCAACAACAAACGCAGTGATCAAGTATATTTACAAAACATATGCAGCAGCATTTAAAGGAGTATTTTAAATTCAATTCTTTCAATCACAACCGCTAAAAATATGAAAATTTCGCGGAAAACGCAAAGCCTTTTTTAATTTCCAATTTAAAGCGTCGTTAATTAAGTACTCGACCAAACCCAAGTCTAACACCCCCTGACAGCGTGATTCAACGCTCCAGGGGGGCCCTAATCTTCCCACCACCAAGTGGAGGCCACACCGCGTGAACCCGAGACCAATAGAGCGCAAACCGCTAACAGTCGCCACTCGGGTTGTACGCCTTCACCGAGGCCGTTGGCAACAGAACATTTTGACAAGCGGACTGTTGACGCCTTAAGGCTCAGTGGAGGCGGCCGTGGTGGGAGCTAAGGCGGCAGCTAGCTAGAGCCGCCTCCATCAAATGAGGTACAGTGGTACACCAGGCGCGGCCACTCAGCTAACGGGAGTGAGAAGGGTCTAGCGAACTGATGAGTGGCTGCGAAGTTCCTCTCCACACGCTGAGGGGGAGTGATGACACCCCCGCCCTTGGGCGAATTACCCCCCGACTGGTCGGGGGAGGGACCCCTTTCAAACCTATAGGCCTGGTGGCTAGCCGGCAGACGCCGAGCGTCGCCCGTCAGAGGGCGTGGCGGAGCGCCTCCGCCCGTGGGCGTCGAGGGCCTGGCAGAGCCCCTAAAGGAGACGCCGTTCGCACCCAGGCACAGAACGGCATGGTGATTACCCTGGCAATGCAGACAGGGCCGCCGGTGCGGACAGTCTCGCTGGAGGTGCCCTTCCAGACATGAGTAACACCAGCGGCGCTCCTTGGTGATAGTTCGCCTCGTCGGAACCGGCTTACTTAATAATTTCGGGCTCGACAAAAGGAGCAGGACGGGGGGGGGGGGGGGGGGGTCACGACGACTTGCTCAGCGGATTCCGCCTCTCACTGGGCACGGCTCGTAAGTCGTCGACGGTGCCCGCCGCGTGCTCGAACTATCAGCACTGCTCCTCCAAAAACCGCAGCAGGTCATAGAAGGGCGGAATATAGGAGGCCTCGTCCCCGCCGTAGCTCTCCTCAAAATGTATTCGAAGGTCGAGAGGTAGGTACCACTGGTAAATCCAGCCGCCTCAACGTATTATAGGCCACCAAGACTGGATCCAGCAGGTCCGGACGTAGTCTGGCCCGGTCACTAAGCAGCGGGAGGCTCAGAAGCTGCTTAACATGTTCGTCCACAATTCGCCGGACGTTGGCGTATCTTCTGGCTAGGAGGTCCCGAGCAGTCTGGTAGGCGTCGTCCGACAAGCTCAAATGGCCGACGACACTCAGGGCCTCCCCCTCCAGTGAGGCCAGGAGGTACGCCATCTTCTGGTTCGGGGTCAAGTCACTCCGGGAGTCCACTAGGCTGTCGAAAATACCAACGAAGGTCAGCCATTCGGAAAGGACCCAGGAGAACCTTGGCAAGTCCAGAGTTGGGAGTCGTCCCAACAGCTCCGGCTGAGGCTGCTTCCGAAAGGACTCGGGCAGGCCACTCGTCCGAGCTTCACGCGCCTCCTCGGCATACCTGCCTTCAGCCTCGATCAACTCGTCTGTGAGTGAAAAGAACTGCTCGTAGTCTTCGAAGCAGGAGTCCAGGACTCCCTTTTCCACATCCCAATCCTCGAGCTCAGTGTAAGCCTCCTCCACTGCAGCCCTTCGAGCATCGACCTGCTCGAACCGTTTCATCAAGTTATGGACCCTATCCGGTCGACCTATCAAAGCATGGGCGCTGGTGGCCCAGCGTAACTCAGTCCGCAGGCAACGGATTAGTATCTTGGGCGAGGACATCACTACTAAATACAAATTACGACGCGGCTCGAGCACAATTACAAAAATAACAAATAACAAATACAACAAAGAATTAACAATTAACAAATGCAGTTCCTATCAAATCAAATTGAATAGAAATTATACAAGTACGAATTACTACTTATCAAACCAAATACAAGTTAGTACAAAAGAAAAGACACAAACCAAATTACAAATAACAAATACTAGTGCAATCAAATCAAGTTAAATTCAAATTACGTAAATACAAATTACTACTCTTTAGTTCAAATACAAATTACAATACGAAAGATACATAAACGAAGATACACATCACGGTCGATCAACAAAAAATGCCTAGCTCGGAAATCGACCCTTCGGTAAGTAATCCACTACAACTATCCGACAACGATAATTAACCGATTACGTAAAAATAACCATCTACCTACATAACGAAAACTTCCCCTTGCGCACTAACCGGGCGCGGCTTTTCAAATTTACCCGCTAACAACAAACAATCAAGCCACAAAAGATAAGAATTTTATTTTTACGTATATAATTAAAAAAAATATTTTTACGTATTACGGATGGGCATGATTGTAGATACAAAATTAAACCAATCAACCCAACGCTCCCTGCCACCAAAATTGTTTAATTTTTATCAAACACTATGGTCGGGATCGACCGGGAATCGATCCCGGAACCACGCTCTGCTACCAAATGTTACGGCCTGCAACTACCTATCCCAGGAGTAGGGTCCTCCGCGGCTCATAGACGAAGAACCTACAAGCAGGTGCAGGTCGGGCGTCCTAACGCCAAGGGTGAAAAGTTTCTAATTACAATAAACAATCAGGGGGGAGCGTTCTATTTTATTAAACGGAGCTTACTTACCTCTATCCAAGGCGACTGGTCCCTCAGGGTTCGGTCAGGTCGCATGTGGTTGTATAGTGCTAGGAAAGTAAGGGTCAGTGATGTGTATCTGGGTGTGGCTGGTAGTGTTATTGACCTTATTAAACCGTTACCTCTGCAGCAGTTTGGACCTCAGCACCTCTCCAAACTGCGGTATCCTTCCGCAGTCACTTTCTTCGTTTTCTACTATGACAGTCCATTAACTCTGTCGTACGATTAACTACCTTAAAGAAGCCACTAACTCTCGTTTGTTATAATACCCGACCCGCGAAACGAACACAGAACGTACGGATCAAAGGTCACTACCATTTCTCGTGGTCACAGTTATTTCTAGAATATCAAATACCGCACTAGCTATTATTGTCGAATGCACTTATACAGATTCTGAGTTAGATACAATAAGTCCCGGGTGAAGCTAACAAGCAAGGAATGCGCGTTACGTATCCTAAACCGTATATTTCCTAGATGCGCGTGTCGTATTCCGCTTCCGACTTCCCGACAAAAAAGACAGCGTGCCGCCGATCGCAGCGCTGAATTTGGACTCTTAATTTTTCTAGCGCGTTCTCGACACCCACCGTTCAACACGCTCGGCCGAACTTAATCCCGTATCGCGCCGAGCCGAGTGCCATCTAGCGTCGATGCTTGACACTAGCGCTTTGCGCGAACAAGTAGTTTGTAATTAATACTGTATCAATAAAATTTAGTTAAGATTTGTTCGCGTGGAGTGGAGTATTCAATTGTTAAGTACATTATGAAAAATGTACTTAAGAATTGAATAATCCACTCCAAAAACTCTGACCGAATGGCTCTTCACTCTTAATTATCATGACGTGGAAGACATTTTGGTAAGAAAGAGTTGAACCTGCTGTAAATAACACACATACACAACACAAATCAGTGGGTGAGACACATTCATAAACTTGTACACATACACAACCATTCACATACGTGCACATACACATAAACAAAAACATTCACTCGCATACACACACAGAGACACTCACACACATGCACACACACACACACACACACACACACGCGCGCACGAACACGCACACACACACACACGCACACACACACACACTGTTCTATTAAATCAAATTTGGCTATTTTTATATTATAATGTAAATCGAAGCGTTATGATTGTATAGGAAGAGCGAGGCACTCCCAACACAAGTATCTTAGGATTACTTTCTGGGAGGCCTTGGCAAATCAATGAGGGCATCCACGACTTTTTCTGCCACCAGGGCGGCGCTTCTTTGCAGTGAGGTAAAATATTTGACAGATTTCATAGCGGGGACGATAATTTCTCAGGAAAATATAATCTATAAGGTTTTTTTCTGTATTATTAGTTATATTTTATATTATTTACATTAGAAATGAATAAACCAAACTATAAATATAATTAAAAACCGATTTTTTTTAAAAAGAGTTCTAAAGTGCAAAAAAACTAAAAATCAAGCCACTGAAGCATTGTGTTGTGTATTAATATAATACTCTAGATAATGGTAAACTATTATTTAAAACTAATTTCGGGGTCACTGTAGAAGCGTGCTCGTCGCGACCCCTGCCAGCCCTTTTCAGGGCTGCAATTCTACTTAGCTGCGCACCCATGCCAACAAGGGTTAGGGCGTCCCCCCAAGGCGACGCACACCAGCTCGTCCCCGTTGGTGTGGAATGCAGCGCGCAAAGCGGCGATGGGGACCGCCACCCGTCACGCACAGCCCGACACGGCGGAAGGTGGGGGACAGAGTGCAGAGTTGGCACGTGGAATGTTAGAGGAGGCATGAGAGATAAGACGAATGAGTTGATCGAAATAATGAAAGAAAGAGAATTAGATGTCGTGTGTATGTCGGAGACCAAACGGAAGGGCAGTGGTAAAAGGTGTCGAGGTAGACCGAGACTAACTTTCGAAGACCATGTGAGCAAACTGCTCGAAGAGGGGAGGGTCAAGAATACTCGGATACCTAGACGTACATGTATGAAGAAGATAATGAATCTGAAAGAAATGAAAGAGGTATGTAAGGATCGTGACACTTGGCGATCTGTTCTCTCTAGCTACCCCGTCAGGGATTGTGCGTGACGATAAGCTAAAACTAATTTCTCAATTAACTGACAATGTGTAACAAAAAACTTTACCTCAGTCATAACTAGCGACATCTGGTGAGTGGAAGATTATTAGCCCTTATTGTAAAAAAGATTTACTGAAATAAAACATTATTATTATTATTTTTTTTTTTTTCCTCTTAGCTTAATGCTGCTGTTTCATATGGTGAGTAGATTTAGGTGAACCGGACACAATTTTTACTGGAAACGAGGCAACGCTTCTGCATATTGATTCTTAATCGAGGATAGATATAGAAGTCCATCAGCCACAGCGTCCAATCACCAACGGTGGACTGTGTGCTCGTTTGTTACCCTTATTTTATTAAAAAAAAATCATTTCAGGGACATTTTAAGTCGGTCATCAGGCATTGAGCAGCGGAATCTTCCTCACCTTAAAACATCTCTTAAATAAATGGGGACATTTCTTCAGCAGTAATAAAATATTTATTGTTACTTATTGTAAGCTAGTGCTTGACTACAATCCCATCTGGTGCTGATGAAGCCTTAGATGGTAAACCGCACGGTCTTAGTTTGACAAAAGCCCATTCACTCTTGCCTTGTAGAAGCCCAGATTGTAATCGTACGGAGAGACAGACGCCGGCAGATTGTTCTGCTAAGGAGTGCAAAGGTGCTGTATGCATCACGAAAAACGAAGCAAACCGCTTAGTTCGAAATGCGAGAGTAGAACGTATCTTTACTTTTTAAACTTATATTATTCTTCAAAATAATATAAATTATTAAATTGAAGTAAATTCATTACTTTTGCTTAGAAAACTTAGTCGTTCCCTGTCATTTTAAAAACTTTCGGAACCCTCGTCTTAATCAATTTACAAGTAAATTGGAATTTTTTGTTGTGAATTCTAATTGAATCATAAAAAGTATAAAACCACTTAAAACTTTGATTGTAGATAATTTTTGCGATAAAATCGGATATAATTTTGTATTATAGTTTTAATCTAATATCACAATTGACTTCCCAATTGGAGGGAAATGTAATTAATTGTCATGGGCTTAAAATATTTTCTATCCAAGACATTTTCAACATTGTAGAGCCTTGCTGCATCTATATTGTTATAGATCTTAGGGGGTGATTATAACCGATGATAGATGTGAATGTCTATGGGTCACAGTATCCATTTGCCACGTGGTAGAGCCATGCTGCAGCTATATTAGTAGTATAGTTGTAGCACGAATGGGTCGGCTCGACCGGGGAAGGACGACGCTCTCACAGAATACCAGCGTAAAATAGCAGCTTAACGCTGCTGTGTTTCGTATGGTGAGTGTAGAGAACCGGAGACCCTTTTTACTGGACAAGAGGCGTTCTATCTTAGTCCTCACGGGTGACAACGCATCTACATTTTGAGTCTTTATTGAGGATAGATGTAGATGTCTATAGGTTACAGTAACTACTTACCACCAGGTGGACTGTGTGCTCGCTTGTCATCCTATCCTATAAAAAAAAGGTGGACTGCGCTCGTTTGTTACCGTTATTCTATAATCAAAATTAAATTAATTATGCATTTTATTTAACATCAAAACATCAAATGTTATTATTTTTGATGGCTTTTTATTACGTCCATGTTGGATTTTATGTGATGTCAAATGGCTAGAGAGCACCGTTGGAAGCGTCGTTCTCTTACCCCGCGTAATCGAAGCATCGTTTTCTTACGCGGGGTAAGAGAACGATGCTTCCAACGGTGCTCTTTTTGTAAAAATACGACCAGTATTTTAGGGGATCGGAGGGATTTATATTATCAACATACATACTTGACCTTTCTTTTCGCTTTGCCGTAGTCGGGTTAAATGATCTTCACTAACGGTAGCTCAGCAAGCTTACAAGAAACCATGCTGTTTTACTGTTTATTTCTCTTTTATACGGAAATTAATCTCACTGCCAAGTCTTTTTCATATTTATATGGGCTGATAATATAATAAAATGTATTTGTACGATATTTTGTTACTTGATTTTATTTATATAAATATATATTATGTATGCCGTGTAGTGGCGGTCAAGAATATCCACTACCCCATATACTCCCGTGGGTGTCGTAAAAGGCGACAAAGGGAAACAGGCGGGAGATGGGCAGCAGCATCTTCCTGATAATAGCCAAAATTACAATAAAAAAACTGCGGTTGCCAACCCGCTCGCCAAGCGTGGCAACTATGGCAAATACCCCCCAATGATCAAAACTACAAACAGACGGCCCACAGTCCCCGGCGGCCCCGCTATTCCTGGCTACGGTGGCGACCATGGTAATGGCGGGGCAGGGGGTGCTAAGAATCTCCGGTGGAGGTTCGGTTGCCACCTACGACGACTCGACCTGGCAACGTACAACGCACGCACCCTGAGGACTGACGAGAAGATCGTGGAGCTGAAAGAAGAGATAGACAAGTTGCGCTGGCATATTATAGGATTATTCGAAGTCCGAAGAGAGGGGGAGGACACGGTAATCCTCGAATCCGGCAACTTGCTCTATCACCGGGAGGGCAACCATCTGTCCCAAGGAGGTGTCGGATTTATCGTCCACAAGTCTCTCGTTAACAACATTATAAAGATCGGGAGTGTGTCGACGAGGGTTGCGTGCCTTATACTCAGAATCACCAAACGGTATTCGCTGAAGGTCATACAGGTTTATGCACCAACCTTGGCACACCCCGATGAGGAAGTGGAGGAAATGTATGAGGATATCTCTAGAGCCATGCATTCCTCCAAAACCCAATATACGGTGTTAATGGGAAATTTAATGCAAAACTAGGCACAAGAGAGAACGGTGAGTTGAAAGTAGGGAAATTTGGAATAGGACAACGGAAGCCTAGGGGCCAGCAGCTGGCCGACTTAATGGAGAAAGAGGGACTCTTTATGATGAACTCTTTCTTCCAGAAGCAGCCCCACAGGAAGTGGACCTGGTCGAGCCCCGACGGTTCGACAAAAAATGAGATTGAGTTCATTATGACGACAAGACGACAACTGTTCAGTGATGTCTCAGTGATCGCGAGGGTGAAAACCGGCAGCGATCACCGAATGGTTAGAGGCACACTGAACCTAAATGTTAAGTTGGAGAGGTCTCGTCTGATGAAGTCAACGCTCCGTCCCCCTCGTGCTCTAATCCAAAGTCCCGAAACCTTTCAGCTCGAGTTACAAAACCGTTTTCAGTGCCTAGAAGACTGCAATGAAGTGGACGATATGAATGACAAGCTCGTGGAAACTGTCCATGCGGTCGAAGCTAAGTTCTGCAAGACCCGCCGCAGAAGAACACAAAAACTCTCCGATCACACTCTTAATCTCATGGCTGTTAGACGGGAGATGAGGCTACATTCTTCAACAGATTTGACAGCATACAGGCAACTGAACAGACAGATCTCCAAATGCATGCGGCGAGACTTACGCAACTTCAATACAGCTCGTATTGAAGAAGCGATCGAGCGGAACCAAGGCTCCAAAGTCTTTGCCAGAGATCTGTCTGCCAGAAAGAGCCAACTGTCAAAGCTGAAGACCGAATGTGGCAGCATCATTTCCGGGGCACCTGAGATTTTGAGTGAGATTGAGAGGTTCTATGGGCAGCTGTACACGTCATCGTTGGAGACACACGCAAGTGTGAATAACGATCCAAGAGCGAGTCTTATTCGACACTATTCCGAAGATATCCCGGACGTCAGTCTGAGCGAGATTAGAATGGCCCTCCAGCACCTTAAAAACGGCAAGGCCCCAGGCGAGGATGGAATTACAGCGGAGCTTCTGAAAGCGGGTGGAAGACCGGTACTTGAAGTCCTTCAGAAGCTCTTTAATTCCATCCTCCATGGTGGAATTACACCGGAGGCGTGGAGCAGAAGTGCGGTGGTCTTGTTTTTCAAGAAAGGTGACAACGCTCTCTTGAAGAACTACAGACCGATTTCCCTTCTGAGCCGCGTCTACGTGCTGTTTTCGAGAGTCATTACGAATCGTCTCGCGCGCAGACTTGACGACTTCTAGCCTCCCGAACAAGCCGGTTTCCGAAAGGGCTTTAGCACCATAGACCACATACATACCCTACAGCAAATTGTACAGAAGTCTGAAGAGTACAATTTGCCACTATGTCTGGCGTATGTGGACTATGAGAAAGCCTTTGATTCCGTCGAAATTTGGGCGGTGCTGCAGTCCCTTCAGCGGTGCCAAGTTGACTGTCGGTATATCGAAGTGCTGAAGTGTTTGTACAGTAGAGCTACGATGGCTATCCGAGTACAGAACCAGAGTACGAAACCTATCCAATTGCAGAGAGGTGTAAGACAGGGTGACGTTATATCCCCGAAACTCTTCACCGCTGCATTGGAAGACGTTTTCAAGCTTCTGGACTGGAAATGATACGGTATTAACATCAATGGCGAGTACATCACTCACCTTCGATTTGCCGACGATATAGTCCTCATGGCAGAATCGCTGGAGGAACTAAGCACTATGCTCAATGACCTCAATAGTGTCTTCCAACGGATAGGTCTTAAGATGAACATGGACAAAACAAAGATTATGTTTAATGTCCATGTCACACCTTTGCCGGTAGTTGTTGGGAGCACTAAGCTCGAAGTTGTTGACGAGTATGTTTAACTGGGACAAATAGTCCGACTAGGTAAGTCCAACTTCGACCGAGAGGTCAATCGACGGATTCAACTCGGCTGGGCAGCGTTCGGGAATCTACGACATATCTTCTCGTCAGAAATACCTCAAAACCTTAAAACAAAATTATACAACCAGTGCGTGTTGCTAGTGATGACTTACGGAACTGAGACGTGGTCCTTCACTGCTGGCCGTATGAGGAAGCTCAAGGTCGCTCAGCGAGCTATGGAGAGGGCTATGCTCGGAGTTTCTCTGCGTGATAAACTTAGGAATGAGGATATCCGCAGTAGAACCAGAGTAACCGACATAGCCCAACGGATTAGTAAGCTGAAGTGGCAGTGGGCCGGCCATATAGCTCGAAGAACCGACAACTGATGGGGAAGAAAGATTCTCGAGTGGCAGCCTCGTACCGGTAGGCGAAGTGTAGGGCGTCCCCCCACAAGATGGAGTGACGACCTGGTAAGACATGCAAGAAGTCGATGGATGCAGGTGGCTCAGGAACGTGCTTTGTGGCATTCTTTGGGGGAGGCCTATGTTCAGCAGTGGACTTGTGAAGGGCTGTAATGATGATGATGATGATGATATTATGTAATATTTATTATATTTTTAATTATGCATAAGTATACGAAATAATATATGATATGCAATTTTATGCATCGGTGTATATATTATTTTGTTTTACATTTATTAACTTTAATTTGTATTTCTATCTTTCATCTACTTACACACCTTTTTCATATTTTTATCTTTGTATCACCAAAAGGATCATTGGTAGAGAATCTACCTGTACCTGTGCGTATACCTCATATATTTTTTTACAGTAAATAAATAAAGAAAATTAATAATAAGCAATCTCAATATTAAGTGCTTGTAGAAGTAAAGAGTTTTAATGTTTAACTTTCAAGTGTATACTTAAAAAAATATTTTTGTAGTATATGTAAGGAACTTAAATCTTTCACTTTAATTATGAAAAAATTACGGAATAAATGTGTGAAAATATCTTAGTGTGCGTGTAGAGTTTGATCCTGTGTGGTTATGGTCCATGTGCTCAGAGGTGAACGAATACAACGTGATTAGACCTGCGATACACCTATCCAGCGTAAAGCAAAATTTTCAAGTTTCTATATCTTAATTTGCTGCAATTTTAAAATACCTACGAGTATACTTATTCCAGCAATTTATAAGGTTAGTACTCGTAAATAATATGTGGAAGCATTTTTAATACTGTGCCTACAAATTACACATATTTTACTATATTTTCCCTGAAAAACGTGTAATCGACAGCAATTTTGTAAATAAAAAAGCCATATTGTTTCTGAAACTAAATTATTAAGACGTTCCTCGGACGGCTTATTGCATAATTTACAATTTTAATGGGATAACGCGAATGAGAATAGCTGTCACTTTAAGTTTACCGTTTCATTTAATATGTATCTCGGTCATGGAAAATATAAAAGTTTCACCCATAAAATATTAACAAAGTATGACATTATTAAATGCTGCCTATGGTAAATATTAAAATAATTAATTAACAAATTTTATATTTTCATATTATAATCTTATACCGTGTAATCGTGGACTAAAAGAATCCACTATTCATATCATCACGTGAATGTTGTGACAAACGACGGCGGTAAACTGAAACAGGAGATATACAGCAGGATCCTCCTGATTCTCACTTATAGCCTACAAAATATATAAAAATATATAGCTTATAATAATAGAACTCTTTATAGATTGCTCATACGGGAATTCCTCTTTAACTTGTGACTGTTGCCACACTTGTACAGGCAGGTTGGCTTTCGCAGTTTTTGTATTTCTATTATTTTGAGATTTATTGTCCGGATGACGCGTGTTCTAATAACAACTAAATATTATTAAAATACTGCGTTTGTGGACTTGCCTCTCAGGCATGGCTTCCTTCACGGCAGGCCTATGTTCATTAGTGGACTTGTAATAGGCTTTATTGACGATGATGATGATAATGAATTCTGGATTTGTTTCTCGCCCTCACGTAGTTCTCAGGGCTACGTTTGTTAGACAGTAGGATACACCGCTTGCAGGTCACGTTGACATTAGAAAAATATCGAATAATCGTCCTTGCGCCCATTTACTATGCATAACAATTTGAATATTAAGTGTTCATAGACGTGTGAAATCATTAGTTCTTCAGTATAAATGTAAATAAAGAAAAAGGAACGACGTTCTTGTATGCTTTTCATTTGAAGATATCCCACGGTCTCTATCAATCTTTATTTCAGAAATATCAAAGTGATCTATGTAAATGCAGTGACGGCTCCGTGGCGCAGTGGCTTAGCAATGAGTTGCTGCGCTGGGTGGCGCGGGTTCGAATCCCGGACGGAACAAGTATTTGTATGGCCTACAAATAATTGTTCCGGGTCTGGATGTTTGTCCTTGTGCAATTTGTGTTTGTAAACTGCCTTCACGATACAGGAGAAAATCCTAGTGTGGGGGTAACTTTTTTTTTAAAACAAAAAAAATCCCTGATACTATTTATTTATTAACTATCGATCCGCCCTGGTTTTGCCTAGATAGACTAAAACGTGGTGTTATTTTGATTTAAGATAATCAAAGGTCATTTATTTTATGAATTATTAAAAAAACCTCGCAAGTTTTTTAGATGAAATGACATAATATCCTAGATTACTCATAGCATTGCTCTCTACCTGGTCGTGCAGTTTCATTATAACCAATTCAGCCATTCCGACGAATAGCCTGGAGAGACAGACAGACATAAAGATGGACAGAGAGACAAAAATTTTGTGGGTTCCTCTTATTTCACCATGCATGACCAAGCCACGGCTACTAAGGCCCCGCCACAATCGGTCGGAATCCGTTTGGGGGGCCGCTTCGTACGCTCACTTGTCACAAACGAGCTCTACGAAACAAATACAAACAACAAAATAAGCTCCACGATATATAGTTTAAGTCATAGATATTTTCTAATCCCTTTTGTAGACTTATCTATAGTCCATGAAAATAATGTTATCGCATCCAAATCCACCCAATACAGCCTTTTAAATTCCATAACTCAAATCCAATCTCAAAGACACGACTATTTTTGTTTCGATTTTTTGATACTGAGCATAGGCGGTTTATTTGGGATAAAAAAGCCAATCTCAAAGGCTCCGGTATCACCATCTCAGAGTTTTTATCGAATATCAGGCATCACATATCTCCTACAGCACGTAAACTCTTTGAAATTAAGCACCGTTGGTCATCTGAAGGAAAAATTGCTATAATAGCAATTTTTCTCCTTGATAAAACTTACCAAATATTTTAAACGCTATTTAGCTGAATTAGAACTACTCATCGTGAAATATCCTTCTAGCTCCACTAGAAACGATAACGAATCACAGTTCGTTAATAGAACATCGATAATCGTTAATGTCCCGAAAAAATCACGCCGACTCATAAATAACTAAAAAACAGTAGTATTGTTTTCTTTAAAAAAAAAGCATTACTAAAATGGCAGCATTTAACTTTTTAACTAATTATTGTTAAATAATAATGAAATTAAGTGACACAGGCGGAACGCATATACCTACGCCACAAAAAGAAAGCAGCTCAAGTGGCTCCCGATCCGATTTCGCAGGAACACTCGTATTCTTTGTCTTCTTTTTAACATTTTACACAGTCCAAATTTCCCTTCACACCTCTGTAATCGATTTAACTTTTAACTTTTGATTTAACTTGATGCAGTTCGTAGATCTCACCTTAAAATCCTATTAAAATTCCCATCACTTAAAGCTCATTTATATTCCCGTTCATTCTCTGTACATGCAGTAAGACTCTCGAATTAACTTCCTCCTCCCATTCGAGAAAGCAAAACAGTGACATAGTTCAAAAACCTGTAACAGAACATTGTTTATAATCATTTCTTATATTTACGCAAACACTACACATTTAAATAAAACTAATTTTACGGATTTTATCGCGTATATTAACTTATTTTATATTCCCGACGTTCCGAGCACTTTACAGCACCCATGGTCACGGGAGGACTGAGGTGTATGACGTCCCAATGTCATTGTTAACCACGGCTACCTTCAGATTAAAAATTATAAATTTTTGTTCCGATCTATCAAATCTAATGTGGTGACGGGGGCGATCCTGTACGTGTTCACAGACTGCGAATTTCCCGGAGCGTCGATTCTTCACATCAGCTATGTGTCCTTTAACGCAGGTTTATGGATTTATTATTTAGGTTATGGATTTTTTGATTTGTCCTATATAAAAGAGACCGCATTCACAATCAAGCTTGTACACTCCTGCATCTTGCAGAGGGAAATTACACTTGACTGATGGTAAAAACTGACTAATCTTCTTCGGCGGCTTGAAGTATGTTTTAATGGAAGCACGCTTCAAGATGTCAATCTTGTCAGTAACACCTCTGAGATATGACAGTACAGCAGGCGCTCGCTCAACTGTGGCCGGCTTCACTCGTTCACTGTAACGTAGGCGCGGGACCCGAAGCTTATTGTCGTGCATAACTTGCTTGACGTGTTGGAGCTCGGCGGTCAGGTGTTTACTGTCACAGATCCCACGTGCTCTCTGAAACAAAGATTTACCCACGGTAGTTAACTGTGAAGGATGATGATGAGAATCACCGTTTAAATATCTATCTGTATGGGTCTTTTTTCTATACACAGTGTGGGTCAAGGTGTTATCAGGATTCCGAAATAATAACACATCTAGAAAACCTAAAAAATTGTTTGCCTCTAACTCCACTGTGAACTGAATTTTAAAATTTATGGAGCTAAGATGGTCTAAAAATGAAAGTGTCGTCTACGTACCGCTTGTAGAATCTTGGGTTTACTGGAGAACTAAGCAGGGCTTACTCCTCAAAGTATTCCATGAATATATCGGCGACAATGGGAAATACAGGTGAGCCCATCGCCACGCCACCTACAGTCTACAGTAGTAGTGTAGTTTCTGTTCACATGCTTACCTGTTGAAGACTGCATCTCGATTGTTAATAGGCTGGAGGAAAACAACATGCCCGTAGAATATGCAGTATTACTCAGACACTGCCTTACATCTGGCTACCTATTGTGAAACGAAGAGTTCTACAAGCAAGTAGATGGCATGGCGATGGGCTAAAATTAGTTTTATTTAAACACTATTTATCTCTGTCTTCTATGTCACTTTAATATGTTTGATATTTACTATACTTTTTATTATTTCATATGTTTGATATTTACTATAATTTTTATTATTTATTATGACTATTAATATATATACTATCTTGGATGTATTGTATAATGACAAAGTGCACACCTTATTATCTTTTATTTATCACATATTTTTGTAACTGGCTTACTGGAAAAGAAATTTCATTACGAGTAATTACGACGATTTAAGTAACGCCCTAGTACAAACTCTTCATCATGTTGTGTCTTTTCCGCTGTTTGTGTGTACATAAATTGTTAAATAAATAAATACACTTTTGACTGGAAATAGGACTTTGCTTGCTTCTTGGGTTGGCAAACGTAGTTTTTATTATTTTGAGGTGTTATCAGGGAGATGCTGCTGTCCATCACCTGCTTCAGTTTCCATCTGTCGCCTTTTACAACACCCACAGGACGATGTGAATTCTTACACCACCGCCACCAATGATATTATAGTTTTTGCAATTTTAAGTGCTGATTTACCAATTTGTTTAATAGTCATGGAAAACACCATGAGGAAACCTGTATGTCTTATAATTACAATATTCGAGGACAACATGCACTGGAGCAGTTCGGCGGACTAATTGCTTTACGCTTTCAGAAATTTGAAGGGTCTAATAATTGTACAACGCACTACCAATAGACATAAGAAAAGTGAGCTCTTTTACAATATTTAAAATTAAACTTAAGGACTATATTTATCGTAGAGAATAACTAATATTGTTTTAAATAAAATAATGTATGCAACCTTGCTTTGAAATCAGATAAGAATGCTAGATAATTTAATCACTAATGTTTTCTTAATGTAGCCTATATAATCTACTTCTTATTATGTGAACAATGTTTTTAAGAAATAAAGTTTATTCAAACCTGAATGAGGGGAGGCGTTTCTTCGTAACTTTAAAACATAACTAGTTCAACTACTAAAATTACAGTTTTTAAGGGAAAAATAAGGTATTTTAGGCAAGCGAAGCGTATTTTTATGTGGTAGAGCCACGCTGCAGCTATATTATGGTTGTAGCACGAATCAGTCTGCTCGACCGGAGAACACCAGCATAAAATAATAGTTAATGCTGCTGTGTTTCGTTTGGTGAGTGTAGACATTCGGAGAACCTTTTTACTGGAAACGAGGCATTACATCTTAGTCCTCAGGGGTAACAACTAATCTGCATTTTGATTCTTAATCGAGGATAAATGTCTATGGGATATAGCATCGAATTACCATCAGGTAAACCGTGTGCTCGTTTGTAACCGTTATACAATTAAAAAAGCACTACAACAATGTTTCAAATTTAACAAGATAATTATGATCATTCTACTATTGGTTCGAGTGCCAATTAATTCTAACAACTTACTTATTTAACTATTGATTTATTTGAGCCTGTGCCAATTCAAATTTTAAACACACATAGAATAGATTTTTTTTTATAGGATAAGGGTGACAAACGAGTACACAGTCCACCTGATGGTAAGTGGTTGCTGCGGCCCATAGGCATCTACATCTATCCTCTATATTACAATTCAAAATGTAGATGCGTTGTCACCCGTGAGGACTAAGATGGAATGCCTCATTTCCAGTAAAAAGGGCCTCCGGCCACCTGCACTCACCAAGCGAAACGCAGAGGTAAACCTCTACTTCACGCTGGTTTTCTGTGAGGTCGTGGTACCACCCCGGTTCGAGCCGGCCCATCCGTGTGACAGCAAAAGCAAAATATAATTTTATTATGAAGTTATTTCTTTTCAGTTTAATTTATTTATAATGTTATTATTCTCTATAAAATTTTGACATTTGTTTTGTTGAAACTATCCTTAGGGTATAAGTGAGCAAGCTGTACTTATAATAACATAAGTCGGAGATAAATGGAGATGACAACCACGATGCTATAATGCGCGTTGGCTCACTTCACATATCCTTTCGAGAAATGTTCGTATTTTATTTCCGATATGAAGATATTCTAAAGAGGTTTTCTTAATAATTGAGCACTTTATGTCATCGTTTCCGGTTTCGATCTACGCCAGCACCAATGGAATTTTATTTGCAATTTTAAGTCCTGATTTAAGTGCTCGGCAGTAAAGAGAAATGTTGATAGGAAACCTGCATGTCTGAAAAATGAGTAAAATATTTCGAAGATATGTGAATTCCGCCAACACGCATTTGGCCAGTGCGAAGGACATTTCCTTGCTCTAAAAATCCTCTCAGAAATTAGAGGAGGCCTACGCCATGCCGTGGGACGTATATATAGTCTGGAACTTTTAAAAATTGTATTGAGCAGTTGGGTCTGATTCCGTAATGGAATTCATGTTTCCATATTTTATGATCTATGAGCTGGCTCTAGTCATCTCAGCGAACAATATCATAGAACCACGAACAACGAAAGTGATTTATTGAAATAAACAATCGATCAGGTATTCAAAATGAATAGTTGAAACGGTAAGCAATTATTTCAAAGCTATGTGAACACTTTAATTAACAAAGTGAACTACGGGTATTTTGAAATGAAACCGACATTGTGTTTAGCAATGATATAGCTCTGTCAATTAATTAGTAAAATTCTCTATGTCTGTTTAGGATTTTTTTAGCATATAAGGAAACCTTTTAATTTCGCTTAAACTTTTTAATCAAATTAGATGAAAATACACCGATATGGTCCTTCACTGCTGGCCGTATGAGGAAGCTCAAGGTCGCTCAGCGAGCTATGGAGAGGGCTATGCTCGGAGTTTCTCTGCGTGATAAACTTAGGAATAAGGATATCCGCAGTAGAACCAGAGTAACCGACATTGCCCAACGGATTAGTAAGCTGAAGTGGCAGTGGGCCGGCCATATAGCTCGAAGAACCGACAACTGATGGGTAAGAAAGGTTCTCGAGTGGCAGCCTCGTACCGGTAGGCGAAGTGTAGGGCGTCCCCCCACGAGATGGAGTGACGACCTGGTAAGACATGCAGGAAGTCGATGGATGCAGGTGGCTCAGGACCGTGCTTTGTGGCATTCTTTGGGGGAGGCCTATGTTCAGCAGTGGACTTGTGAAGGGCTGTAATGATGATGATGATAACACCGATATTGCCCAAGAGATCAGTAAACTGCGGTGGCCGTTTCATATAACTTGAAGAAGCGACAACCGATTGGGGAAGAAAGGTTCTCGAGTGGCAGCTACGTACAGTTGAACGAAGTGTAGGGCAGTCCCTTAACAGATTATAATGATCATCATCACCAATTACATTTTTATCACGATAAGCCTTTATTTAAATTACATAGTCTTCTTCGAAGCTATGTTACTTAATTTTAGCAGCTAAACCAATCCTTTAGCTCCATGCATCTATTTACCTCTTATCGCTTTGAGATAGTTACTATAATCGCGAATTATAGTGTAATATCATTTCATATTATGTTCAACTAAGTGATGATGGTGATGATTATGATGATTATTAATATGATTAAAACAGAGTAGGTTCTTTTCTTAGAGGTCCCTAAGTCCTATCGGTTCGGAAAACTCGCTGGTGGTATTCGGTTCCACAAGGAAGTTGTGCGAGGAAGAAACCTTCTTCTAAATCGTACAGTGATGGACCGCCAATCATGCAGATGATACGGATGGTATCGCGAGCTTTGTCGCGATCTGCGATGGTAAAATTGAGCGTCTGGAAATAGTCCGAACAATTCCTCTGTGTACTCCCCCAGATGAAAGCCAGTGAGTCAAGCCGATCAAAAAGACCTCGTTCGCTAACGGTTCAAACCGCCCTACGTTGGATGCGATCAATTGGAAGAAGCTGGCATTAGGGTTCCCCGGTCCAGAGATGAGAACAGTATTCCATGTAAGGCCGAACTTGCACCTTGTAAAGTTGCAAGCGGTGCGCCAGCATGAAGTACTGACCCGCTCTACAAAGTACGTCAAGCTTTTCAAAGGTCAATTTGGCCTTCCCTTCCAAGTGATCGTGGAACTGAACGTTATTTGACATATCGACGCCGAGGATTCCAATGCTAACTGAGGCAACGAGGGGAGTACCTTTAAACAGAGGAGATACGACAAACAGATTTTTTAAGCTTTTGTAGCAAACTTGTCTGGTGATTGAACTGTACTACATTTGGTCGTCTCCAATCCGAGACTTTGTTCAACAAAGATTCGACTTTAGACCCAAGTTTTATCCAGTACTCGGCGACGATTTCACGAGAAATGTTGACACGGCTGGTGTATAAACCATCACCATCGTCCGCATAGCAATGAATGTTACCGGTTTGCAACATATCATTTATATGCAGAACAAACAGCGTTGGTGACAGCACGCAGCCTTGTGAACACCAGCTTTAGTAAGCTTACAATCGGAGGATGCAGCGTTGACTACGATCTTTATGCTCCGATCTGAGAGAAAACTGGTGATCCAATTGCATAATTTCTGCGGAAGCTCATAAGATGGAAGATTTGAAAGAAGTAGTTTTTGAAAAACCCGATCGCCTCCGCTATGTCGAAGCTAACGACCAAGGCCTCCCTCTTGGACTCGACCACCTGCACCCATCGGTGTGTTAGGTGAACAAGAAGATCACCGGCTGAGCGATCCCGACGGAATCCGTGTTGGCGGTCACTAAACAGCTGGTGCTCCTCAAGGTACCGGATGAGCTGGCAGTTAGTATGGACTCCATTATTTTCAAGGAGGTGATGGCAATAGTTGGACGGATCAGAGCGGTACCTTTTTTTAAGGGTTCGGATGCACGAAAGCCGTATTCCATTATCTAGGACTACACCTAAGGAAACGACGCGTTAGAACCAGTGCCAACTCTGGAGCACACATCTTTAGTACAATTGTGGGGGGAGGATCCTGTCAGACCAGGGAGAGAGGTGCTTTGCGTACTGAGCACTGTGTAGATCGCATATCAGGCATAGAGCACTCACACCTTTTAACAATGGTAGAGCCACGCGGCAGCTTTTGCTGTCGCACGTATGGGCCGACTCGAACCGGGGTGGTACCACGACCTCACAGAATACCAGCGTGAAGTAGAGGTTTACCTCTGCGTTTCGCTTGGTGAGTGCAGGTGGCCGGAGGCCCTTTTTACTGGAAATGAGGCATTCCATCTTAGTCCTCACGGATGACTACGCATCTAAATTTTGATTCGCAAACGAGGATAGATGTAGATGTCTATGAGCCGCAGCAACCACTTACCATCAGGTGGACTGTGTGCTCGGTTGTCACCCTTATCCTATAAAAAAAAACACCACAGGATGGTCGGCGGTGTGTTCCCCCGTCATCGAGAGGTTATTGTAACAATGAGTAAAATTGAAAAATATATTATAATATAAAATTTATTGAATTACGAAAGCTTAAAATTTCATTAAGCAATTTCACACTTCAACTTTTTTTTATAAAAGGAATCCAAAAAAGTCTAAATCATCCGGGTAATCAATTATTTAACTTTGCACTCCGGTATTTAACAGGCAATGTCTTTGGGCAATTTGCCATTTTATTCACGTTGCAGAATAAATAATACGCTATTATTTCTTATAAGTAATTTCTTGCAAAATACGTTTAAATAAATCACGTATTCAGCAAATTTCAAAAACTTTATTCTTACAATGCTAAAAGTGGTGCCAAAGTTTACCGTTACCGTCTGTCAAAAGTCCACTGATGAACATAGGCCACCTCCATAAATTGCCTTATATTAGATAGATATTTGCCAGAGTTACCTTGCTTGTCAAGCCCATTGGCATCCGCACTTTTCTTATTTATTAGGAAGATGCTGCTGCATATCTCTTGATTTGTTTTCTCCTATCGACTCTCACGACGCCCAAGGGACGATATTGAGTATAATGGGTGTTCTTATACCGCTCTACATATAGGATCAAGTTCAAGTCAATTTCGATAATCCCTAAGATATCAAAAGGGGGTGTCAAAGTTAGAATAGGAAAAATAGTAATAACTTTTGTAACGCAAAACTGTGTTTTTAATGTATAAGGTAGCATGTAAACGAGCACAGAGCTCACCTGATGGTAAGTATACCGCGGCCCCTAAACATCAACATCCATCCTCGATTAGAAATCTAAATGTATATTATGCGTTGTTATCCCTGAGGACTAAGATAGAATGCTTTACTACTAGTACCGTACTCAGTGAGAGCGTGGTTCTTCCCCAGTTGAGCCAACTTATTAGTGCTGCAGCCATAATACAGCTGCAGCGTAGTCCAACGTTAAAAATATGTTGCGTAAAAACATACTCGTACTTGATTGATTCTAATAATCAACCTCTAAGCGAAGCAAACGTCAAGAAATTTTACCTAACAACAAATTATAAATTAACTAGCTTCTGCCTGCGTTGAAGTCTCAAAAACGACATAATTTCGAAAAATAGACAGCGTAGTAGGTGGCAATATCATTTTTGTTGCTACAATCGCTTAATATCATCATTTGAAGAAGATCCTATCTACGATATCTTTCGCGAGGAGTTGCATATTTCTAATGACATGATACAAGTTAACAGTGGTAGAGCCAAGCGGTAACTCATAGACGGGCGGAGGCAGTAGAGTCCAAGGGGGAGGCATTAGCCGTTAGTTTGGACGAAGCGAAGGCCTTTGATCGGGTCTAGCACAAAGAACTTCTTTCGAAGCTTCCTTCCTATGAGCTTCCCGAGAAATTGTGCAAATGGATCACCAGTTTCCTTGCTGATCGGAGGATCAAGGTCGTAGTAGACGGTGCATGCTCTGATTTCAAGCCTATCAACGCTAGTGTTCCACAAGGCTGCGTGCTATCACCAATGCTGTTTCTCCTGTATATCAACGATATGTTGCTAACTGGTAACATTCATTGCTATGCAGACGACAGCACTGGTGATGCCTTATATACCGGCCGTGCCAATATTTCTCGGGAAAACGTCGCCGAGTACCGGGACAAACTTGTGTCTGAAGTCGAGTCTTTGCTTAACAAAGTCTCGTATTGAGGCCGACTAAATCTAGTCCAGCTCAATCCACAGAAGATACAATTTGCGGGTTTACCGCTAAAAAGAACCCCTTTGTCGTATCACCTCAGTTTCAAGGCACTCCCCTTGCTGCTACAGCCAGTATCGGAATCCTTGGTGTCGACATATCGAATAGTGTGCAGTTTCGTGGTCACTTGGAAGGGAAGGCCAAATTGGCCTCTAAAAAGCTTGGCGTGCTCAGCAGAGCGAGACAGTATTTCATGCCGGCACATCGCTTGCAACTTTACAAAGCGCAAGTTCGGCCCCACATGGAATACTGTTCTCATCTCTGGGCCGGGGCACCCCAGTGCCAGCTCCTTCCACTTGACCGCATCCAGCGCACAGCGGTTCGAATCGTCGACGACAGAGTTCTTTCTGATCAACTCGATACACTGGCACTGCGTAGATATGTTGCATCTCTTATTATCGCATCTATATAGCGTATTTTATCGCATCTATCACGGGGAGTGCTCTGAGGAATTGTTCGGACTAATTCCAGCCGCTCAATTTCACCATCGCACATCGCGACAAAACTCGCATTACCATCCATACCATCTGCATGATTGGCGGTCCACCACTGTGCGATTTAGAAGAAGTTTTCTCCCTCGCACGACTTCCTTGTGGAATCAATTACCACCAGCGAATTTTCCGGACCGATACGACTTAGGAACCTTCAAGAAAAGAGCTTACACCTTTCTAAAAGGTCGGCAACGCATCTGCAATTCCCCTGGTGTTGCGGTTGTTCATGGGCGGCGTTAATCACTTACCATCAGGTGAGCTGCATGCTCGTTTGACCCCTATTCTATTAAAGAAAACCATTTAATTTATTAGATATTACATCACTGTTTATAAAATTTAAAATGTAGATTGTCACCGCAGTTCCTAATTAAGTGCAAACGGTTAAAATTTTATTTATAACAATATGCTTAATAATAACTGCGATCTCTCGCTTATAACTGATGATCTCATGAGCAATTATTTATGAAAATAAACATATAAGGAAGGGAATGATAAAACCCTCCTTTTTGTACTTTCATAGCCGAATAAAAAGTTGACTATGGTCGTTAACTATCTCTATACCTAAATCCTTATGTGTTTGAGGAATTTGGTTATTCATCTATTTTTAGTATGTATAGGTACACACACACACACACACACACACACACACACACACACACACACACACATATATATATATATATATATATATATATATATATATATATATATATATTATCGAATATATATCGAATCGTCTCGCGCGCAGACTTGACGACTTCCAGCCTCCCGAACAAGCCGGTTTCCGAAAGGGCTTTAGCACCATAGACCACATACATACCCTACGGCAAATTGTACAGAAGTCCGAAGAGTACAATTTGCCACTATGTCTGGCGTATGTGGACTATGAGAAAGCCTTTGATTCCGTCGAAATTTGGGCGGTGCTGCAGTCCCTTCAGCGGTGCCAAGTTGACTGTCGGTATATCGAAGTGCTGAAGTGTTTGTACAGTAGAGCTACGATGGCTATCCGAGTACAGAACCAGAGTACGAAACCTATCCAATTGCAGAGAGGTGTAAGACAGGGTGACGTTATATCCCCGAAACTCTTCACCGCTGCATTGGAAGACGTTTTCAAGCTTCTGGACTGGAAAGGATACGGCATTTACATCAATGGCGAGTACATCACTCACCTTCGATTTGCCGACGATATAGTCCTCATGGCAGAATCGCTGGAGGAGCTAAGCACTATGCTCAATGACCTCAATAGTGTCTCCCAACGGATAGGTCTTAAGATGAACATGGACAAAACAAAGATTATGTTTAATGTCCATGTCACACCTATGCCGGTAGTTGTTGGGAGCACTAAGCTCGAAGTTGTTGACGAGTATGTTTACCTGGGACAAATAGTCCGACTAGGTAAGTCCAACTTCGACCGAGAGGTCAATCGACGGATTCAACTCGGCTGGGCAGCGTTCGGGGAAGCTACGACACATCTTCTCGTCAGAAATACCTCAAAACCTTAAAACAAAATTGTACAACCAGTGCGTGTTGCCAGTGATGACTTACGGAACTGAGACGTGGTCCTTCACTGCTGGCCGTATGAGGAAGCTCAAGGTCGCTCAGCGAGCTATGGAGAGGGCTATGCTCGGAGTTTCTCTGCGTGATAAACTTAGGAATAAGGATATCCGCAGTAGAACCAGAGTAACCGACATAGCCCAACGGATTAGTAAGCTGAAGTGGCAGTGGGCCGGCCATATAGCTCGAAGCTCGAACCGACAACCGATGGGGAAGAAAGGTTCTCGAGTGGCAGCCTCGTACCGGTAGGCGAAATGTAGGGCATCCCCCCCACAAGATGGAGTGACGACCTGGTAAGACATGCAGGAAGTCGATGGATGCAGGTGGCTCAGGACCGTGCTTTGTGGCATTCCTTGGGGGAGGCCTATGTTCAGCAGTGGACTTGTGAAGGGCTGTAATGATGATGATGATGATGATGATGATGATGATATATATATATATATATATATATATATAAATAAATATATATAAATATATATATATACTAGCTCGCCTGGCAGACGTTGTTCTGCCCTTTCCGACGACCCTTCCTATAAAAATCCTTAAATTCGCAATAAAAAAATTTGAGGGTGATTTATCGGGATAAAAACTATCCTATCTCTCAAGTTGGACCAAAATGGACACAGTGTGCAAAATTTCATTGAAATCAGTTCAGTAGTTTAGGATTCCATCGCGGACAAACAACGTGACACGTACTTTTTATATATAAACTAGCTGACCAGGCAGACGTTGTTCTGCCCTTTCCGAACGACCATTTGCTTTCCCAAAAAAACTCCTGAAATTAGCAATAAAAAAATTGAGGGTCACTTATCGGGATAAAAACTATCCTATCTCCCAAGTTGGACCAAACTGCACACAGTCTGCAAATTTTTTTTCAAATCGGTTCCATCTGTTGAATACTTACAGCAACACGTGGTGGTTATACTACTAAATTGTAGCTTATATTAAACGTTTGTATTTTTAACATAGCGCCATCTATTAAATATTTACTCAATCCAGTCAACAGATATCGTCATCTGACAGAATCGTTTGGAGCTAACAGATAATTGAGACTGTCAAATAATATAGAAATAATTTTCAATAAAATAATATTGTATTGCGACTATAAATTGAGATGTAAGCTATTCTATCTTTTAAGTTTGACCAAACTGCACATTGACCAAAAATTTAATTGAAATCAGTTCAGTAGTTTAGGAGTCCATCGCGGACAAACAACGTGACACGTACTTTTTATATATAAAGATATATATATATATATATATATATATATATATATATATATATATATATATATATATAATTTATTTTATCGAATTGTGTTTATTAATAATTTATACACGTTTATTGCATTTAATTTGTTTAGTAAGTATGTTAGTTTATATTGTATCACTTACCTTGTATCTATATCTTAATTTCTTTACATCTTTAATTGCCTGGAAGAGAGCGCTACATGTATAGCAATAAGGCCGCCAAACTGTATTATTTTAGTTGCTTTTCAATGTCTTCTGTTTATTTTTATTTTGTGGTGTACAATAGCAGTATATTTATTTATTCATGCATTCATAACAAACTAACAGAAACAGAAACAGAAACAGAAACTTTTTTATTCAATATAGATTATAAATAATACTTATTGAAAGTCACTCTTTTGTATAATTACCACTGGTTCGAAAAAAGCCTCTGTCCTGGGAAGAACCAGCAAGAAACCCAGCGGGACTTTTTTTTTTAAATAACAGCTTACAATCATGTATGTTACACAAATTAACAACACAACAAATTAGAAATAGCTTGGGAGCGATCACCTCACTTCCAGGGGTTATTATCATCTATAAATTCTTTAATATTATAATAACCCTTTTTATACAAACTTAGTTTAATAAAGTTTTTGAACTTTGAGCAGGTCAAATTTTGTATATTTTCTGGAATTTTGTTGTAAAAGCGTATACATCGCCCCAAGAATAAATTACTGACTCGATGGAGTCGAGTAACTGGTACTACTAGCTTGTGTCTGTTCCTAGTATTTACAAAATGAATATCACTTATTTTTGTAAAACTACTTTTATTTTTGTGTACGTACATTACATTTTCATAAATGTATTGAGAGGCCAAAGTTAATATATTATTTTCCTTAAATTTTTGTCGCAGCGACTCTTTAGGCTTTAAATCATAAATTGCTCTTATGGCCCTCTTCTGCAAAACAAATATAATTTCAGTGTCAGCTGCGTGTCCCCATAGCAAAATACCATACGACATTATGCTATGGAAATAGCTAAAGTAAACTAGTCTAGCTGTTTCAACACTAGTTAGACTTCTAATCTTTTTTACAGCATATGCTGCAGAACTAAGTCTGCTTGCTAGCTTTGATATATGGGGGCTCCATTGAAGCTTCGCGTCTAGTGTGATTCCAAGAAAAATGGTGGTATCTACAAGACTCAGTTTCTCCCCATTTAAAATTACATTAGTATTTAATTGTTTGACATTTGGAGTCATAAATTTCATACATTTCGTTTTAGTGCCATTTAAATGCAAATTATTGCAAATTATATGCATAACGGAAATCTGTCCTGTAATTTATACTTGAATCATGATTACACAGCCAGACAAACTGACAGATAAACAAAAGTTATAAAATCTTATTAATAATTAATAAATTACTTTGGTGTCACCATCCTTTAGTTAGTCCTATAGACTTGCTTTTCCAGAAATTATTATAATTACTGACACGATTTATTATAATGTGTAGATGAATTAACGAATATAATAAAATATATTGTCGGGAGGCACAACTAATATGTAAATTACCGTCTTTTGTTGTTTCACCACTAATTTACGAGGGTGGATTGAAAAGTACTCGGCCTAACCAAGAAAATAAACACATACTAAATCAGTTATATTTTTATTTTTCTACATAATCACCATCAAGTTCAATACACTTTTGCCACCTCCCCTTCCAAGCATTTAGACCGTTGAAAAAAATGATTCTTCCTTAGAGTCAAAATATGCGTCTACAGCTGCTTTGACCTCGTCGTTTGTCGAAAATCTTTGACCTCCCAAGTGCTTTTTTAGGTTAGGGAACAGAAAGAAGTCTGATGGTGCCAGATCAGGTGAATACGGCGGATGCGGTAACAGTTTAAAGCCACAGTTGTGAATTTCAGCCATTGACCGTACTGACGTGTGAACACGGGCATTATCTTGATGAAACAGGACTTTTCTTCTGAGCATTCCTCGACGTTTTTCTTTTATTTCCTCTCGTACACGACGTAGTAAGGTGCAGTAGTAATCAGAGTTTATAGTCTGACCCCTTTCAAGATAATCAATCATAATCACACCTTTCGAGTCCCAGAATACTGAAGCCATCACCTTATTTGCCGACAAAATCGACTTAGCCTTTTTAGGGGGTGGTGAACCAGGTCGTCTCCACTGTTTTGATTGTTGTTTTGTTTCCGGTGTACAGTAATGAACCCATGTTTCGTCTATAGTAACAAAACGATTCAAAAAATCATCTGCATCGGCTTAAAATAACTCCAAACAGTCGCGTGAAATAGTCAATCGCGTTCTTTTTTGTTCAACTGAAAGCAGTCGCGGAACCCACCTCGCAGACACCTTGTGGAAACCCAACTCGTTGACAATGATGTTTTGAGTTCGTTCATAAGAGATGCCTATAATCTCGGCTATCTCTCTAATTTTTAATCTGCGGTCTCCCATTATTAAATCAAGTACTTTTTTAATATTTTCGTCAGTAGTTGACGTCGAAGGCCTTCCAGAGCGGGGTTCATCTTTCACACTCTCTCTACTACGCTTAAATTCTGCTATCCATTTTTTGACGGATGAATATGACAGAACACAATCGCCTAATATACTGACCATGTCATCATGGATGGCTTTTGATGATAGCCCCTTCTTATGGAGGTACTTAATGACGGCACGCTGCTCGATTTGCTCCATTCGCGGAAATTATGTCCGATTACTTTGTTAATAAATTTATAAAATCACAACTAATTATCGCACACGTTTCGAACTTCACATAATGAACTAGTCTAAACTGAACTAAATAATGTGGGTAGATTTGATTTTTAGAATTGAATGGATCTGTGTTAGGCCGAGTACTTTTCAATCCACCCTCGTATGACAGAACATGAGTAATAAATTCATATATTCATAATAAAGCACGCACCAGCTTTATTTGTGCAGAAAAATATGCTTGATCTCTCTCATCCATCCAACCATCACCGGTTACAGCCCTCCTCAAGTTAAAGCTCCTCAAGCTTAATTAAGGCCAAGGAATGTTAAAAACAATCTGAAAGAAGCGAAAGAGGTATGTAAGGATCGTGACACTTGGCGATCTCTTCTCTCTTGCTACCCCGTCAGGGATTGTGCGTAAAGATAAGTAAGTAAGTAAGTATTGTCTTGAACCACCTATATCCATCGACATCGATTACTTTTCAACTGTTGGTAAGTGGCTATTGTAGTTCATGAACACCTGCAACCTACTGCAAACAAAGAAGTCTATAGATGTGCTGTGACACAACCCTGCCATTACACCGGCTGCCTATAACCTTCAGAGCGCAATACAGAAGTGCTCGCACTGCTGCTTTGCGGCTTAAGACCATCTGGCCAGGTACCACCCACCTGACTTTAATTATATATGTGTAGTAGCTGGCCAGGCAGACGTCGTACTGCCCTCTCCGACTTTGTCCTATAAAAATACTTAAATTACCAATAAAATATATTGAGGGTCACTTAACGGGATAACAACTATCCTATATTTCAAATTGGACCAAACTGCACACAGTGTGCAAAATTTCATTGTAATCAGTTCAGTAGTTTATGAGTTCATCGCGGACAAACAATGTGACAAGTAATTTTTATATATAAAGATAAGGAGAGCTATTTGAATTCGGTTCTTAGAATCTTTTGGTATAAAATATAGTGTTTTTTGTCGGGTTTTGTAAGGTATAAAAAAGTCTTTCACTTTGTAGAACAGGGAGTCTAGATTATTGAAAACATGTTATCCCTTGTGCGCTAGGGATTACGTTTACAAGCTTCAATCAACTCACTAGTTCAGTAATGTCTGAAACTTTATTATTTTTGTTTCCTTTGAAATTTACAGAAAAGGCAAGTTTTATTGATATCTTTTTTTTTAAAGTAAGGGTGATAAACGAACACACTTGATGGTAAGTAGATGCTCCATAGACATCTACATCTTTTCTTGACTAAGAATCAAAATGCATATGTGTTGTCACCCCTGAGAACTGAGATGGAAGGCCTCGATTCCAGGTTCTCTACACTCATGATATAAAACAACAGCATTCAGCTGCTATTTTACGCTGGTATAATGTGAGAGCGTGGTTGTTCCCCAGTCAAGCAGACCCATTCGTGCTGCAATTATAATATAGCTGAAGCATGTCTCTACCACGGTAAAAATCTTCTTAATATATATAATTTTATTTATCCTCTATTTCTTTACTTTGTGTATATGTTTTCGGCAAATCCTGATTTCAGGCCAGACTATGTTGTCCTAGGCCTAATCGGTTTATCCTACGCGTGTCAGGATATACTAGTTTAGCCAAGGACAATCTAGTGTGGCCTAAATACTTTGGCATATGCAGAACTGATTGAATCATTGCATAAAATAACCTAAACTAACCTATTTTTTTCGTGGGGAAATCCTCATGGATACTTCCGGCTGCGGGGGCAACCGGAAGGTCATGCCGGACTCCTACCGGCTAAAACCCCACGGTGCCTCCTCGCACGTGCGCGCGAGGCCGCGGGAATCCAAATTCTTCCGCAGCCCCACACTAGTGCTGGCCCGGTCTGTCCAGGCCTCGTCTCCTGCACGGGGTAGTGAGATGTTGTACTACCCCCCTCCACGGCCTCCAACTCCACCTCCGCATCGGACCCCCCCGAGTTCGATGCAATCAATTGACGGTGCGGCCCCGTCTGAGTCGCGGAGGATAGGGCGAGTGGCGCATCGCCATACTAGCACTCCTCTTCCTCCGCGACTCCACCTCGGCTGCAGCGGTAGAGGGAGCGGACACCCCTCTCACAGCAGCCCACCGACACACATCCGTAGTGGGCTCGTCAAGCCCACTCGGAGTGGCCACCTCGGGCCGGCCCTACACCTCGGGCCAGCCAAAGGGTTTCTCTTTGTTCACCGCGGTTGACCAAGCCACGGCTACTAAGCCCCCCCCCCCCGCCACGACAAGGCCGGAACCCGTTCGGGGGGGGGGGGGGAGGAGGAACCTAAACTAACCTAACCTAACCTAAAAAAATTAGACCATACAAATTAACTGAAATTATAAAAAAGGAATCATGCATATAATGTTTTAAAGTACATATAGAAAAAAATGTAAGAACCCTTAAACAATTTGATAATGAGTAAGAATTTAAGACAAACTAAAATAGTTAAGACCCATTACAAAAATATTTTTTTTAAATTTTTAAATAAATTAAATATTTATTTATGCTACACTAGATTGTCCTGGGTAAAACTAGTTTATTCTCACATACTAATTGGGCCTGAAATCGGGTTATGCAGGTAACATAATATATATTACGCAATTTACACGTTTCATACGTGGTAGAGCCATGCTGCAGCTATATGGGTAGTACAGTTGTAGCACGAATGGGTCGGCTCGACCGGGGAAGGACCACGCTCTCACAGAATACCAGCGTAAAATAGCAGCTCAACGCTGCTGTGTTTCGTATGGTGAGTGTAGAGAACCGGATACCTTTTTTACTGCATAAGAGGCATTCCATTTCGTCCTCACGGCTGACAACGCATCTGCATTTTGCATTCGCAAACAATGATACATGTAGATGTCTATGGGCCTCAGCAACCACTTACCATCTGGTAGACTGTGTGCTCGTTTGTCACACTATCCTATAAAAAAAACTACTTTGTTACGTTTAATCCAATCCCATGTGGTAGCAAGTGAGGTAAGGCCCAAGATGCTATGCACTTTAAAATAAGATAAGGCTTCTGTAGTGGGACGTTCATACACTGTTTACCTTATTCTTTTTATATTATTGCTTAATACAGTTATGATAACGTTGCGGTGCTGTCGTTGCGCCACAAGCAAAACACATCCAAGTCTAAATCGCGCTAACAAAGTTCCGAAGTTAAAGCAATATATATAAAATAGCTCCGAACTACCACTCGGAGCGTTGGCCGCTCCGCGGGCAGAACACCTTGCCCGACAAAAGATCTCCCCTTTTCCTTCTACCCGTCACAGTGGTGACCATCCGACGTGATATGAACACGCAACCAACAACCTTCGGTAACTACAACTTCAAAACTTTCGTCATCGTTCTCAAGTACCCCATTCATCCGCTTCCGAGCAGATATTGTCTGCAGTCTTCACATTCTGCTTTACAAAGGTTCATCGCAGCACTGGAATAATAATGATTCTTGTTCCTTCAAGATAATCTCTGCGCTACAGTGTTCGACATTGCTCTGAACCTTACTTCTCGCCTCTGCTTCACGGTACTCTCGCAGATTATACTTGCCTTCATCTCGACTCACCGTAGATTTATAAGGCAGACTTCTGGCACTTGCTCCGGCTCATCGTTTTCACCGGCATCACTTGCAAGTGCGTAGTATGGTATGCATTACACACCGGCATATCGTTCGCACCGGCGTCACTTGCCCTTACGCACACAGCATGGATTCCCCACCGGCATTAAGGGCGCACCAGCAATCGCACTGCACTATCGACCTTCGGTCTGCGCTGTCGTCGCGCCACAAGCGAAACACGTCGAAGTATAAATCGTGCTAAAAAAGTTCCGAAGTTAAAGCAGCATATATAGAATAGCTCCGAACTACCAATCGGAGCGTTGGCCGCTTCCCGGGCAGAATACCTTGCCCGGCGGGAGATCTCCCCTTTTCCTTCCACCGGCAACACGATAATAAGATTAGCCAAATATCCAGAAATTAACTTTCTAATTAATCCATCTTATGTTTTCTAAAAAATAATTTTATATTGCTACTTTGAAACAAACGGTTTGAAAAAAATTTTACGTGAACTTTCGGATGTTGATTTTGTATGTTGTCATGATAACTCCCGAAAAAATTGACTAATCGAGATCGTTTTTTTTTTATTAGCTACAGAATTACATCAACTGATTCCCTATTTCATATCAATAGCATAGTACGCGTAGTTAGTTAATAAAATGATTTTCAACTTTTATAAGTTTAATTGCTATTAAAATTTAAAGGCGCTTTCATATCAATCATCATATCTCAATAATACTAATCTCATAACATCATTAAATGATATTAATTGGGAAAAAACTAATGACATGACATGTCCCTCAGCGATATATAAATTTATACAGAGTAATTTTACACAATGCTATGAAAAATCTAAATTTCAAATAAAAATACAACCTAATATAAAACGAATAACTAATGATTGGATAAATAAAAAAATTATAAATGCATGTACACATAGGGATAAATTATTTACACGGTGGATAAAGGATACCGGCAATATGACTTTAAGGAAAGAATATAATAAATCAAGAAATTATGCTAATAAATTAATAAATAAGACCAAAAACAATAAATTAAGAGCTGGAATTATAAACAGTAAAAATAACCCTAGGCACTTATGGCAAATACTAAATAAAATAACAGGTAGAATTAAATCATGTATAGATGAGACATTAATAAAGGCATTTAAAGACAAAAACATAACTGACAAAGACATTGCAAATTCATTTGCTACCACATTTGAAAAAAGTGTCCATAAAATAATTCCCAATTGCCCTAAACATTTGCTTGATGAATCAGCCTACAGAAGGTCTGCTGATTTATCTATGAGATTTAAGGCGGCTGATTCCAACTCTGTAGAAAAAATTATTAATGCATTAAATACTTACAAAGCTCCTGGTTTTGATGGCATTAGAGCCATAGACATAAAAAATATTTGCAAAAAAATTAGTATAGCCATTGCTAATCTCATTAATGCAAGTATTAAGATGAGTAACTATCCCAATGGATTAAAAATCGGTATTGTCAGACCGATATACAAAAAAGGTGGAACATCGGAATACGAAAACTATAGGCCAATAACTATTCTTCCGACAATTGATAAAATTGCTCAAAAATATATTTGTAAACAAATTTATGAGTTTTATGGCAACAACAAAATACTACAAGAAAAACAATATGGATTTCAGCCTCATAAGAACACATCACAGTTGTTAACATCATTTACTAATAGTATATACAAACATCTAAACGAAAAGAAACACATATTTGTAGTATACATCGACTACAGTAAAGCTTTTGACACACTCAGGCATAATAAGCTTATAAATAGTTTGCATGATAGTGGGGTTAGAGGACCTTTATTAAATTGGTGCAAGGATTACCTTGCAAACAGGAAGTTTGTTGTAAAAGTAAAAGATGCAATAAGCAAAACTGTAAATGTAACTTTGGGTACGGCTCAAGGATCAGTGTTGGGCCCGTTACACTATCTCACATATGTTAATAACTTAATAAACACATTGAAACATTGTGAAATATATCAATACGCAGATGACACATGTTTATTTATAGCTGGGAAAAATATCAAGCACACCATGAGTCAACTGCAAGATGACTTTAACGTGTTAACCAAATGGTCGCATGATATGGGCCTAGTAATTAATTTTAATAAAACTAAAGTTATGTACATCAGTAGTACCAAAAACAGAAGCGACGATATACCCAAACTAATAGCTCATAGCCACCAATGCTTACATACCACAAGCGTGTCCTGTTGCTGTGTCAATATTGATGTAGTGGAACAACATACCTACCTTGGGCTTATCATTGATAGTCACCTTAACTGGAAAGGGCATATTGACCATGTATGCGACAGACTTCGAGGAATTCTAGCCAAATTTTGTTTAATAAAATACAAAATACCATTCAATATAAGAATACAATTATATATCTCATTAGCAGAATCCATAATATCGTATGGTCTTTCTAGCTATGGTAGGACCTACAAAACACACCTAGACCGTATTTACACCTTACAACTCCGTATTTTAAAAACCTTAGTACCAAAAACTGTCATGAACAAATTTAAAGACCAACAACATAATATCTTTAATTTTTGTAAAATATTACCTGTACATAATAAAGTAAAGTATATATTACTTATTGAAAATTTCTTTAATAAAAATCTACAAATTCCAATACAATACAATTTTAACACACGAAAGTCAAAGACGCCAAACTTAGCTTTACCAAAATTCATAAATCTATATGGAAAAAGAACGTTAGAATACATGATTCCCGATATAATAAACAAACTTCCATCAGAACTAAAAGAAAAAATTAATCAACGCAACATCAAAAATATATTAAATAACTATTTCTTAAGTAACCTATAATAAAAAAGATTTGTAAAATAAAAATAAAAAATTATATTATAAGTTACACATTAATATTCTACAACTCTATCAATAATATAAAATAAGTTTATCTTTAATATCATTAATTAGTACCAAAGTATGTGAACAGCCTGTATATGCAAACTCGACGCGTCAAGCCAGGTAGGCAAAGGACGCACTAAGACCCGAGAGCAAACCGGTTTCTTGACTGTACGGCGAGCGTGGTACAATGCGTGCATCACAACATTATGACATAATTATTACGAATAACAATTATTATATGTTTGTTGATGGCATCGGTATACGGTAAAGCTGTATAGCTTATGTTTATACCGTAAAATATCAATTTAAATATTGTCAAATTATTATCAAATAAATAAATAAAAAAAAAAAATATTTTAGTCCTTGATAGACAAAGGACAAATTTTACCATACAGCCTGTATCGATTTTATACTTTGTGTAATCGATTTATTTTGGTAAACATTATAAATTTTTTGCCTGTAGGTAACACTACCTGTTAAAATAATAGAGCGCTAAAGGAGAATGCCAGATCGTGCCCTACCTTGTACAAAAAAGGTAAAAGTATGAAAAATAATCTAATGAATTTTGAAGTTTTTTGTGATAAATCGTGATTTTGTACAACTTGCGGTAAAATATTATTTAAAAAAAAAGGAATTCAACAATTAATATTTACATCTCGAGTCTTTTCTAATAACATCTGCGCTTCTTTGTACGAATAAATACATACGTAAGCATAAAGTATCAAATAAAACATATTTCTATTGAAGTATATTATAAGTTGATAATAATCATAAATTGCATTATATAATTACTAAATAACAATCATTGATTTTCGTGCATTTTGTGAAATGATATACACACATTGTGTTAATATCGTAAGTACGTATGTCAAATTAATGTCGAATATTTTCACACATTGACTAATTTGTGCTTGTGGAATATATTGATTATGGATATATGACATTTTTGCTTGTGCAGATTCCCGCTTTCTTTACCGTTGCACTTTTCCCTGCTTTTGCTGACAACTTATGCTTTTATTTATATACGGACTCGATCACGCCTACTTATTAACTTACTGCTGATTACTACGGACATTCTGATAATTGCATCTACGCTGTTGAGGTGCACTAATTGTCATCTTTGCGTCGATAGTATGCAGGTGCATTTTGTATCCTCATTTCCACATACAATCTTAACTGTTCTTTCAACATGGAAAGCTTTGCAACAAATATATTTAGTTTTATGGATTTTTATATAGTTGATAATGTATAGTCCTGCTGTTGTCGTAAAATTAGTTACTAATCTGTAAATATTTACACCTTCGTCAGACACATGTCATAATAATATTTTTTTTATAGGATAAGGGTGACAAACGAGCACACAGTCCACCTGATGGTAAGTGGTTGCTGCGGCCCATAGACATCCACATCCATCCCCAATTACAAGTCAAAATGTAGATGCGTTGTCACTCGTGAGGACTAAGATGGAATGCCTCATTTCCAGTAAATAGGGCCTCCGGCCACCTGCACTCACCAAGCGAAACGCAGAGGTAAATCTCTACTTCACGCTGGTTTTCTGTGAGATCGTGGTACCACCCCGGTTCGAGCCGGCCCATCCGTGTGACAGCAAAAGCTGCCGCGTGGCTCTGCCATTATTAATATGTATCTTGAAAAATAATTTTGTAAATAATATAACTCGTTTACATGACTAGGACTTTGATTTTATGAAAAACAGGTATTGCTAGTCATATATTGTGTAAGGACCTTTTAGATCCTATACAAGATAACCCTTTTTCCAATGTTACTGATAATTATAACATTATTATGCACCTTAAATTCTTATATTCCAATTTATATAATATATCTTTAACGCGTGACAACTTATATTTTGAAATTACAATGAACTGCAACGAATGCTGTTCTAAAAAATAAGACAAATGTTATTATAAAAGTCTAGTTTAAAAAAATGGCAATTTCTAGAGACTTCAAATTATATAATTTGAATGAAGGAATAAAGTACAAAAAGATATTGCATACGGCATTCTTGTACACCACACTTTTGGGTGGGGCAAAGTTCTATAGAGAATAATGATTTCTTATATTTACGCGAACACTACACGTTTAAATAAAACTAATTTTACGGATTTTATCGCGTATATTAACTTATTTTATATTCCCGACGTTTCGGGCACTTTTCAGCACCCATGGTCACGGGGGTCTGAGGTGTATGACGTACCAATGTCATAGCTAACCACGGCTACCTTCAGATTAAGAATTATTAATTTTTGTTCCGATCTACGCAGTATGAACTTACAGTGTCATGAAGTCTTGCAGTTGTATGCTTGGGTTGGAATTTAATTTTATTAATTATGGGATTCCAAGCAGATTGTAGCACACAGCCTCTCTCTATTGAAATTAGGATGTTTTTTAATTTTAATAGCCTCGCGAATCATCCTGGGGAGGAATCGGTGTTCTTTAGCAAGGATTTGTGGACTATCAAATCTAATGTAGTAACGGGGGCGATCCTGTACGTGTTCACAGACTGCAGACTTCCCGGAACGTCGATTCTTCACATCAGCTATGTTTTCCTTAAAGCGGGTTTTTATGGATCTTTTAGTTTGTCGTTTATAAGAGAGACCACATTCACAATCAAGCTTGTACACTCCTGCATCTTGCAGAGGAATATTACACTTGACTGATGGTAAAAACTGACTAATCTTCTTCGGCGACTTGAAGTATGTTTTAATGGAAGCACGCTTCAAGATGTAGCCAATCTTGTCAGTGACGCCTCTGACATATGACAGTACAGCAGGCACTCGCTCGACTGTGGCCGGCTTCACTCGTTCACTGTAACGTAGGCGCGGGACCCGCAGCTTATTGTCGCGGAAAACTTGCTTGACGTGTTGGAGCTCGGCGGCCAAGTGTTTACTGTCACAGATCCCTCGTGCTCTCTGAAACAAAGATTTACCCACGGTAGCTAACAGTGAAGGATGGTGGTGAGAATCACCGTTTAAATATTTATCTAAATGGGTCTTTTTTCTATACACAGTGTGGCTCAAGGTGTTATCAGGATTCCGAATTACTAACACATCCAGAAAAGCTAAAGAATTGTTTGCCTCTAACTCCATAGTGAACTGAATTTTAGAATTTAAGGAGTTAAGATGATCTAAAAATGCAGTTACTTTATCTAAAGGTAGAATTGTGAAAGTGTCGTCTACGTACCGCTTGTAGAATCTTGGCTTTACAGGAGAAGTAAGCAGGGCTCTCAATGTCCTCCATAAATATATCGGCGACAATAGGAGATACAGGTGAGCCCATCGCCACTCCATCTACTTGCTTGTAAAACTCCTCCTTCCACAATAGGTAGCCAGATGTAAGGCTGTTTCTGAGTAATGCGGCATATTCTACGGGCATGTTGTTTTCCTCTAGTCTTCTAGTAACAATCGAGATGCAGTCCTCAACAGGTAAGCATGTGAACAGAGACTGCACATCAAAACTGACCATAGTTTCATTGTCTGCCAGATTTAGGTCTTTAATCTCGCTGACAAAATGGTAGGAATCCTTTGTGTGTGCTCTTGTATATCCCCTGAGCGGTGAGAGTATATTCGCTATGTGTTGAGCCAATCTGTAAGTTGGTGAATCGATTTGGCTCACTATGGGACGTAGTGGAGCATTGGGCTTGTGTATTTTTGGTAACCCATACAATTTCGGTGGTTTTGCACACGTAGATATTATCGATTTTACGTCAGATACAGGTGAAAATCCTAGTGTGGGGTAACGTATTTAAAAAAAGAATAGCTGTCACTTTAATTATTCCTTATATTTTAATGTGTATCTCGGTCATGGAAAATACAAAAGTTTCACTCATAAAATATTAACAAAGTATGACATTGCTAAATATTCAAATAGATCATTATCAAATTTTATATTTTTATATTTAATGTTTTATGCCGTGTAATCGTGGTTTAAAATAATCAACTTCTTGCTCATGAGACGTGCAATTTCTGTTTAGTTTCGGCTTAAAATAATCCACTTACCCATTATCATCCTGTAGGTATCGTAAGAGACGATCAAGGAAACTTGAAACAGGAGGAGATTGGCAGCAGAATATTCCTTATTAAGTTTAATAATAATAAAAAATGCGTTAACTCTCCTGCCTGTCAAGCTATGGCAAATATGATGTACGAGGCCTAGGCCTTTTGATAGGTTGAATGAACTTTATTTTCCCGCCGCAAGAAGTATGTCATTTTAATTTCGTAAATGGCCTGTGTCAAATTTCATCCAAATAATTTTTAAATTTACGTGTGGCGGAGTCCAATCGTCCTCACAAATGTTCACACGTTATATAATATAAGCATAGCACAGTTACCTCTGGTAAATAGAGTAACGGCTTGCGTAAAATAGCTAATTGTATTTAATTTAAAACATTGGGGATAATCCTTGCAATTCGCAACAATAGTTAAAATTACTCGAGACATTCGATAAGCGCTATCTGCGATGACGCGATGACTTTATTAATATAACAGTCTGCCTCGTTGGTCTAGTTGTTGTAAACACGAATGCTAATCATGAGGTACCCCGGGTTCGAATCCCGTTCAGATCGGGCACAAAAAAAATCGGTTATTGAGTTTTTCCGTCGAGAAATTCTCAGTAGCTGCCCGAAGTCAGGAAGTTGGCAGTGTCTCACCCCCGTGCACTAAAGCTAGAAAAGCACGTAAAGCCATGGGTCCTGCGCCTGATCTCTCTCCGGTCGTGTTGGGTTGCCGTCATTGAACGATGAGAGTGAGAGCATAGAGAGTTAACCTGTATTTGAGCATACACTTGGGCACTACAAGGCGAAATCCGATAATATTTTATCTCCGTATAAAAACTTAATTATCTAAAAGTATCACACACTACGTAGATACGATAATAAACAAAATGATACATTCATTTAAAATCCTTCAAGTTTACTAGACTTTTTTTTTTGGAGCGGATTGTCTATACAGAGTGTTACCTACAATGAGTTGACGTATATTGTTTCTAGATTTGCTAGACGGCTCGTCAGAATAAGATTCATATTTTGATTTTGATGCACGTGTTGTATTAGCATTGAATAAAAGGCGAAGAATTTAGATAGAGCGTCATATAAAGCTTAAAAAGGACCGAAGCGAATTTTATAGCATTTTCTCAGCGACTATTCTGTATTTATCTACAGGTAAAACCTATGTCATATTTGTATCTGCAGATGTATATGCGGATATATTTGTATGAGCATATAATATTGTCACCATCTTTCAATATAGTCGGTGCTTACAGATACTTAACGATAAATATAAATTATCTCCGGTGTGTATGTTAGTTAATTGAATTTCATAGAGAGCGATATTGAAAGATATGGGCTCAAATACAGATATCTTATCGTATCTGAGTAGTGTGTGACTCGCTTAATCCTGTCCTACGCTGATGGCTAGTCTCCGTTGAGGATGGCCGCCGTGATCGAAATTCGGTCTGAAGGACATTATTATTATATAAAAGTGTTCAATAGGCCTCCCAAAATAATTCTATAATATTTTTGGAAGTTGAAAAACAGTATCATTCATAATTATCAAGATTTCGTAATTACGTGCTAACAGAAAGCTCATTACAACCACTAATTAGACGACTTTGTCTAATGTTTACACTATAAGTAGCATTATTACTATATGCGAAGCAATTTGTCACGTCAGTAAAGTTTGCCTTGTCATCGCTCAAATGTTACGAACTAGGTTATTTTGGTGGACAGACGGGATTACGTATGTGTGTCACAGAAAAAATATTAGACGCTGGCGAAAAACTTAGTGGGTGTGGATACCTACTGAAGAATGAAAATAAATGGAATTGAATTGTCTGTCTATTATAGTTCAATTCTATTGCACCAAAATAACAGACATTTGTCGATCTCAGGGGGTAATTTGCATGCCACTCGAACAGAGATAACCATTTATAAAAAAATCTGTCTGTTTGTCCGGGCTAATCTTCTAAATAAATTGTAATGGAGCTTTTATTGTATCTTTCCAAAATCACCATTAAACAAGCTATTTTTTAAGTTTGTTGTACAAAACTGCCACATACATTTTTTTTCACCACTGTAGGTTAAACTTAAGTGATAAGAAAATAGTTCTGTGCAAATTTAAACAAAAAATAGTATTTCTTGAAAACATTCCTGTCTTTGATAGAAAAAAGACTTATCAACGAGTAAAGTAACTATTCACGAATAATTTGATGTAAAAAAAGTACTAGAAAAGGATTTTTTCATTACGAGATGCTTAAAAATCTGTTTCAAGAATCTGTTTCGGAAAATTTTGTAAAACTGTAAATCCGTAAGATTTTGCTGAACATATATTGTGTTGTATTGATAGGTAGTGACCCTAGCTATCACCCCCTGCAGTATGTCGTGCTATTTACTGGACAACCTGTATAAGCTTTCCTATTGAATCATTCCGTCTATTGATGAAAACCGCATCAAAATCCTTTGAGTAGTTTTAAAGATCAAAGCGTGCAAACGGCGGGAAGTGACTTTGTTTTATACATAGTATAAGAAGAGATAAGAGAAGTGATGTATTAGAATTTAGAAGCCATATATTTATTCTAGCAATTCCCGTAGTCGCGACTTACTCGAACCATCACTAAAAATAAATATAGCTTACTAATACATTTTATATGGGCCTCGAGCCCTTCAGAGAACTCGAGAATGAAATATGGAGAGTGTAGTAGTAGTAGAATGGTAGCACAAATATCCCAAATTTACATTTAGTAGAAATCAACGGAAATTCGCATCAACAAGACGATATTTTAAATGTGCGGAAATTAAGCTGCATAAAACTTCATTATAATCTAAGTTACGAGGACAACAACCAACTTTCGCCAATTTATATATTTTTTTTTATATTTGAACGAATGCTACCCGTGAAATTGGTCCGGCGTCCACGTGACAATGGATCCGTATCAACAATTTCACGTAATATATGTGATAAGCAATCGAAAGTACGGATATTTGAAATAAGTAAAAATAAACAAGTGTTGGGAATGAGGGTAAAATAATAAAGAAAAATAAGACGAATTGACTGTGAAACTGTAATCTTCCACTCTATCTAGCAGTATAAAAGTATTGCGCATATCTCTAGATGAGAGTGGCACTCGGAACGTTGGCGGAAGAATCTATGCTTCTAATTATGCTTATGACAAGAATCATGCCATCATTTTAAATGCGAAACACTATTTAACGGAATAAACCGAATTTTTCTTCAAAAAAGGCGCTCTCTTGAAGAACTACAGACCGATTTTCCTAATAAGCCGCGTCTACATGGTGTTTCCGAGAGACATTACGAATTGACTCGGTAAGATGGTTGGTTTTAACCAAATTCGGGTCACCAATAAGCCTCTTAGCACGTTTTTCCATTGAGGCCAAAGCTGCTAGGTGGCATTTGGCAGCACCAGCCCATATATGGCAGCAATACTCCATGCACCTGGCGTGAAATATCGCCGCACCTTTGCAAGGACTCCTAGCTTCCTTGCAGTTGCTTTGGCCTTGGAGTCATTGAACCACCCGAAGTTCATATTTGAGGATATCTCAACCCCAACAACTGAAGGTGGTCAGTGTATTCTAGTGATACATTTCAGAAAGATGTAGCCAAGGTGTGCTGGCTCCTTTTTGCAGTGAAGAGATATGCTTGTGTTTTGTAAGCTGGAAGGTACGCCAACGTCCTGCGGATTGCGGACGACTACGTTCGGAAGCTGTTAAACCTCCCGCTGCTTAAGGACCGGACCAGACTGCGTACGGGCATCGTAAATCCAGTCGTGGTGGCTTGCAACTCATTGAGGCGGCTGGATTTACCGGTGGACGAATGGTCCTTTTTGTTGCTCCACATTGTGCTGTCCCGCCTGCCTCTCGATCTTCGGCTCCATTTTGAGGAGAGGTACGGCGGGGACGGCGCCTCCTATATTCCGCCCGTCAGGGACTTGCTGCGGTTCTTGGAGGAGCAGTGCCGGCAAATGGAGAACGCAGCAGGCCCTGTAGAGGACCTACGAGTTGCCAACCAAGCCGTGCCCAAGGAGAGGCGGAATCCGACCGGTCGGGGAGTCGTTCCCCCAGGGGCGGGGGGTCGTCACCCCCCCTCAGCGGATCGATAGGAATCTCACGGCCACTCAGCGGTCAGCTAGGCCCTTCTACCCCCGTTGGCTGAGTGGCCGCGACTGGAGTGCCGCCCTCCCCCCTTTGATCGGTGCTGGTACTACCGGGTTCCTGCGACCTCGTATCTGTCCCGGGCATCGGGGCCGAGGTTCCCCGAATCCCCCCCGGTCGGCCAAATGCTTTATTAAACTAAGTTAAGTTAACTAAGTTAATGCTTTATTAAACTAAGGGTTTTATAATATTATGTAATCTATTTCGAATAAAAAAGTTTCTGTTTCTGTAAATGAGAGGCGGAACAAGAGTGGTCAGCACAGGAGACAACTTATATGCAGAAGCCTTTAAAACAATAGCTGGTATACCATCTGGTCCACTAGCTTTATTCACGTCTAGATACTGCAAGGTTTTAAGAACCTTCTTAACCTTCTGAACCTCCAACATAGAGATCCCCAGACGCGAACAAGTCCGCTTTCTCTTTAGCCGTATACGCCGTATACGTATATATATTTATACGTATAGTGCCATCCGGTTTCACCAGCGGAGGCAGTGTAGGCCGACAGAAGTTTGTCTCAACCGCTTTGGCAATAGACCAAAAAACTCTAGTGCCGGATGGTCTGGCAGAGAGTTTTGTCTAAGAAGTTTCTCGATGCCAAATCCATTGTCAATCGAATCGGGTATAAATATTTCGTGTTATTTTATAAAACTGAAGTGACAAATGAACCAACAATCTGCATGAAGGTAAGTGGTTACTGCAGTCCATGGAAACCTGCAGTCGATTTCATAGAAAAAAGGCTACAGATGCGTTGTTATACCTGTGGACTAAACGATGAAATGCCTACAGCCTGTAATTATACTAGTAGATAAGGGTCTTACCCTTAAGAACAGAATAATAGAATCGAATAAAATAATATTTATTCAATGATTTCTTATATTTACGCGAACACTACACATTGAATAAAACTACTTTTACGTATTTTATCGTGTTTAATTAACTCATTTTTCTTACTTTTATTAATTCCCGACGTTTTGGTTGCTTTACAGCACCCATGGTCACGGGGGACTGAGGTGATTGACGTCCCGATGTCAGGGTTAACCCGGAGTACCTTCAGCTTCTTTATTTATTAATTTGGTCCGATCTATTTATCTTTAGACACAATATATAACTTTACAATACTTTTGTACAACTTTTATGAATTATTACAGAACCGGTATAGTAGCGATCACCTCATCCTCAGGGGTTATTTTAATTTATTGTACACATTCATATTATAATAACCCCTTTTTGTTCAATATATCTTTAATAAAAATTTATGAAAATTTTAATAAAGCAATGCGGGTAAACGGTTTAAGGCATTCGATGAATCTACTGCTGTACATTTTACGTAAATAATAGAAACAGTTAATTTACTTTAAACATGTATACAATAATAAACCTCGTTAATTAACGAGATTTACTTAAGAAACATGTAAATCCCGCTGGTAAGATATTTTCTTCGCTGCGTATGCTTTATTTCTAAATTAAATTCCACAGCGCAACACACCATTAGTATGAGTTCTACATTTGCGAACTTCGTAATAAATAAAATAGGCAGAAATAGTTGGAATATGAAATATATTCGGTTCTGAGCTGTATAGCTGGGGAATTGCCTATTCACCTATTTTATAAATTCCTTTGAGCAATTTTTGTCACCCTGATTTTACTGCTGAAACTAGCTTACTTTCTCTAAAATATTTATTATTTATATAACATAAAATATATTTCACTTATAATATATAAATTCATACTGGCCATTATCATATATTTTTGAATGATTTTGTCCAACAGATGTACTGCACGGAAGGAATTTTATTTCCGTTGTAGCATTGTGCAGTACAAAAGGCGGTAATAAGGTCACGACCTTCATTTATGAAAATTCCTTTTTGAATGACAATACACACGATCGACATATGAAAATTGTTACCACATTTGTAGGCTATGGCTTGCTTATTGAAAACTATTATTTACATAGCATACAAATATAAGATATTTATTGTAATAATAACCAAAAACCCAAAGTTAAAAACTAAAATTATTCATTCCTCCTTACGTGGGTGGCCTGAAAATTTTCCGATCTAACAAAGATAAAAGACATTTTTCTTAAAATTTGTTTTAATTTTCTTCATAGTCTTCTTGTAACTCTACACACTTCTCCCAGCGATGCTCCCATCTCTCTAACCCGTCCAAATAGTACTCAGCGTTTTTCCCTGCACAATAACTGTTCACGAAGGTGATGACCTCCGCATTTGACGAAAACCTCTATCTTCCGAGCACAATTTTAGATGAGGGAACAAAAAGAAGTCATTGGGGCTAGATCTAGTGAGTAAGGCGGATGGTCAAGCTGTTAAAACCGTAATTCGTGGAATTTCGCCATGGCAACCGCTAAGTGGTGAAACATAATTTTCTATTTCGACAAATGTGGCCGTTTTTCCGCAATTTCTGCTTCAGTTTTTCAAGTTATGATGCGTAGTATGCTCCTGTAATGGTTATTCCTTTTCGAAGATAGTCGATTAAGGTAACTCCATGACTATACCAAAATAACAGCCGCCATCACTTTCCCAGCTGAAAAAACAGTTTTTTTTGGAGCCGGTTCCTTCTTTGCATTCCACTGTTTGATTGTATATGTGTTCCGGCGTTTTCATTTACAATTGTTTTTGTTATAAGTTCCATATAATCATTTTTTACATTGATTAAGGGTGACAAACGACCACATAGTCCACCTGATGATAATTAGATGCTGTGGCCCATAGACATCTACATCTGACGCACAAGAATTAAAACGCAGATGTGTCGTTACCCTTGAGGACTAAACTTAAATGCCTCGTTTCCAGTAAAAAGGGTATCCGGTTTTCTACACACATACAAGAAACACAGCAGTACTAAGATGCTATTTTACGTTGGTATTCTGTAAGAGCGCGGTCCTATCTCGGTTGAGTCAACCCACCTATAATCATAGTATAGCTGTAGCGTGAGACCTACAAATGGGACTATGGGATCTACAAGACCTAGACCAAGATGGGACAAAGGTAATGGAAATATTTTTTAAGCGGGTGTTAGTGATAGTTCTTAACGATTAAGGTAGAATTCCGGTGAGCAAAAGATCTGAAATGTTTATGTATGTATATAGTATATGTATGCATGCATATGTATGCGTATGTATAATTCTTCTGTATTAATGATTATAATAATTCTTCTCTGTTTCGGTGTTTTTGTCACTGAAATTCTCTTAAAAGGTTGGACTGTTTTTGATGAATTTTATTGTGCGTTTGAGTGGATTCCTTGGTGGATTGCTCCATAATTGAACCAGATAGGTGATGCTGTTGTCAAAATGCAGAAAGTTCGTTTAAATTGTATAAAGATTGAGTAAATATATCTTTGGACAAATATCCAGACTAGAAACAATTATTTGGTGGCCGTACAAATTCTTGTTTCAATCTTGTTCCGTGGTTCACAGCCCCGCAGCCAAATGCTATGACGCTGCGCTTCCGAGTCGTCAATTTTGATAGCCTTTGTAATGATTTCCCACCTTGTTAATATATCTCCTTCTTTATTTGCCCAATAAAATGCATCTTTGGACATGAACCTCAACCACTGTACAGAGGATTTGCCTTGCTTAAGCAAGCATATTAAGCTACCAAGGCAGACTGATCTACGATCGGAATAGGCACGACACTTTTCGCACGTTTGACACTGCTTCTTTGCGCCTTATTTCTTTGTATTTAAAATGAAACTAAATATTAAAAAAGATACTGCGTATTTTTTATCTAATCAGGTCTATAACTCTGGTGTTTATGATGTCAAAATTATGTGAGCTCCTAATATTTCAGTAGAACCTTAAAAAGTAAATTCCTTTCACGGTTTTCTGTTTAAAAACAGGTTTACGTCAGCTACGTGGCGAGTGACGCAAGTGTTACTTGATATTTTTTATTCAATCTACAAACGCGAGGAAACCAGATCAACGGGAAAGAAATTCGTATATTTCTCATTGATTAAATTACGGGGAGAGTAGGCGAGCGAACTGAATCCGATCCATACCAGCGATATTAAAATTGTTATTTGCATGAAAACTTTTTAAATATATTGCGAGAGTTTGGCATTTCACAATACACTGCATACATTTCCTACTCTTAAGCCAGAGATGCAGGGGATGCCTGTGCCATGCAGACGTATGTATTTTTTTTGAAATTTTAATTAAAGAAACAAAAAGAAATGATTGGAAAATTTTATAACCTCTAAATATAAAACCGCTTAAAATTACCATACTACTATTCTACTAATATTATAAACGTGAAAGTTTGTGAGGATGTAAATGTATGGATGTTTGTTAACCTTTCACGTAAAAACTACCAAATGGATTTAATGAAATTTTACAATTATATCGCTCATGCATCAGAATAAGCTATAATTTATAAAGATATGGTGTAAATTGGCCAAAATGTAACGATAAATGTTAAGTAACTCAGAAGAAAAACACGACGTCTGTCTGAACACGCAACACGCAAAAACCTGTGAACCGATTTGGATGGGACTTTCCCTGGCAGATAGGTGGCGATGAAGGAGTAACTTAGGTTACTTTTATCATAGGGTTTCGCACAAAATAATTCCACGCGGCCAATGTCGCGGGGGACATCTAGTCATAAATAATTTACTTCGAAAAATTAAGAAGTACAATTTATTGACAAAATAATACAATAAAAAACAATACAAAACTCTGTATGTTACACCAATAAAAGTTAAAAATATCAAAAAGAAAAAATAAACAACTATTGAGGGATATACAAAGGGCGGTCTTATTGCTACATATCGATCTCTTCCAAACAACCAAGAAGAAGAAATAAATAAAAATAAGAAAAAGAACAAAACTTAAACTCCAAAATAAAACTCCAACGTACAGTAATTGTAGTGTTATTCCCGGCATGTGAGGTTACCAACGCAGCATTTTAGACTGATTTTCCATGCCAACCTTCGTGACATCTGCAATGCCATTTTATTTTAACAAAAAATATTATAAAGAGAGTGAGCGAGAGGTTGCATCACTCTAGTAGAGAGTCATATCGTTGTAGTGGGGTGGAATGAGGGGGAGGTTGAGAAATGGGTCACAGCAACCACTTACCATCAGGTGAACTGTGTGCTCGTTTGCCACCCTATCCTATAAAAAAATCCCCATTCGTTTGTGCAGTATAAAGTTCACTGTAGGCACCGTGCGCAGGGGATTCCGCCTAAGTCATTTTACGTAGTAGAATTACTTGAGCGGGATAGATATATCATGCTAAGATATTATCGTGGTTCTGTGCGTTGAGGTAGTTCTTCTGGTGCAGGCAAAGAAGATGGTGTTGCTGACAGGCTGCTCTGTGTTGCACTGGGATGTGTAGTGTTGCTGTTGGTTTGCATACTTTGGTGTTATCATGTAATTACGTCCCTTAATGTGTAATTGTGACGGAGAAATATTACGGCTTGGTCGAACAGTAATTGCCTATACTGAATTTATGGAGCAGGACGCTGTTTTATTTGTGATAATGAATAATTGCGTAAGCAATAGAGCAAGTTGAACATTCACTCTCACACTTTTATTATTCTTAATAATTAACCTTATCCTGGTGTATTTCCGAGATCAGAAATAGAATCTTCTGAGGAGATCAGAATCGGGTTTGGTGGGGTCCACACTGGTATCTCATTTATGTCATCATGAATTCGACCGGCTTCGGCGACCAGCCTCAGCCGCTCTGGCTCGTACGATGCCTACGATTTGTTACGCTAAGGCGTAGAGGCTGCTCTTTCCGTAGCGCCGGAGACGTAGCAGTCTCAAAATTCATACAGAAATCGATCTGAATCAATCCCCCTATATTTTATGATGAAGGGGATTTTTTTTCATAAAATTTTTCATAAAATTTACATTATAAATGCAAACATGAAAAAAATATAGATATTTTAGAAATCGATTTTTTGGGAATCAATACATCAGCTTACAATTCGAATCTATTTAAAAAAATCGATCTTTTTCGGAAAGAATCGACATCCCTACGGACAATAACAATAAGAATTGGCGCAGTTTTATTGTAGAATTAGACATAAATAATGCAAGAATAATTGATTTTCAATAACTTTTTTCTCTAAAATTACGCGTTCCGCATGTTGTAACTTTGTGTGTGTGCTTATAATAGTGTAACTTTTCTGTAAAAATACGTATCAACCCCCAACTCGACGGGAGTTAATGGAAAGTCGTACCCAGTAATTTTTCCATGTTTTACGCATTTTAAGTTATAATAGTTTTTTTTTATTTTTTCGATAACTGTGCATTACCTTTTAATGTGAGTGGTATTATTATAATCAGGGACCAAATCTCTACCAAATAAAACACCTTACTCCGCCAAATTCTTGCCAAACGATTCTAAATCCAAACCCATATTGATCTATATTTTCGCCTTCCTCTTGGCCTCGCGTAAAAAACTTAAACCGAGATAATTTTTTTATTGGGTTTTCATTGGGTTTTGTCCCAAAATACTTTTTAAACTTTTTCAACAAACCGTAACCCACCGACCCAATGAGGTTGACCAGTAAACTAGCCTGCACTGAACTTTCCTCTTTAACCACTCCCAAAGTTTTAGGAAACGCCTCAAATTGTTTCCGCCACTTGCGCTATGAGTCTGCTCGAGCAGCGGGGCCGCCTTCCAGCACTAATTCTACGGGAGGTCGCGCGTATTCCATCACTTACTTTTACAGAAAGTACACAATTTACGTCAAAAATAAGTTCCCTTATCAACAAAGTTACTTTTATATTGACCATGTAATTTATTTTCAACACCGCTGCCACCATGTAATAAAATAAACGCTAGCTGGTTCAACACTGATTTTATTATATTTACGAAGGTACAGTATCCACACAAAATATCAATATACCCACAATATACCTTACCATCCTTAACATACAAGTTTATTTTTTTTATATTTGTAACTAACACAGTTAACCTTTAGACTGGATAGTAGGCGTTAGCTGCCATATATTTCATATAATGCATTTAATTTATTTGAATTTTTCATTAATTTACTATTATGAAATTAAAAAAACATCAATAAAATTAACTTTTTCAAATTTATAACTACATAACTTTATTGTACAAAGATTTTTCATTCATCACCGTTTCGGGAGGTTCCAATAAAACATAGATGCTTGTATTTGAAAGAGCTTAACGAATGATTTTAAAAGATACATTTTTTAAACTAAAATTTTTCTTTCACAATATAGAAACTATATATTTTGTCTAAAATTTAACAAAAAACACACTGTTTTCACACCAAATTTATTATAAATCAGAAGAAGAAATTATAAGGTATGCATCGTTTCGCACTATGCATTTTCGCATTTCGCATGCAAAATCTATTGCCCAACACACACACACACACACACGTACACGCACATATGTTTATATGCCTTAAACATTACGTATACATGGGTATTATTTTATAACGATTCATCCCAAGTTTAAAGGTTACACTTATGGCTTTCTTCATCTTTGATGATTAATTGTTACACACTTACAAGTCATGATTTAGAATGACACGTCATCCTATTATACACGTCTTGGGAGCATTTATCTTCATTATTTGATGACTTAGTTAAACACGTTTTCATATAAGAAACAATTTAAGTTAAGTAAGACATTTTATGGTATTAGAGTGATAAACGAACTAACAGTCCACTTTGTGGACTGTTAGTTCGTTTAGTGACTACTTTAAAGAAATATTTCTAAATAAATAGATTTTAATCAAGCTGAATTTTATAGAATAAAAATAACAAACTACGAGTAGTACGTCTCTATCCTCGAACAAAAATCAAAATGTCGGTGCGTTTTCAGCCCTGAAGAATAAGATAGAATGCTTCGTCACCAGTAAAAATAGGCTCCGGTTCTTAAATCTTGCAATAAAAAAACTCCTATATCAAGTAAGTATTAAGTAATTTTTTAAAGGTAGTTTAATAAATGGTAGGCAGAGACTACGGATTTCCATTTGGCACGATACTGACACACCTCTCTCGCCTCCTTTACATCCATATATCTACGCATACACGCTCGTCGGTTTAGGGTACACCTAATCTGGCCCGTTTTCAATATATCGCCAATTTGGTCGATAAATCTTCGTATAGGGCGTCCCTTCCCGACTCTTCTGTTTACTTCTGCAACATAAATTTTCTTTATCACTCTTTCCTCGTTCATTCCTTCTACATGATCAAACCACCGAAGCATTCCTTAATCCTGGTCACAACTTCATCTTGCAAACCACACATTTCTCTTATCACACTATTACTCACCCATTCATTCAGATTCAGCCCTAGCATACTCTTTAATGACCGCATTTCGACAGCATTTATTTTATTCTCATGCTTCTTCTGCCAGACCCAACTTTCACTACCATTAATTTAAGTAGGGACTAACACAGCATTATGAATTGCCATACATGCCTTTTTTGATACATTCTGACTAGCATAAGGCTTAGAACCACATTCACTCTATTTCTTGCGTTCACTCATCGTTCTATATCCTTATTATATCTACCATCCCTGTTAAATAACCATCCAAAATATACAAACTCATCTACTTGCTCAATTAACTTCCCTTCTATTCTTATTTCACATAACGTTTTACTTTCTTCTCTTTCAAAAACGATCACTTTCGTCTTACTTGCGTTCACTTTCATACCCCTTGCTTTTAATGATCAGTTCATTAAATTAACCATTATTTGCAACTCGGCCGTCGACGATGCAAATATGATTTGACCATCGGCGTACAAAGGCATTTGACGGTTAACTCACCCATTCTCAACCCACATTCTTCAACTCTCAAAGTTTGCAAACAACTGTCCATAAATAGGTTAAAAAGCCATGGAGAAGCTACACAGCCCTGTCTGACACCTTTTTGAATGCCAAACCAGTCCGAGTAGGCCCCGTTGATCCTGACACAAGCACTAGATCTCCTAATCTGTACAAATAAATAAAATTGAAGTGTCTGTTTTTAATATCTAAATTAGAGCTTTTTAATAAATGCATATGAAAGTATATACGGTACTAATAACAAAAATACAATTTTTAAAGTTTTTGTCTGTCTGTCTGTCTGTCCGTCTGTCTGTCTGTTTGTTCCGGCTAATCTCCGAAATGGCTGGACAGATTTTGATGGGATTTTCACTGGCAGGTAGCTGATGTCACAAGGAGGCTACTTTTATTTTAGAAAAAGAATTAGGGTTCCGCGCAAAAAAAAATAAAACTCCAAATACCACGCAGGCGAAGTCGCGAGCAACAGCTAGTATAACAATATTTTTATTACTCTTGCATTTCATTAGCACCATCCTTACCAATTCCCAAAACTGCTCTCGGATATAAGTGGGCTTAGACATGTCTGGGGCGTAGACCCCTAGAACAAACAACTTCTTTAAGCCCACTTGCATTCGTACCCATAGCCGTCTCGGGCTTACACATTCATACTCACACATTGACCAATTTTTTCTGAAAGGATGACACCGACTCCCTGGCATGCCCGCTCGGTCTCGTCTACCCCAGACCAGTAAGCGGTATACATGCCATGTGCAGTGACATCTCTTCCCTTTCGTTTCGTCTCATTCACACATAACACATCTATTCCTCTATCATTCATCATCTCGCATATTTCATCCATCTTATCATTCATTGCTCCACATACATTCAGCGTAGCCAGACAGGCCCCCGAAATCCACTTTTCGCCCTTCCGGGAGACAGAACGTGACGGGTGGCGAACCTCGTCGCCGGTTTTTCTCCCGGAGATTATTCGCACCATTAGAGGCGCCGGGAACTCGGACCATTTCTTTTATTTGCTGTCTCGTGTTGCGAACTAAGGGGTAAGGATAGATTTTACGGCGCTACCATACGGCGAGGAGCCGAATCTATCCTTTCGGCTTTGACGCTCGGTTAGCAACACCCGGGGGACACGTGTAGCTTGGGCCTAGAGTTAGATGATCGAAGCCTACGGACGCGAGCAACTCATCCTTAGTTTAATTATCTTTCTAATTATATCAAAAACTTGGGTAGCTGATATTTTTTGTTGTATGAAATAAGGGAAATATACAAGAGTTGTATGAAAATTAAAAGCAAAAGAATTATGTACCTAAAAATCAAATACTTTTTATTTCTTTTTCTAGCTAAGTATAACCACTCTGAAACTGCTTTTCATCGACTCTATCATGTTTTTAACAAAACCTTGCAAAATATTTTCCCATTCTGCTACCACAATGGTTGTTAATACATCTTAGACTGAGCAAACTTCTATTTAAAGCTCGTCCTATATCACTCCCATGTCCCGCACTCCATTAAACATTAGATTAGTTTCGCCAATTCAAAAACCGTTGCCAATTGCAGGGATACAATCGCAAAATATACACTATTAATAAATATAATATAATATAATTTTCATTGATTATTTCGTGATGTTGCAAGCAATTTCCACTTTAACGGCTAAATGTGGATATCATTTGACTTTACTCTTATATACTAAAATGCAAAAAAGGAAGGGTTCGCCTACCTACTGTATGGAATGATGGTTTGCTAATGAGGGCATCGATAGATGTAGGTAGTTCAGGAATGTATTTCGTGGCATTCTTTGGGGTGATGATAGAAAACTGATGATACATATTATATTTTACTATATTTTTAATTGTACTGATTTTTAATGTTAAATCATCAATACTAAATCAAAAATAATTATAAATAGGTATACATTAAAATAAATACAAAACCATATTATTAATGTAGGCAATACCTGTCTATTGACAAAATAAGTAATTTATTGGAAAAGGATTAAGAAACCCACTGGTAAACAAACGAAACGAGCAGAGCTAAACTTTGCCGAAAATTTGAGGAAAAACTCATCAACTATCTCCTGTCCGATTTTGCTCAGTGTCATGCTAAAAAAGTATATGTCGAAAATAAAAGTAAATATAAATCCCACTATTGGATACAGGTCTCCTTCCATTCAAGAGATGGTGTTAGGGGTTTAGTGTTTTTTTAGGAAGAAAGAGTACGCCGTTATTATTCACTTACTGCGAGAGGCACCCCTGACGCGAACTTTTCGAACATTAAACTTGATCGACAGAGAAACAGATTTATTCTCTGTCGAATTCGCAAAACTTGCTTTATGGATAATTAGTTATAAGGTAATTAGTAACATAGGTAATATAGGATTGTAAATAGTGCTTTATCAATCGCATTGGGTAGAAACCTGTTATGTTAGATATAAGTTGGATGTAAATAAATAAATAAATTTATGAGTGCCTCAATGTCTCTTTTTTTTATAAGCAATTTGTTCGTCATAAAATATTTTCACGGAAATTTTTGTTTTATATATTTCTTGTCTCTGCTTCTTTAGGCTTCTTTCAGAACCTTTGGTTTAATCTTTTTGTAATTTTGACGCTGCCGATCTATACTCCATATACTTCTATCTTTGAAAGCTATGATGTCTTTCGGGCATTCGACACTTAGGGACGACAGCATTAACTTAACCATCAGATGGACTGTGTACTTGTGTTACCCCAAGTATTTTTATAGGATAGGGTGACAAACAAGCACACAGTCCACCTGAAGGTAAGTGGTTACTATGACCCATAGATATTCTACATCTATCCTTAATAAAGGCCCAAAATGCAGATGCATTGTCACCCGTGAGGACTAAGATGGAAGGCCTGTTTTCCAGTAAAAAGGGTCTCCGGCACTCTACATTCACCATACGAAACATAGCAGCCTTAAGCTGCTATTTTACGCTGGTATTGCTGGTAACAAAATGGGGGTTTTGTACTCTTTTTTATACTTTTATTATCATACTTACTCTACTTACTATAAAGTTTTATTTTGTATTATATTATACTGTCACTTCAATTATGTATCGAGAGTACATTGCTGAGGAGACTATATCATTTTTATTAGCTTTTTGAATTCAATTACCACACTAGGTAGCCATATGTAAGCCCTGGTAAGCACGGAGCCGATATACTCGCAATTGGCAAAGTGCTCTCAATCACCGTAGACTTTTTAGAGATGATTTGTATGTCTGAAGTACACAGTTCTTAATCGAATTTGGATGTAGACACTTATATCTACCCTCGATTAAGAGTTAATTACAATGCGTTGCCACCACTGAGGACTAAGATAAAATGCTTTCTTTACGAGAAAAAAGGGCTTCAAGGTCTCTACGCTCACCATTTGAAACAGTAGCATTAAGCTGCTATTTTACGTTTGTATTTTATGAGAGAGTTGTACTTCCCCGGTTGAGCAGACCTATACGTGCTGCAACCACTTTTCCGTTAATTTGCAGGGTGAAGTTCATATATGTAAAATTGACAATGATGAATGATTCATTTTAAAAATAGAATAATAAACTTTATAATAATTAGAAAATAGTTCGGGCCATAGTTGTGACCAAAAAGAAAACCACCAGTGTAACTTACGTGGCGTTAAGGCAGATACAATAAAGTGAACAAAGACACATGAGTTTTTCATACAAAACGCTTTAGCCGATTAATTTAAAGCGTTATGATCACGTTCATGGCTGTATGAATGCACTCGTATATTGTATTAACAGTGCATAATTATACTGCTATTTCTTTCAATTATTCTACAGTTGGCCTGCTGGAAGAAATTTTAACACGGAATAAGCAGTGCTTTTGTACATGTATTCTTTTAACAATTTTCCTATCAAAGTATGTGTATACCTAAACTATTAAATAAATAAATAAATATGAGCTAAGAGCATTCCCTGCATGGAAAAATATTACAACGTAACCTGAACCTGAAAATAGTATAACAGGTCGAATTTTGATCACAAGTGAAATTAGTTACCATAAATAGTTGATTTAACTGAAAAGAACTTACGTTACTGTACTTAAGTTAAGTAGGGTAAACCTCAATCTACTTTTTTCAATATTGCTAACGTCAAATAGCTGAAGGCTGTTTCTTAATTCCAATTTCTGTTAAGCAAAATGTTTTTCATTGTTGGAAGAAATCTCAAGATATGTCGAAACCAAAATACAATGTATGAATTTTATTAAGTCGCTGAGTTCTTGGAATTGTAATAAGATTTTAGTTATTTCGTAAAAACGAAAGCCCAATGGCTTTCAATAGACGTAAAGTTAATAATACTAAAAAGTGTTCAGCAGGTGCACCGCCTTACGGAGCACATTTTAGATCAGGCCGCAAAGGCGAACAAGCGCACTGTTTACACAAGAGCACTGTCCTTCGATGTGCTTCAACAAAGTCTGGCACAATGGACTAGTCTTCAAACTTATCCATACAGGTGTGCCCTTAAAACTTGTAAAAATCGTTCAAGATTTTCTTGCTAATATCTCCTTTCGTTTTCGCGTGGATGGTACTTTCTCCTCTTCCAGACCCATTAGAGTAGGAGTTCCCCAGGGCTCAGTGCACTCCTCGACCCTACACTCACTCTATGTAAGTGACATCCCTTTGATACCATGTACTCATCTCGCACTATACGCGGATGATACTACCATCTATTCCTCAGACGTCCACCCTGTTATCACCTGCAGTCGACTCTAAGCTGCAGCAAACGCATTAGGCGATTGGTGCAGAAAATGGAGAATCGAACTGAACCCCGATAAGAGCAAAGCCATCTTTTTTAACGGAAGGTATGCTTATAACAGATTAATGGTACAGATTAAAAAATATAAAAAAGGTACGATCTCCCTCTACGACAGCCCAATCTCATGGGTTCGAGAGGTGAAATACATGGGGGTGTCTTTAGATTATGCAATGAGCTTCTCTCAGCACATTAAAACAGTTAGAAATAAGGCAAAAATCTTAGTATATCGTCTTTTCGCCTTAACCAACAAAAGCAGTAAGCTGTCCCTAAGACACAAACTGCATATCTATGAAACCTCAGTCCAGAAGTCCTTTGCTCACGTCTCCAAAAGGAGTCTACAACAACTTCAAATTGTTCAAAATAAATTCCTGCGTTAGATCACAGGAGCTCCCTATTATGTGAGGAACGCAAATCTTCACCGCGACCTCGACATGCCCACTATCCATTCGTATCTTAAGGAATTATCCTTAAGATACTTCGATTCGAAGAAGCACAAAAACCCGTTTGTGAATGAGGCGTGCTCGTACTCCCCAGAGAGGGATGCTGCCCCCCACAGGATACGTCCCAAGAACGTTCTTCTTGATCCCGACGACGAGATCACTTCTATGAATAGGTCGATCCGGGGGGAACTAGGGATCCATAGGAGAGGGAACCCGTCCAATAAACGTTAACACACACACGCACACACACTCAGACACTACTCTAATACAGAACACTAGGGCACCCCATACACGAGGTTCAACACCCGTGATAAGGGGCGTCTCCAATCTTGCAACCGTAAACAAAATTGCGATAGTGATTCAAGCCGATGTTCATACCTCCTTTTGAGGGGCCCTTGAATTGCATCGAGCCTCCCCCCCTCCCCCCTACTAGCTCAAGGAGCGTCACTCTGAAAACAGGGTATTTTTTTTTTGCGCCCGAAGCAATTTGGAAATGGGCTACCACAGAGGGAGGCAGAAAATGCATTACGCATACCACGATAGCCGGTCTAACGTGGTTATGGGGGACTCACTGCCTACAAGGGGAACCTAAGTGATACCCCCTAAAAACTGCCTTTGGGGACTGGCAACCAGCTGTTGAAAGCTTCTTATGCCGTATCTAAAGCGACCCTTTTTTGGGAAAAGAGGGCGCAGACGGCTAAATGCCGTTTAGGGAGTGCCTACGAAGGCATATTAATTTTAAATAATTTTTAATTTAACTAGAATTGGCCTGAGCCGCCAGGAGGCAGTTAAGGTCGTTTGACAATTTATTAGGCGGGTCTGAGAGGGTGTTTCTCGGCCTGCGGACGCTATAATGGGAGGGGAGTGGGGCTGTATAAGTAACTGCCTCACGAATTAATGTGTTATTATGCAACTCTGAAACTTTAAAACAGTTTTCAGAGAGTTTTTTAATGAATTGTTGGATTGTTGGGATTTCTAAGTCCCGGTGAAGGTCGGCATTACGGACGTACCAAGGTGCGTTCGTAGCTTGACGACAGAAGTGATTTTGAACTACTTGTAGTTCGTTAATAATTTTAGAGTCTGCGTGTGCGAATATAGGGGCCGCGTAAGTCATTACGGGACGTATACAAACCTTATAAAGGGTTCGCTTAATTCTTAGAGACATTTTACTATGCCGGCCTAACATACTGTTAAGCCTACCTAGATAGAAACGAGCTAAATTTGTTACTCTTTTGACATGAGGCTCGAAAGTGAGCCTATAGTCAAGGGTGACACTTAGATATTTAGTTGACATATGCCAGGGAACAGGGGTCCCTAACATACGTATTGGTGGAGTATTTTTCTTGTTTTTATTACGGCGTTTTTTAATATCGAATTGAACTGCGGAGCTCTTCTCCGGGTTCACATCGATACGCCATTTTTGGAACCAATCTCCTAGGTCATCGACTGACTTTTGGATCTTGTTCCTTGCGGAAGATAGCATATGACTTTTGCAGTATAGAGCAGTGTCATCTGCGAAGAGTGAGAGCTGTACACCATTCGACGGGATTGGGATGTCGTTAGTGTACAAGATGTACAGGAGGGAAGCTAGTACTGATCCCTGAGGAACACCAACTTTAATGGGGCGCTGAGAGGATAACGTGCCTTCGTATCTAAAACGAAAGGTACGATGTCGTAAGTAAGAGGCCATGAGACGTACTAAACGATCGGAGAGTCCTACTCTATATAATTTGAATATAAGGCCTTCGTGCCAGACTCGGTCGAAGGCTTTGGCAATGTCGAAAACGACCGCGATTGTCTTTTGTCGACGTGAATAAAAACCGCTGAGGATATATTCCACAATGCGGTGAACTTGTTGGGGACAAGAGTGTTTCGCTCAGAAACCAAATTGATGGGGAATGATAAGAGGGTCACCGTCTGTGGGAAACAGATGGCGCCTCATGCGATTTTGGATGACTCTTTCAAAGAGTTTGCCCATGGCCTTGAGGAGGCTAATGGGACGATGACTGGAGGGGAGGTTAAGAGGCTTGCCTGGCTTGGGAATACCAATGACAGTTGCCTCTTTCCACGTAGTGGGAAAGTGACTAAGATTGAAGCAGGCGTTAAAGATAATAGATAAGAGGGTTAACACCTGCTCTGGAAAGTATTTAAGGGCTTGGTTGGATATGCCATCCGCGCCCGGAGCCTTTTTGGTCTTAAGTCCTTTGATGAGGGATGAGATCTCATCATTGGACACAGTGATAGGGTCAGAGGTTGTGGGGGATGAGTTCCGGCGGCAGACCCCATCCTCCACTTCCTGAATATGTGAGGGGTCGACAGGTTGAGAGCTGGGAGAGCATGGTGCGGCAATGCTGTCTGCAAAGCACTCAGCCTTTTCGTCATCCTCGAAGGCAACCGTACCGTCGGGGCGGGAGAGAGGGGGAGTGTGAGTTATAGTATCTACACGGAGGGCTCTAGCCATCTGATAGTACGCTGTATGAGAGGGAGATATATTCTCCATGAGTTCACTCCTTTGGAGGTGTCGAAATTCGGAAAGGCATAAACGGAGTTTTCGTTGAAGACGATTAGCCGTATGCCTATATTCGGGGGTGGGATATTTAGCTGCTCTCCGGAAAGCAGCTTTTTTAGCTTTTAATATGTTGCTAATATGTAGGGGAAGCCCACTATTATTAGCAACAACGGGGACGACCCTTTCATTCTCCTTAAGGTAGAATTTAATAAGAGTTGAAAGTGAATCGACCGCGGTGTCGATTTTTTCGGGACTGTCTAAGTCTAAGTCCGATAGGTAATTAGGGGAGTCCTGTGAGTCCATAGCTTTAGCTAGGGACTCCTTGAAACCCTTCCAGTTAGTGAAGGTTTTCGTGGTAACAATAGGGGGTGGCTGATGGCCAAGAATAAGGGAGACCGGTCGGTGATCGGTATATCGTCTAGTGTCTCAATAGACCTGAGGTTGAGTGAAACTCCTTTGAGTAACGCAAAATCTAGTACATCTGGGTTGTAATCGGTGGCATCTGGATAATGAGTTGCACCGAGAGGACTGTGAACGGTTAGGTCAAGAGACTGCGTTATATCAAGCAGTATCCTGCCACTAGGGGCATGTCCATTCAGTATGCTTAGAGTTAAAATCTCCAAACATAATGACTGAATTGCCTAGAGATAAGATGGCCTCAAAATCTTTATTGAGGGGGAGGATTCCTGGGGGAATGTAGCAGGAGGCTATGACTAAAGACTGATGTCCCGTCATAGCTAACCTGCATATCGTTGCTTCCATATTGGTAAGTTGCGGAGTATCAATATGAGAGCAATGTAGTGTCTTCTTGTAATAAATGGCCGTGCCGGCGGTCGGTCCTGTCATTACGAAGAAGAGAATAATTATTAATTGAAAGGCCTATAGTTTCCTCAGATTTTAAGAATGTTTCCTGTAATAGGAGGATATCGGCTTCGCGATGTCGAAGGAAGAGCTTAAGCTCTAGGAGGTTATTTCGCAATCCGCGAACGTTAAATGAAATAAGCGATAACCCTTTAGGCTTGACACGACCGTGATTTTTAGGCAGAGCAGAAGGCTCTGTCATTGTAAGTTAAGTTAATTAAGTTAACTTAACTTACAACGAACGCTAAAAATTACTGTGCTCTATGAGAGCCAAAAGACGGTCCTGCGGGGACCTAGCAGCGCGCAATTTGCTTGCTAACACTGAAATTTCATTTACGTCGATGTTCCTTATCGCAGAGTAAACCGTGTTAAGGTCATCGGCGATTGTAGGCTGCTTCTGCTGCGGAGCAGAGGTAGCCTGTTGTGAATCGGCCTTTCTGGGGCCCCAGGGAAAAACTGGAGCCTGCGAAGGCTTTGTGAAGCCCGGAGGTGGCCTAGGCGGCGCCTGTGGTGGTCTCGGGGGACCCTGAGGGGGTCGCGCAAAGCCCTGAGACGTCTGCGATACGCCCTGACGGGGCTTCCTAACATATAATTCCGGAAATAAACGGTCATTTACGGCGGCGGGACCTGTCTGTTTACGGAAATGCGAGGACGAGGAGAGCACGGGCATCCTCTGTAGCTTGCCGGGTGTCCTGTCTGCTGGCACAGGACACACGCGGGCGGGGATACGGCATCTTTAGGCCGGGGACACTCTTTAGTGATATGTGGATCCAGGCACTTAACGCACCTGGGTGAGGCGGAGCAATTGGCCGCCGCGTGACCGTATAGTTGGCAGCGGTGGCACTGCGTCGGGAAACCGCGCCTATGCGGTGGCTCAACTCTCACTCCAGACAAGCCGCACACAGTACGTACTTGCCGGAAGATAGTTTTTGCCTCCGGTACGTTGGCTAATATAACTAGAACTAACGAGTATCTTATGCCTGTCCTGCTGTGCATTTTATGCACAGCCTCAACGGGAAATCCTTGTGACTTAAGGTCATCAAGAATCTCCTCGTTGGAGAGTTCATATGGGACGCCTCGGACGACGGCCCTGACTTTACGCTCTTCCGGAAGAGCATATGTGTGGTACGACACACGTTCATTGGTAAAGAGCCTTGTAAGGCGGCGAAAATTGTCTAAAGAATTCGGTAAAATTTAGATCGCTACGCCGACGTTCGTAGCCAGATCATATTTGATACCCGAGTCGTAACATATTTTGCTCAATCGGGTAAACTCTGCCTTGTCTCTCAAAAAGATAGGGGGCGGGACTTGTTTTTTTCGCGAGTTTTGGCGCGCATCGCGAGGCCGGTTTGGTTGGCGCTGATATGTCTAACGACATCAGGGGGGTCGGGGCAGCGGCGGGGGCTGCGGAGGTAGACGCGGCAGTGGCGGGGGCTGCGGGGCTAGGGGGGGCGGCACGGGCCGCTACGGTGGGGGGCGAATGGTTTTAGCAGCGCGCTTCGCTGCGCGCTTCGACGATACCGTTGTAAATGACTCGTGCGAGGCAACGGTGTCATCAGAGTCAGAGGACTCCGATGTCCTGGTGCTTGATTCGGCGGCGGACCTCTTCCGGGAGGCAGACACTGACGATGTCGACGCGGAGTCGGAGTGAGAGCACTCCATATCTATCTCTAGCTGGGCGAACGAGTTCTGGGACTCTAAGTGGGCCGCTATCACGGGCGGCGGCTGATTGCCTTAGGGGCGGGAGAAGCCAGAAGGGCTAGGGCGGCAGCAAGCGCCTGTGGGTCATCCATCCTAGTGATGGCCTCCATAAGGGACGATTTTAAGTCCTGAGTGGACATGTTGACTAAATTAAATAAAAACTAAAAGAACTATTTAAAAGACTATACGTAGGGCGTGGGGATCACCGCACTCAGAAGTACGGGACGTTCAATTGCTCAGAAACTGTCCCCTGACCTCAAAAGGACAGTGTCTTGCTCTGAAGAGCAAGTGACGTATTCTAAGAAACAATATAATAATATACACGTTACGAGTTATATACTACACAAATAATTATAATAAACGTATAAAGTACTAGTATACTACGATATTAAAAGCGGTCAGTCAGACCTCCCCGACCGAAGGCGGGGGGGGTAAGAACTGAGAGTTAGCTAGTAATCACTCACCGAGCTTCAGCGCTATATAGCGCTAACACTGAGGAGCGCGAGGCGCGGGTTGGGGGTCACTAACGTTGGGACGTTAGCGCGCGCGGACTACCTGGAACAACCGCTCGAGATCGATGCCACAGGCTAGATGAAAGCAGGGTTCGGGGTGCCTCGGGACTATAGTCGGCGAAGCGGCACTTCGCGTCACCTCGCCGCCGGCAAAATCCTTGTACTCAATAGTTCGTAAGTCCTCGCTTACGAGCCTAATTAGATGAAGCTATCAAGGCCGTAGGGCCAACAGCGTACACTTTCAGAATAAATGCGCGAGATATTCTGCTTAAGTCATTCTACGAGTGAAGTCATTCTACGAGTGCTAAGATAGTTTCGTGGTTCTGTTTGTTGTAATAATTCTTCTAGTGCAGGCAAGGAGGGTAGTGTTGCTGAAAGGCTACCCGGTGTTACACTGAGATAAGTAGTGTTGCTGTTGGTTTGCATATTTTGGTGTTATCATGTAATTACGTACCTCACGTTACACTGGTGTGTGATTGTGACAGGGACGTGTTACGGTGTGGTCGAACTGTAATTACTCTATACTGAATGTATAGCCGTTACGTTGTCTTATTATTGATAATGATGAATTGCGTAAGGAAGAGAGGAAGTTCCGAGAAAGAGAGACCCGCTTTCACATTTTTATTATTTTAACAATTAATGCTATCCTCCTATAACGCTAAATCTCCGATATGTACATATATATATATATATATATATATATATATATATATATATATATATATATATATATATATATACATATAAATACATATAAATATTATCTATGTCTGAATAGAATATAAAATATTTGTATATGAAAACCAGAGCTATATTGTACAATATTATATGGTGACAGGTTTCTAAGTGCTGTTGAAATAAATCATAATCTTATTACCAAGTTTTAGTTAAATCCCTAACTTATAATTTTCACTAACGCAATTTCCTGGAAGTTAATCTCACTCAAGGGCTTTCGATTAAAGCTAAATGCTTATAGTAAAAAGTAAAAAGTGAAGTTACAGTCAATATAAGTAATTAGACTCTTCGGCACAGGCCTCATCTTATTTCTGAGAGGGTTCTAGAGTAAGGAAGAGTCCACCACGCTGCTCAAATGCGTGTTGGCAGACTTCACATGTATTTCTAAATATTTTCTCTAAATTTTGGCATGCAGCTTTTCCTTCACTACCGAGCACTTGGTAAATAAATCAGCACTTAAAATTGCAATTAAACATTTCATTGGTGCTGGAAAGGTTCGAACCCCGGCTTGTACTGCCAAATTTACAGCGAGCGCTTAGCCCCTTAGTTATTACGGCTTAATAGTGTCGAAAATAAATAAAAATTCAAAGAATTAGATTTAGTAGAAAAAATAATCGGCAAAGTGTGAGTCGGACTCGTGCATGAAGGGTTCCGTACCATAGTAAAACTGTTGAGTGTAGGCTACCTTCTAGGTACGCTACAAAGCACGTTCCTGATTCTATCTACATCCATCGTTTACCTTTTTTCATTTTCATTAATTACAGCCCTTCACAAGTCTTCTGGTGAACATAGGCCCACCCCAAGGAAGGAGCCACCTGCATCAATCGACTTACTGCATGTTTTACCAGATCGTTACTCCATCTAGTGGACTACCGGTACGGGGCTGTCACTCGAGAACATTTCTTCCCCATCGGTTGTCGGTTCTTTGAGCTACATGGCCGACTCATTGCCACTTCAGCTTACTAATCCGTTGAGCTATGTTAATTACTCTAGTTCTACTGCGGATATCCTTATTTTTAAGCTTATCATGCAGAGAAACCCAGAGCATATTAGCCCTCTTAATAGCTCGCTGAGCGACCTTGGCATACGGCCGGCAGTGAATCTTTCTTACCACTCATTATTATTACTTCATCAGTTTATTAAAAGCAGCAAATAAAAGAATACTTAGTTTTACATTTAGTCTTAAATTTGAATAAAAATATGATGTTCTTATTATTATCATGTTATTACGTTCTTGTGTGTTCTCGTGTTGAGTCTCATAGGCGAACAAAACAAATTCTGTCTATGCCGTTCCCCCAATATTGTTGTTCTTTTAAATGTTGGTTTACATATTTCGTTGAGAAAGGAATCATTTGGAATAACCTTAACATCAAAGAAATCTAAAAAAAGTCGAGGAGATTTTAAATGCCTGCCGACACGTACTGGATAGACTGGTTATTAGTTCCCTACTTCAGAACTCTCACAGAAGTCAAAAAAGCATGTGATAGATCAGCTGTGAGACGTTTATTAAATAACAGCATATATATAGTTTAATAGAACTAAGCAAAATACAGATACTAACGATAATGGTACGTTTCGCAACTAGCGTGTCCTCTAAAATGTTTACGATTATTAAAAAATACACATTATTTTCATTTTGTGTATATAATCACAAGAAATAAATCTGGTTGTATTGAAAATACATTTTCTTTCCTCGGAAACACATCATTTCGTTTATATGTTAAATTTGAAATGTACAAGAAAATCCTTTCTTGTCGAAATTATCTAGCTTTCAAGAGAGGCTTTATCGCGCTTTCAAAATTTAATGATATCATTTGGGTACGGCGCCTTTAGACGCGGGCTCTGTTGTCACATAGAATAAATATTTCTATTGCCTCAGGCACAAAGTACGGTTCTGATCCAACTGCATCCATCGACTACCTGTGTGTGTCATCAGCCTTCATCAGGGTGTTTGTCCAAGTGTAATTTATGTTCGTTATGAGGGCAAAAGGGAGATCTGCTACCGGACAAGATGTTTAGTCTGGGGAGCGGCCAATGCCCCATGAGTCAGTTCTGAGTTATTCTATATATTATGTATAGCACAGTACTTCGGAACTTTTATAGTGTGATTTAGGCTTCGATGCGTTACGCTTGTGTAATCGCATACGTAAAACGTTTCCACAATACTGGAGAAATTCCTGATATGGATAGCTTATTGGAGATAAAAGAAACAAATTTCACTTGCAAATATTTTATTTTAGGTACTCTCCCTGTACAAATAAATATTGAGAGGAGCTAAAAAGGAAAATCTTCGCTTTAAATAATTTAAGCTCATTTGCGTTAAGAGGACTTTTAAATCTTGTCATCGTAGTTATCTATTGATTGTTCAGAGTAAATGCTTTTAATTGCTTGGAAATAAGTTAAAAGCGTTAAATGTACGGCTTTAAAACTTGAGTTATATAAATAATAATAATAATAATAATTTTATTTCAGACCATGGTCCATATATTGTTAGTAATGTTGTAAGTAACAATATTGGCTTATAACTATGTTAGTATTGTAAGTAATTACACATTATTTTAATCCTATGACTACACCCACCCAGTGATTCTGTATGGGACAGTCATATCTTACAGATATCGCTCTCAGAATGCTGTTATTACTGTTTCGTAAGCTTTGCAAGAGTAAGGCTGTTTTCTTCCGAATGATCGCTGGAAAAGCGTCAGTACGCGCTTGTGCAAACATACCTGATGCACTGCAATGCCACGGCAGCCGCAACAACATCCTGAAAGCGTTATTATACTGTACGCGCAGAGCATTGTAAGCTCTACGCGTATATGTAACCCACAGGGCACTAGAGTAAAATGATTGACAAAACGCTTTGAAAAGCGTTATTTTAACTGTATCTGTACATCTAGTGAACCTGCGAGCAAGCATATTGGCTCTCACTGTCAACGCCCTGCGCTCCCTTTCTATTTCCTCGTCATCCCGGAGGTCTCCTGTCACAATATGTCCCAAATATTTAAAATTATCCACCAGCTTTAGAGGCACCCCATCGAGGACTACTGGAGGCACACGGGAGGGCTGATGTTTGCCTGCTTTGAAAATAAGAAGTTGGCTTTTGTTAGCGTTATATTTAAGCCCATGTGCTTTCGCATATGTCTCAAATATTGACAATAAAGTCCTCAGTGCATTGATTGAGGGACTCAGCAGCACCATGTCGTCAGCATAGCTTATATTATTGAAGCAGATATCGTCAATATGACAGCCGACATGAGTACTACTGAGTCGCTCAATAAGCTGATTGACATACAAATTAAACAATAGAGGCGAGCTCAACCCCCCCTGTCTCACACCACATTGCAATCTATATTCATTCGAAAGCGTACAGGCCCATCTCACTTGATTTTTCTGGTTTGAATACCAGAATTTGAGGAGGGAGATGCACTCCATCGGCACACCCGCACACCCCAACTTCTCCCATAAGCGGTCATAAATTACGCGATCAAAGGCTTTTGACAGGTCGAGGAAGCAAGCGTATACTGGAGTCCTTCTCTTCGTATAATAGTTTACTGTATGTTTCAAGCTCAGAATAGCACTCTCGGTAGATAATCCGGCTCTAAACCCGAACTGGGCATCATTCAGCTTCACATGTTTTTCGAGATTGCTATTCAACAGACTGTCAAGCACCTTAGCTGTTGTTGTAGCAAGTGAGATAGGCCGATAATTATTTTTATCAGAAGTGTCACCAGTCTTATTTTTAAGGATCGGTACCACAATAGTGCGCATTAAAGCCTCAGGTAGGTAAGAGTGACATAGACATAAATTAAAGAACATCGCGAGTACGCGCGGTAGGTGCACCCCAGCATACTTAAAATGTTCAATGCTGAGACCATCGTGACCGGGCGATTTGCCCCTCGTCATGTTTTTTATAACTGTCGATACATGCTTTGCTGAGAAGGACACCTTACGTTCCGTTACAATGGTCGCAGCATCATTTACACTATAAGAACCTGGATCCGAGGACGACTGAACACTAAAATGCTCGCTGAATAAATTGGCAATTATCTTATGATCGTGGACGCCGCCGACACTCACAGGAAGCGTAGGTTTTACATTCAATTTATTAGTGTTCTTCCAGAAATTTTTGAAATTTTTAGCCGAATGATTTGAAGCAAGTAAATCCATTTGTAATTGCTCTTGCCTGTCTTGGCACCATTTTAACTTTGATTTAAATTTTTTACGCGTTTCTAACATTTCATTATAAATATTGCCGATTTTTGGTTTACCTGCCAATAACCACATCTGAAATTTAAGTCTAGCCTCCCTGTGCGCGCCAGCAACGTATTTATTCCACCCAGTGACATAACCTTTATTTCTTGTACATTTTCTTTTAACATAGGTCTGCAAAGCTGATTCTGACAAAATACTAACAATCTCCCTATACAATTTGTCTAATATTAAGTAATGACTTTTATTACTACATGAGTAATCACAGCATTGGTCTAACTCTAGCGGAAATTCGATATTCTTTAGTTTAGAATGACACAGTTCATGATATTTATTTATCTGTTCCAACTGCCTATCTCCCCATATTATACATTTTTTGGACTCGCCAATTGGAACATCAATTTCAACTTTCTGATTTAATTTGTATAGGTCACATTCAATTATGAGTGGAGAGTGGTCCGACCAATATACGTCATGTTTCACCGACACTTTCTTAATCGTCGTCCGTGCAGATTGAGTGACTATACAGTGGTCTAACCATCTCTCACACCCATGTGCATCACTACGAAACGTATAGGTGTTAGACTGAAGCCCTAACATATCAACATCCGCGCAGTACCACGTGTGATCATTACAGAAATTGATTAATTCATTATAAAATATTTCCTTTGGATGCGCATTAAAGTCTCCAAGTAAATAAAATGCCTCCACACCACAATTCTCTTCCACTTCAATAATAGATTTTATTAAACTAAGGCATTCTGTAAATATACACAAGTTTTCATTGCAGTTTGTCGGCATGTAGACGCTAAAAATTACTACGGATCTATTACTTACAGTTATTTTAATCGCCGCTGTCCGAACATTATCACAATTTATCACGGACACCGTTTGAAACACACTTTTCCTCCATAACAACGCAACAACGGTCTACCAGTAAGTAGGCCAGCAGAGGTGTTGATTGCCGATGTTCCCGTAGCACCAAAATCACTATCAATTGTGCTCAGTAAAGGTAACTCGTGTGGCAGAAGCCAGGTCTCCTGTAAGGCTATTACGTCGGCTGAGCGACATAATTCCCTAACGCCTTCGAATGACCTCTTGATGGATTTGCAGTTAAAACTTATTAATCGAGAATAATTTTTATTATCGCTATCTATTTTATTGTATATATACCTTAAAATTGTATTTATATGTGTAATATTTATCTATCTATTTATTTAAATTTTTACTAGCCACAAAATCCGATTCCTCTATTTTTTCTCTTCTTCCTCTAAAGTTAATAAATCGCCTAAAGCCGATTCCATGGGGCCATAATCTATCGTCTAAAAACACGACTATTTTGTATTTAGGAACAAATACTTTGTATGCATTGTAATTTCTTTGTATTTTCATATTTATCTTTACTAAAGAAACGTTTTCTCCTGTCTTTTTATGAATATATTCAAAAATATCCTGTTCAGACACCTCTTTATGCACGTTTGAGATAAATAGGGGGATTTTGGCGTCTGCCGCCTTAAATTTTTCACTACCATTTACCTCTGCAACTGAATTCCCACTTTTTGTTATAAACCTGTTTCTTAACCTTCTTTTCTGTACTAAAATCCACTCTTCATCTTTATTCGTTTCTTTCCACTTATTGCCAGCTTTAGTCGTTTCCGCAAAAGATAGTTTTTGCGCCAAAATATTATCAGAGTTTTTATATTTATTTTCACTAGTACTTATAAGCTCCACACTACTACGTGACTCATTGAACATGATCTGAGCCGGCCGAGTGCTACTGGTAAAGCCATTTACGTCAGTTGTCTCTTTTGCACACTCTTCAGAATCGCACACCTGCTCTGCTTGCGGCAATATCTCCTCCTCTTTCAAAATTTGAGTACTTTGTTTATGTTTACGAATAGACGCACGCGCATCGGGTTCATTATCAATTTTGTGTGAGGGAGATGAGCATATATTGTTGTCCTCTTTCGTAGGCGATTCATTACAATACAATGAAAGTGCCATCGGTCCACTATCTAGTAGCGATTTATTTGTTAAATACCTTCCGCATATTAAGCTTTTGTTTCGCTTGTTATTAAAAGGAGATGACTGAAGACATTCTGATACATAATCCTTTAATTCTTGTTTTGTCACAACGTTTTGTTGAATATTTGTAATAGTATCTTGTAACAGTACGATTTTCTTGAGCAACGCGGTAACATCTACATGATCAAATGTGACCGGCGGTAGTTTCTCCAAATCTTTCGCCACAAAATTGGTATTTTTTCGGGGTCACTCGCTTTAAACAAAGTTATAATATCATCCAGATTGCGCTGAGTTTTACCCTTACGTTTTCTGATTTTAATGGTTTTCTGTAGCCATTCAAAAAGTAGCGATTTTGCTATTTCAATATCTTCGACACTAAAGGCACTTTCACAAATACGGATGAGGCTCTCTTCATCCATAACGTCCAATTTATTTTGGATAAATGCTAACACTTCACAGATGACTATATTACAGCTTGCACACTTTACTCTTTTTGAAGACGACATATTCGTAGCGTAAGGTACTGCCCACACATACGCACGTGACCGCGATCAAGCGATGACTGAAATAAAATATATATTTATTTATAAATAGGTCTGTAATTATATTATTTTATAGGCATAATACAAACATACATACATAACTTGATTTATAACATTCACAAGCTGTTGTCATTATGATATTCGCAGCCTCTTTTAGTGCTTGTCAGGCGTTTTTCAGTGGTATTTATGCTATCCTCCTGCTCCGGTTTTTAAACCATTGCCGGCAGTGACTGATGATGATAATGGTAATGATGATGATGAAACTGTTGATGTGAGTAGGGCGAGTCTGATTGTCAGGGCTACGATGCTGAGTTACAATCGGTAAATAGAAAGACTAATAAGCTCAGAGGCTATGCGCTCGCTGTAAATTTCACAGTATGCGAGCAACCCGGGATAGATCCCAGCCAGCACCAATAAAATTGGTAATTGCAATTTTAAGTGCTGATTTACCATGTTCGTGGCGGAGAAGGAAAACATCGTGAAGAACCGCATTCTGAGAAAGTAAAAAAATATACAGAATAGATGTGCAGCCCGCCACAACAACACTCATTGGGGCTGTGTGGCGGACATTTCTGTACTAAAAACCTCTCAGAAATGTAAAGATACTTATGCCCAGAAGTAGGAAGTAAATAGTCTTTATTTTTAAGTTATATATAGATGAGTCATTAAATCGTATTCCTACTAGGTGTCACGACTCTTTTTCCACCTAGGAGTCTCTTACTACTTCTGTAGCCAAATAGCAGTGAAGTGTACAAAGAGCCAGTATCATTACAGGCAGTGAAGCATTCCATCTTAGTCCTCAGAGGTGACAATGAATCTGTAGCCTTGTTTGCTTGAGGTTGGCTGCAGTTGTTCACGGACTGTACTGGCCACTCACCATCAGGTCGAATGTAAATTCGTTGGTCAATTCAGTTTTATATAAAAAAAGTCTTGATGGGATATGCGGACCCTGACCTGCCGACGGCTTAAATAAACTTGAGTTAAGCCGTATTGGTTAGTGCGGTGAGAACCGTTCAGCCAAGCAAGAATAGGGTGCAATAGGATGAGTGCAATAGTTTCATATTCGAAATAATGCATTTCTAAACTTGAAATATATAGGTTACATTGTAAGTCTGTATCAATAGTTTAAAAATAGCCACATTTATATCAAGGTGCGGATAAGCCACAGGGTTATTGATTACTCCCTGCAGGAAAATTAATCTAGTTCTATATATCGACAATTTTTTTTTATAGGAGAGGGGCAAACGAGCATGCGGCTCACCTGATGGTAAGTGACTACCGCCGCCCATGAACAACTGCAACACCAGGGAGGGAATTGCAGATGCGTTGCCGGGTAAATAATGGGAATAATAATGGTAAATAATAAATGGGTATAAACGACCACCGTCGCCGACAAGATGGAATTAAATTACGTTGCTGAACCACAGGTAAGGTGTTAACAGCTAATAACTTGATCTATTGATAGTTAAGCTTTTAAAAAGATAAGATTCGACTAAAATAAATATAATAATCGAAATCGGTTGACATTTTAAATAATTATTCGTCCATATGCCGTGTTGGATCTCATCATCAGATCTTGACCAAACTTATATGATTACACCTGAGGTACGATCTTTATAACAAAACAATTATTGAAATCGAACAAGGTGGTAATTGTTTATTGCTGAACATACGTTAAATAATTCAGATGATTTGAGATCCTTCTCTTTCTATGAAGTCTGTAAAAAATCGGCTGCAATATATTTAAACTGCTATTTCAGTATGCACTACATAGCAAGGCCAAAAAATTATCGGTCCAGTTAAGTAGTGATTATGCCCTTGTCTCTGACACTGCATTCTAATCTTCCTCCGGTCTTATTGTTTAAGCGATACATCGAGCACGAGTTTAGGTGAGATTAAAGTTACGAAGAAAAAGTGGAGAAATTCGTCATCGAGGTTCCAATAATATGTGAACGCGTTCCCACAAACCAATCGAAATGCGGAAAAGACAAACACCATCCGCCTTATTACAAAAATTACACGTAGTTTATAGATAGTCTCGGTTCTAAACTATGGTTTTAGAATAGTTCTTCTAATTAAAGAAGTATTTTAGCCACGGTGCCATAGTCGTATCGAAATTTGACATATGATGTTAAAATCCAAACTACATTTTAGACCGCGGGCCTTCTTTCGTAAAACAGAATTTAGTTAAAATTTGAGACTAAATATGAACCATTTTTGGTAATAAGGCGCACAACGTTAGAATCGGCAGTAGCCTGGCATAATACATACATATATTGCGTCACGCCTGTAATCACGAGGGAGTAGGCAGGGCCCAAAGAGCAGCGATCTACTCGAACCATGATAAGCCAAACAATATTGGCTTAGATGGAAAATTGTGGAACAAGTGATGGCTGGCGAGCCCATCGTCTAAACCATCACAAACTCTTTCATCATCATCATTATCATTACAGCCTTTCATAAGTCCACTGCTGAACATAGGCCTCCCCCAAGGAATGCCACAAAGCACGGTCCTGAGCCACCTGCATCCATCGACTTCCTGCATGTCTTACCAGGTTGTCACTCCATCTCTGGGGGGTCGCCCTGCACATCGCCTACCGGTACGAGGCTGCCACTCGAGAACCTTTCTCCTCCATCGGATGTCGGTTCTTCGAGCTATATGGCCGGCCCACTGCCACTTCACTGAAGGGACTGCAGCACCGCCCAAATTTCGACGGAATCAAAGGCTTTCTCATAGTCCACATATACCAGACATAGTGGCAAATTGTACTCTTCGGACTTCTGTACAATTTCTCAAAAATCTGCTGAAGGGTATGTATGTGATCTATGATGCTAAAGTCCTTTCGGAAACCGGCTTGTTCGGGAGGCTGGAAGTCGTCAAGTCTGCGCGCGAGACGATTCGTAATGACTCTCGAAAACAGCACGTAGACGCGGCTCAGAAGGGAAATCAGTCTGTAGTTCTTCAAGAGAGCGTTGTCACCTTTCTTGAAAAACAAGACCACCGCACTTCTGCTCCACGCCTCCGGTGTAATGCCACCATGGAGGACGGAATTAAAGAGCTTCTGAAGGACTTCAAGTACCGGTCTTCCACCCGCTTTCAGAAGCTCCGCTGTAATTCCATCCTCGCCTGGGGCCCTACCGCTTTTAAGGTGATAGAGATCCATTCTAATCTCGCTCAGACTGACGTCCGGGATATCTTCGGAATAGTGTCGGATGAGACTGGCTCTTGGATCGTTACTCATACTTGCGTGTGGCTCCAACGATGAGGTGTACAGCTGCCCATAGAACTTCTTAATCTCACTCAAAATCTCAGGTGTCCCGGAAACGATGTTGCCACATTCTGTCTTCAGCTTTGACAGTTGGCTCTTTCTGGCAGACAGATCTCTGGCAAAGACTTATGAGCCTTGGTTCTGCTCGATCGCTTCTTCAATACGAGCTGTATTGAAGTTGCGTAAGTCCCACCGCATGTATTTGGAGATCTGTCTGTTCAGATGCCAGTATGCTGTCAAGTCTGTTGAAGAATGTAGCTTCATCTCCCGTCTAACAGCCATGAGAGTAAGAGTGTGATCGGAGAGTTTTTGTGTTCTTCTGCGGCGGGTCTTGCAGAACTTAGCTCCGACCGCATGGACAGTTTCCACGAGCTTGTCATTCATATCGTCCACTTCATTGCAGACTTCTAGGCACTGTAAACGGTTTGGTAATGATATCAACGCTCCGTCCCCCTGACGGAGCGTTGACTTCATTAGACGAGACCTCTCCAACTTAACGTTTAGGTTCAGTGTGCCTCTAACCATTCGGTGATCGCTGCCGGTTTTCACCCTCGCGATCACTGAGACATAACTGAACAGTTGTCGTCTGGTCGTCATAATGAAGTCAATCTCATTTTTAGTCGAACCGTCGGGGCTCGACCAGGTCCACTTCCTGTGGGGCCGCTTCTTGAAGAAAGAGTTCATCATAAAGAGTCCCTCTTTCTCCATGAAGTCGGCCAGCTGCTGGCCCCTTGGGTTCCGTTGCCCTATTCCAAATTTCCCTACTTTCAGCTCACAGTTCTCTCTTGTGCCTAGTTTTGCATTGAAGTCTCCCATTAACACCGTATATTGGGTTTTGGAGGAATGCATGGCTCTAGAGATATCCTCATACATTTCCTCCACCTCCTCATCGGGGTGTGCCGAGGTTGGTGCGTAAACCTGTATGACCTTCAGCGAATACCGTTTGGTGATTCTGAGTATAAGGTACGCAACCCTCGTCGACACACTCCCGATCTTTACAACGTTGTTAACGAGAGACTTGTGGACGATAAATCCGACACCTCTTTGGGACAGATGGTCGCCCTCCCGGTGATAGAGCAAGTTGCCGGATTCGAGGATTACCGTGTCCTCCCTCTCTCTTCCAGCGCAACTTGTCTATCTCTTCTTTCAGCTCCACTATCTTCTCGTCAGTCCTCAGGGTGCATGCGTTGTACGTTGCCAGGTCGAGTCGTCTAAGGTGGCAACCGAACCTCCACCGGAGATCCTTAGCACCCCCTGCCCCGTCGTTACCATGGTCGCCACCGTAGCCAGGAATAGCGGGGCCACCGAGGACTGGGGGCCGATTATTATTGTCATTGCTCATGAGGGGTATATTGCCATAGTTGCCACGCTTAGCGAGCGGGTTGGCAACCGCAGTTTTTATTGTAATTTTGGCTATTATCAGGAAGATGCTGCTGCCCATCTCCTACCTGTTTCCCTTTGTCGCCTTTTACGACACCCACGGGAGGATATGGGGTAGTGGATATTCTTGACCGCCACTACACGGCACAGACTACACAAACTCTTTAGGTAAATCAATTTGTCACCTTTTATGATATACTATGCAAGTAAAGCAGTTTTCACATTATTATTTTGATGTTAGCCCAACATAAATATAAGTCGTAGACAACATGCGACAATAATCATATTTATGCAACAAATCTATTAGACTTAATATGATTGTTTTTTCTTAAATATCCGTTTATAATGTCGTCACATTTACATCATAAAACACTTCAGTGAAAATGCTAAAATTTTATAAAAACAGAAGAGATTTATTTGAGTTTAGCATTTTTACTATAGCGACAATTTTATCACGACGTAAGAGGGGTTGAGATTAAGAAATGAGTGACTCTTAAATCAAAATAGTGCCACGTTCAATTACCTTATCCTGGCTAAGTCGGGGAGAGTCGCTAGTAAGTGATACAATTCAGCGACATAATTATTTTTATAATTATTGTAGTTCATACTATCACATTGCGTTCGTTTCTTGTTGCATATTAATATAAAATGGCACAATCTTTTTAAAACTATAATAGATTCATCATTGCTAATCGAGTAAGCTGATCGATCATCTAGGTTATGTTGCGTGTGTATAATTTTGTTTCTACAAACACATTACATTGGTAGCTCAGATGGTTAGCACTCGCTGTAAGTTTCACAGTACGCAAGAAACCCGGGTTCGATCCCCGCTGGCACCAATGAAATTGTTAATTGCAATTTTAAGTGCTGATTTACTACGTGGTCGGCGGTGAAGGAAAACATCGTGAGGAAACCTGCATGTCTGACAAATAAGAAAAAAATATATATTTCGAAGACATGTGAAGTTAGCCAACACGCATTGGGGCAGCGCGGCGGTCTTTTCCTTGGCCTAAAACCCTCTCAGAAATAAGAGGAGGCCTGTGCCCAGCAGTGGGACGTGTATATAGGCTGTAACTTTAACTAACTTTAACTTTAAACACATTACATCATTAAAAAAATTATAAAATTTTTAACAAAACTATATTCGAATTGTATCGGAACAAAACAAAGATGATCTAAAATTAAAATTAAAATATGTTATGCAAGATCAAAGTAAAAATAAAAAAGTCAATTAAATTTTTTGAAATTAGAAAATTATTATCTCCTTTAATATACTCGTCATGGTAAAGTGATGAGAAGCAATTCAAATGATTGCATTCGCTCTCTGGTGTAATTGGCTTCACGGTACTCGTCGTTATTCACTTGGAGCGCTCAAGGATAGGACTGGAGCCTTGAGAAGTACCTACGTCTCCTCTCTTCATACATGTTTTAAATTGACACACCCGATTTTAGAGCAACGCACGGCATCAAAAAATATTTAATAGTATTGGTCCAGCAACTTTATACGAACCGTATTTTTTAATGTAGGCTTATCGTGCTTATTGTCTGTGTACTGATCGTGTTAGAATATCTACTACGCCATATCATATCGTGGGAGTCACAAGAGGCGACAGAGGTAAACAAACTAGGAAATCCGCAACAGCGTCTTCCTCAAAACCACTAGAAAATAAAAAGCCTGTGGTTGCCAAACCGCCTGACGTGACGTGACCACTATGGAAAATATTCCTCATATGAGACAATCTATAGGGAGACCTACGTTCAGCAGTGGAGTATTAGAATCCGGGATGATTCTGAGAATTTCTTACCAGAAAAGCCCAATAACTGACTTTTATTCGACCCGAAATTCAAACCCAGAATCAGTAGCCGCGCGTACGAACACTTTAACAACAAGGCAGTCACACAAAATTATGTGTGTGTAACAATGCGATCTGCTTGATCTAGGCACGTAAATATTTTAATTTTCTTCTCCTTCACCGTCACTGTCCACGGATGGACATGGGCTTTCTTTATATTTTGAGTGAGAGGATTTGCCGCATTCGCTACACTTGACAAGCAAATTGGCGATCGCCGTGCCGATGACGGCATTTTGATTAAGAAATACCATTCGCAAGTTCTAGACACTGAGAACAGTAATACCAATACGAGAGTATTCATATTACGCCAACCTGCTCACTATAACGATTTTGGACAAGTCTTCAAAGTATAACGAAATAAATGTATATCTATAAATGCTTAATAACAATGCAGGTAATCCATTTCACTTCAAGATATCTTATGGTATATTTAATTAAGAAAGTACAAACCACCTTAAAAAAATATAATTTTATTAAAGTATTTCGAAGAAAAATTCAAAAAATTCAATTCAAAAAATACAATTTAGAAAAAAATTAATAGCATGCTGTGGTTATTAACTTTAAGTGATTTTACATTTAGAAATAAGATTACCGTAAATTTTCTTTAAATAATATGTAATGCATTAATCGTTGGTGTAAATAAAAAAAAGAGTTTAATTTAATAGCAACCGAATTCTGTGTTAAAACATACTAGTTTATTTAATAATTAAAGCCTCGACTTCAGAAGCTATTAAATTATGTGGGACATATTTTTTTTTGTTCATTTTAAGTCAGTATTAATTTTTTTTATGTTTAATTATTTAACCCTTATGTGGGAACTGATCCCAACCTCCTTTTTTTGAAGATAGCTAAAATCTTTTCAGCGAGATTTGGTAATAATTTATTGGTATCTTTTAATAATAATAGCGAGTATTTATAAAATAGTAAGGTTCCTAAAAAGCTTAAAACTCGCTCAAATTGCATGATTGTCTGATAGATTGAAATACTTTAGCGATAGTCGCTATTGTGAGATATTTTCTTATTATTTATCAACTCTCTTTACTTCGTTGACGTTAAAATCACACGAAAACACCGCGTCCTTACAATTGTCGAATCTTGTTAAACGTTATTGGATTAATTTCAGGATACCTTTGAAGTTTGAAGTTATAAGCTAAGCTTTTAAGTTGTTAATGAAGTAACGCCGGAACACGTAATTACTCAAAGTTAAGCGTAACTGAGATTATAGCTTATAGGTAGTTGCCGGTGTAGAAATACTCCAACTTCGTGTATTATTTAAATTTTAATTATTAAGTCACTATGTTACGAACTGCTATAGTTTTAAATGATTATTCAAATTTTTTCTTTATCATATTTTAATTTATTTATTGTTAACGACTATTGTTGGCGACGCGCTTATAATAATTTTGTGTTTTGAAGTTATTGCTATTAAATTATATAAAAGTAAATAGATTCAATAAGATTTCATACAAAAGTTCGGGGTTCAATTCCCCGGTCGAGAGTTAATTCCATAAAAGTTTCTTTATAGATTAATTTCGAGTCATGTGTTACATAGTAATCGGCTATGCAATACTAATAAATGTCTTTTATTAAATTAGACACTTATTTTAGATGAAAATACATTTTGCTCTTATGATAAGAGATACGATTCTTTATGGCTAGATAAGGATAGCATATGTAAACAAATAATGTTTCATAATGAACAGAGATTGTTGTAATTTAGACAAAGAAAGCACTAGCCTCCTTTTTTTGCGCCCGAAGCAATTGGAAAGGGCTACCCTTTACGTAGGGAGACGGAAAATGCATTACGCATGCCACGACAGCCGGTCTGTCCTGGTTATGCGGGACTTACTGCCCACTGGGCGACCTAAGTGGTACCCGCTAAAAACCGCCTTTGGGGACTGGCAACCAGTCGTTTAAAGCTTCTTATGCCGTATCGGAAGCGACCCTCTTTTGGGAAAAGAGGGAGCAGGCGGCTACGAGCCGCTGAGGGAGTGCCTACGAAGGCAAATTAATTTTGAATAATTTAATTAGCGTTGGCCTGAGCTGCCAGGAGGCAGTTCAGGTCGTTTGACAATTTATTAGGCGGGTCCGCGAGAGAGTTCCTCAGCCTGCGGACGCGATAGCGGGAGGGGGGGTGGGGCTGCGTAATTAGCTGCCTCACGAATAAGTGTGTTTGTATGCGACTCTGAGACTTTGAAAAAGTTTTCAGAGAGTTTTTTTAATAAATTGTTGTATTGTTGGGATTTCTAAGTCCCGATGGAGGTCGGTACTACGGACGTACCAAGGTGCGTTCGTAGCTCGACGACAGAAAAAGTTTTGAACTATTTGAAGTTCATTTATTATTTTTGAATTAGCGTGTGCAAATATAGGGGCCGCGTAAGACATTACCGGTCGTATACAGACCTTATAAAGGGTTCGCTTATTTCTTAAAGACATTTTACTATGTCGGCCCAACAAACTGTTAAGCCTACTTAGGTAAAATGAGCTAGACGGGTTACTCTTTTTACATGAGGCTCGAAAGTGAGCCTCGTGTCAAGGGTGACACCTAAATATTTAGCTGACGTATGCCAGGGGACAGTGGTCCCTAACATACGTATTGGTGAAATATTTTTATTGATACGGCGTCGTTTAAAATCGAATTGAACTGCGGAGCTCTTCTCCGGGTTCACATCGATGCGCCATTTTCGGAACCAAGCTCCTAGGTCATCGACTGACTTTTGGAGCTTGTTCCTCGTAAAAGGTAGTGTTTTACCTTTACAGTATAGAGCAGTGTCATCTGCGAAGAGGGAGAGCTGTACACCATTCGACGGGATTGGAATGTCGTTGGTGTACAAGATGTACAGGAGGGGAGCTAGTACTGATCCCTAAGGAACACCAGCTTTAATGGGGCGCTGAGAGGAAAGCGTGCCTTCGTGTCTTAAACGAAAGGTACGATGTTGTAAGTAAGAGGCCACGAGACGTACTAGACGATCGGAGAGTCCTACTCTATATAATTTGAATATAAGGCCTTCGTGCCAGACTCGGTCGAAGGCTTTGGCAAAGTCGAAAAAGACCGCGATTGTATTTTCACGACGTGGATAAAAACCGCTGAGGATATATTCCACAATGCGGTGAACTTGTTGGGGACAGGATTGTTTCGCATGGAAACCAAATTGGTGTGGGATGACAAGGGGGTCACCGTCTGTGGGAAACAGATGGCGCCTTATTCGATTTTGAATTACTCTTTCAAAGAGCTTGCCCATGGCCTTGAGGAGGCTAATGGGACGATGACTGGAGGGGAGGTTAAGAGGCTTACCTGGCTTGAGAATACCAATGACAGTTGCCTCTTTCCACGTAGAGAGGAAGTAACTAAGATTGAAGCAGGCGTTTAAGATAATAGATAAGAGGGTTAAACCCTGCTCTGGAAAGTGTTTAAGGGCTTGGTTGGATATGCCATCCGCGCCCGGAGCCTTTTTGGGCTTAAGTCCTTTGATGAGGGATGAGATCTCATCATTGCACACAGTGATAGGGTCAGAGGCTGTAAGGGGCGAGTTCCGGCTGCGGACCTCATCCTCCACTGCCTGAATATGTGAGGGGTCGACAGGTTGAGAGCTAGGAGAGCATTGTGCGGCAATGCTGTCTGCAAAGCACTCAGCATTTTCGTCGTCCTCGAAGGCAACCGTACCGTCGGGGCGGGAGAGGGGGGGAATGTGGGTGGTAGCGTCTTTACGGAGGGCTCTAGTCATCCGATAGTACGCTGTATGTGAGGGAGATATATTCTCCATGAGTTCACTCCTTTGGAGGTCTCGAAGTTCGGAGAGGCGGAAACGGAGTTCTCGTTGAAGACGATTGGCCGTACGCCTATATTCGGGGGTGGGATATTTTGCTGCTCTCCGGAAAGCAGCTTTTTTGGCTTTTAATTGGTTGCTAATATGTAGGGGAAGCCCACTATTATTAGCAACCGGGATAATACTTTCATTCTCCTTAAGGGAGGATTTAATAAGGGTTGAAGGTGAATCAACCGCGGTGTCGATTTTTTCGGGACTGTCTAAGTCTAAATCCGACGATAGGTAGATAGAGGAGTTCTGTGAGTCCATAGCTTTAGCTAGGGACTCTTTGAAACCCTTCCAGTTAGTGAAGGTTTTCGTGGTTGTTATGGGGGGTGGCTGATGGCCAAGAATAAGGGAGACCGGTCGGTGATCGGATCCTGTATCGTCTAGTGTCTCAATTGACCTGAGGTTAAGAGAAACTCCTTTGAGTAACGCAAAATCTAGTACATCTGGAGTGTGATCGGTGATATAGGGATAGTGCGTATCACCGAGGGGACTGTGGACAGTAATGTCAAGAGACTGCGTTATTTCAAGCAGTTTATTGCCACTAAGGGTGGTAGTATGGCATGTGCATTCAGTATGCTTAGAGTTAAAATCTCCAAACACAATGACTGAATTGCCTAGAGATAAGATGGCCTCAAAATCTTTTTTGAGGGGGAGGATTCCAGGGGGAGTGTAACAGGAGGCTATGACTAAAGACTGATGTCCCTTCATAGCTAACCTGCATATCGTAGCATCTATATAGGTAAGCTGCGGAGTATTAATATGAAAGCAATGTAGTGTCTTCTTGTAATAAATGGCCGTGCCGCCGCCTCGGCGGTCGGGCCTCTCATTACGAAGAAGAGAGTAATTATTAATGGAAAGGCCTATAGTGGCCTTAGATTTTAAGCAGGTTTCCTGTAAGAGGAGGATATCGGCTTCGCGATCTCGAAGGAAGAGCTTAAGCTCTGGGAGGTTATTTCGTAATCCGCGAATGTTAAATGAAACAAGCGATAACCCTTTAGGCTTGATACGACCGCGAATTTTAGGCAGAGCAGATGGCTCTGTCATTGTAAGCTAAGTTAACTAAGTTACCTTAACTTACAACGAACGCAAAAGATTATTATGCTCTACAAGAGCGCGGAGATGGTCCTGAGGGGACCGCGCAGAACGTAGTTTTCGCGCTAATATCGCAATTTCGTTTATGTCGATGTTCCTTATTGCGGCGTAAACCGTGTTAAGGTCATCGATCATTGAGGGCTGTTTCTGCTGCGGAGCAGAGGTTGCCGGCGGTGGTTCAACCTTTTTGGGGCCCCAGGGAAATACTGGAGCCTGCGAAGGCTTTGCGAAGCCCGGAAGTGGCCTAAGAGGTGCCTGCGGTGGTTTAGGGGGACCCTGAGGGGGTCGTGCGAAGCCCTAAGTCGGCTGAGATAAGCCCTGACGGGGCTTCCTTACGTATACCGCCGGAAATGAGCGGTCATTGACCGGCGGTGGGACTTGCCTAATTGGGCGAGAACGAGGAGCGCACGGGCATCCTCTGTAGCTTGCCGTGTGGCTTGTTTGTTGGTACAGGACGAACGCGGGCGGGGATACGGCATCTTTGGGCCGGGGATACTCTTTGGTGTTGTGTGGGTCGATGCACTTAACGCACCTGGGTGGGGCGGAGCAATTGGCCGCCGCATGACCATAAAGTTGGCAGCGGTGGCACTGCGCCGGGGAACCGCGCCTATGCGGTGGCTCAACTTTAACTCCCGACAAGCCGCACACAGTGCGTACTTGCCTGAAGATAGTTTTCGCCTCCGGAACGTTTGAGAGTATTACTAAAACTAACGGGTATCTCAACCCGGTTCTGCTGTGCATTTTATGCACAGCCTCAACGGGAAATTCTTGTGACTTAAGGTCATCAAGGATCTCCTCGTTGGAGAGTTCATATGTGACGCCTCGGATGACGGTCCTGACTTTACGCTCTTCCGGAAGAGCGTAAGTGTGGTAAGACACACGTTCGTTAGTAAAAAGCCTAGTTATACGACGAAAGTCGTCTATGGTTTGCGGGACTATCTTAATAGCTACGCCCATGTTAGCTTGATCGTACTTGATTCCAGAATCATAGCAGAACTTGCTAAGGCGTGTGAATGCAGCCTTGTCTCTTAAAAAGACAGGGGGCAGGACTTGCTTCTTCGGAAGTTGGGGAGCGCAACGCAAGGCCGGTTTTGACGGCGCTGTGATGTCTAACGACATAAAGGGGGTCGGGGCAGCGGCGGGGGCTGCGGGGTTGAGGGGAGCGGCACGGGCCACTGAGGCGGGGGGGGGGTTGGTGTTTCGCAGCGCGCTTTGCTGCGCGCTTTGACGACACCGTGGTGTAGGACGAATCTATCGAGTCACCGGTATCATCGGAGTCAGAGGACTCCGATGTCCTGGTGTTGGACTTGGTGGCTGGCCTCTTCCGAGAGGCAGATATTGAGGACGCGGAGTCGGAGTAAGAGCACTCCATATCTACTTCCAACGGGGCGAATGAGTTCTGGGACTCGAGGTGGGCCGCTATCACGGGCGGCGGGTTGTTTGCCTTAAGGGCGGCAAGAGCCTGCGGGTCATCCATCCTGCTGATGGCTTCTAGCAAGGAACCTTTCAAGTCCTGAGTGGACATTTTCGGAGAGACGTTTACTGTAGTAGGGGGAGGGATCACCGTTCTGAAAAGAACGGGACGTTCTAAACCAAGAAACAGACCCCTGTTCTCAAAAGAACAGGCTCTTGCTCTGAAAAGAGCAAGTAACGTGTTCTAAGAAACACAATACACAGTATATATAATAAACAAATAATTATAATAAAATAATAAACTTATAAAGTAACTAGTCTTCTACTATATTAATAAGCGGTCAGTCAAACCTCCCCCATCGAAGGCGGGGGGGGGGGGGAGGTAGGAACTGCGAGTTAGCGTAAAACACTTACCGAGCTTCGGCGCTAATAGCGCTAACTTAATAAAAGCGCGGTACGCGGAACGGGCACTAACGTAGGGACGTTAGCGCGCGCGGACAACCTGAACACACGTCACTCGAGAGCAACGGCGCAGGCGGAATGTCTAGCCTCCTATTGATATGATAGGGGTCGTGTAGGAATTGGTCGCTCATGTTGTATGGGATCTAAACAGGGTCTAAATAATGTACTATAAAGATAAAAAATAAACTTTATTAATTTGTGAAAATTTCAGTAATATATGTAGAAATAAGTAATAAATGTTTCAGGATTACCATATGTGTTAATAAGATCAGTGCTGTGTTAAAAGTGCCTTTTGTGCTTAAAATAGTGAAACAGTAATAGATTTATATAAGAAAATTTAATTTGAATTAAAGTATAAAATGTCTTTAAATTGTGAATTAAACTATTGTTTTAGTTAAGATATTCGTGTTTATTAATAAATATTGTTATTTTAACCATGTGTGTTAGAAATATTTAAGATTTCTATCTTTGAAAATGTTCCGTAAAATAGATGTATTTTGTTGAATATCTTAATATGTTTTTATGTGATAACGACGTAATTTATATCATAATGATAAGATTTTGTATCTGTTTCTTATAAATAAAATTGTGTAACCATATGTTTTATAGATTTAGTGCGACTTAGGCACCTTAAAAAAAAGAGAATCATTGCAACATGTATCCGAACACCACTCCTTTCGCACAGCTTGATTTAATATATATATATATAAAAGCATTAGCACATAAGCTGTATTGTTGCAGCTGTACCAATAAGAAGTACCGCTGCAATAGCGTTCTAGCAGTTGCACGCGATGTCGTTATGCCACGGCATCTGAGCACCACACTTGTGCAACAAAAACCTTAGAACCATGAGCTCAGTAAGCTGTAAACTTTAAAATTTAGTATATTAGAAGAATTTTAATTTCATTAGTAACCAAGGTCAGAAGAAACGAATTTAACAACTATACCCATTTTATTCATACTTCAAATTTGACAAAATGGCAAAATGGAGAATCTTGAACTTCGAGCGGTTATTAAATATTTCTGCTTTAATTTTTTTTCTATAAAAGTGTTTTTGAAGAACTGCAGTCAACATTGACAGAAAACACTCCATTTTATTCTATAGTGGCATACTGATACACTGAGTTTAAATGCGGAAGAGTCACGTTCAATTATGACACTTGCTCCGGGCGGCAACAACCTCATCTACGCAAAAAAAAAAAACTTTAAACAGTCGAAGAAATGGTTAAGGTAGATAGACGTGTGGCCATCCGTTATTTAGCTGATATTCTAAAGAGTTCGTTTGGGACAATTCCGACGCATTCCATGTTAGTTCTCACTGCTGACAACGCATCTTCATTTTATTCGCAAACGAGGGTACATGTAGATTTCTATAGGCCACAGCAACCACTATCCATCTGGTGGACTGTCTGCTTGTTTGTCACCCTTATACAATAAAATTGTTTGTTTGAATTCAAACCTTAAAATTCAAATAGGTGGCCATATGCTGGTTTTCTCGAATGTTAATATACGCTCAAAAGAAAGCAGTATTTGACATTTCAAAACTAAATTTAGCAATAATTAAAGAAGATCCAGGTTATTTTTGCGCTCGTTTCTTAACCATAAGGCCCAAAGACTAAAAATCAAAGAAAGGTGGGGAAAAGAACAGCAAAGTTCCGTCCCCGTTCCGTTCCCGTCAGCAAAGAGATTCAATCACAAGATAAATAATTATAACTAGGTCATATCTTACGTAAAGTATAACTAGATAAAAAAAATGTTTTATTAAATATCTCTCCTACCCGGGGTACAAATTGGAACACTCCTTTGTGCCCCGGGCTGGAGTTTGCGTATACGTCAGAAAGGACATCTGTTTTCGACGCCTCGGCAGTATTGAAGGTACGGACCTGTCCATCCTATGGCTGCGCGTAGACAGCGACGACCATCCTCGCGTCTACGGGTGCCTCTATGGGTCCCATAGCGGTAATGCTGACACAGAACGACTCATCGACCACGTCCAAATGGCTGCAGACTCCGTGCTACAACAGGTCCCATCCGCAGAGGTCGTGATACTCGGTGATTTCAACGCCCACCATGCTGAATGGGTTCGTTCTCGTTTAACCGTTCATGCGGGTAGATCTGTCTATGACTTTGCTTTGGCATATGGTCTAACACAACTGGTTACTTCGCCCACGCGGATCCCAGATTTGGAAGACCATGTACCTTCCCTGTTGGACCTTCTACTGACCTCTCATCCGGACGGATATCAGGTCTCCGTCGATGCCCCTCTGGGATCTTCGGACCATTGTCTGATCCGGAGCATGGTGCCACTCACGCTCCAATCGCAGTTACGATCTGCAGCTTGCCGCCGTGTTTGGCACTATAGGTTAGCTGATTGGGACGGGATGCGGTCTTTTTTTTCATACTACCCTTGGGGCGGGTTTGCTTCTCGCCGGAAGATCCCAGCGTTGTTGCCGATTCTGTCGCTGATGTGGTACTTCAGGGTATGGAACTTTTTATTCCATCCTCTGTGGTGCCCATCGGAGGCAGATCCCAGCCATGGTTTGATCGCTCCTGTAAATTAGCATCACGCTATAAGCAGGAGTGCTACCGGGCCTGGGCTGACGTATCAACGTCTCGGGATATGAACACCAGCGCACTTAAAAAGAAGTATAATTCCACCTCCAGGTCCTTCAAACGCGTTATTGCCAAGGCAAGGTCTGAGCACATCGGCAGAATTGGCAAGAAGCTAGTTCGCCTTCCTTCGGAAACCCGTGCATTCTGGTCTCTCGCCAAGGCTGTTCAAGGGAACTTCTGTCAGCCATCTCTTCCATCTCTGCACAGAGAGGACGACTCACTGGCCCATGCCGCAAAGGAGAAAGCCGATCTGTTGAGCTCTCATTTTGCGTCCAACTCGACTCTAGATGACGAGGGGAACACACCGCCGACCATCCTGCGATGTGAGTGCTCCATGCCGGATGTGCGATTTACACGCTCGGTTCGCAAAGCACTCTTCTCCCTGGACGTCAGCAAGTCGAGAGGGCCCGATGGAGTCCCTCCCATTGTGCTGAAGACGTGTGCTCCGGAGTTGGCACCGGTTTTAACGCGTCTTTTCCGTTACTCCTACTCCCATGGCGTAGTCCCGAATTCATGGAAGACAGCTTTGGTCGACCTGATCCCTAAGAAAGGCGACCACTCAGACCCGTCCAACTACAGGCCTATCGACATCACCTCCTTGCTCTCCAAAATAATGGAAGCCATAATAAACTGCCAGCTCATGAAGTACCTTGAGGATCACCAGCTGATTAGTGACCGCCAGTACGGTTTTAGTCGAAGTCGATCAGCTGGTGATCTTCTAATCTACTTAACTCATAGATGGGCGGAGGCAGTAGAGTCCAAGGGGGAGGCATTGGCCGTTAGTTTGGACATAGCGAAGGCCTTCGATCGGGTCTGGCACAAAGCGCTTCTTTCGAAGCTTCCTTCCTATGGGCTTCCCGAGAAATTGTGCAAATGGATCACCAGTTTCCTTGCTGATCGGAGCATCAAGGTGCGTGCTCTGATTTCAAGCCTATCACCGCTGGTGTTCCACAAGGCTGCGTGTTTTCACCAACGCTGTTTCTCCTGCATATCAGTGATATGTTGCTAACTGGTTGTTACGGCCAGCAGCTGCTTATCCAACAGTCGAGTCCCCCGGGGGCTTATAGACGGAGAACCTACAAGCAGATGTTGGTCGGGCCTGCTACAGGCCAAAGGTGAAAAGTTTCTAATTACAATAAATTATCAGGGGGGAGCATTGTATTCTAATAAGGGGAGCTTACTTACCTCTATCCAAGGCGACTGGTCCCTCAGGATTCGGTCAGGTCGCGTGTGGATGTATAGTGCTAGGAAAGTAAGGGTCAGTGATGTGTATCTGGGTGTGGCTGGTAGTGTTATTGACCTTATTAGACCGTTACCCTCTGAAGCAGTCCGGACCTCAGCACCTCTCCACCTCACGTCACTTTCTTCGTTAGTCACGATGACGGTCCAGTAACTGTGTCATACGATTAACTACCTTACAGAAACCACTAATTCTCGTTTGTTATAACGCATAACTCGCGAAACGAACACAGAACGTACGGATCAAAGGTCACTACCGTTTCGCGTGGCAACAGTTATTTCTAGAATATCAAATACCGCACTAGCTATTATTGTCGAATGCACTTATATAGATTCAGCGTTAAACCTAAAAGTCCCGGGTGAAACTCTCAGCAAGGAATAAGCGCTACCACTCCCAGTCAGTATATTTACTATACGCGCCTATCATTACGAGCTCCCGACAAAACGGACCGCGTGCTATCTCTCGCAGCGATGAATTTGGACTCTCAATTTTTCTAGCGCGTTTTCGACACCCACCCTTCAACATGCTCGGACTAACTTCATCCCGTATCGCGCCGAGCCGAGTGCCATCTAACGTCGATGCTTGACATTAGCGCTTTTGTGCGAACAAATCCCCGTCCCGGACATAAGGATTTAGGTCCGCGCGCAAACCGGTCAGCGGGACAGGGTTGCGACGGCAAGTTGCAAGACCGAATCTACAACCAAACTAGGCCACCTTACGCACCCCATCAGATCTTGCAACCCTAACCAACGCCTCAAAATTACAGCCCCAACGTTGGCTAGCCGGAGGGTTGAACTGGATGCCCTTCCTGGACATCGCTGCACATAAATAAGTCCAACTCCTAGATAGAAGTCCGACGACCTCCTTCAAACACCTATGTGCGCTGCTATGATTAGTTCCGCAATCCGACCGGATCAGGTCTGCAAACAGTGAAGAAGAAGCGGCCCAGAGGGACCTCCTAAGCTTCAGTGCAGAGAGCACCCCCAAATTCCCCATGAACGTCGTCTGTGGAGAGCCGAACGAAACGCACAGATAGTCCCTAGTATGAATTTTCAAATAAGTAGGCTTAACCAAGCTATCCACCAGTTAATAAACGGCTACTAGGGATGGTGTAATCTCTGGTAGAAAAAAAAAGAAAAAAGCTATCCACCATATAATCATTTACCAAACGGTGCGACAGCTGATTTCCATCTGATAATCTACAAACCAGATAGCCCTTTAGGCAGGTAGTCCTATGCTCATATTTCAACTAATTTTTCAAAAGCATCAATGTTCAACTACAGAATTAATTAAGACAAAGTAATCACTGATACATATAGGTCAACTTGACAAAGTAAACAAAACAATAAACGTAAGAGACAGCCCTATTTCTCATTTCAAATAAATATCTTAGACAGTGCCAACAAAATGTAAACCAAAAGAGAATTGACTCTTATTCCCTTCGGCACAAATAGGGTTATCTAATTTCAACCTTCCTTATCACGAAGCAAAACAGCGCGTCATTCAATTTCAAATGAATTTAAACTTTCCTTTCAGCAAACAGACGCAACAATCAAATACAATTACAAAGCATATGCACAAGCATTCAAAAGGGCACACAATTTAATCTCAATTTTCCGTGCATCAACAAACGCAGTGATCAATTATATTTACAAAACATATGCAGCAGCATTTAAAGGAGTATTTTAAATTCAATTCTTTTAATCACAACCGCTAAAAATATGAAAATTTCGCGGAAAACGCAAAGCCTTTTTTAATTTTCAATTTAAAGCGTCGTTAATTAAGTACTCGACCAAACCCAAGTCTAACACCCCCTGACAGCGTGATTAAACGCTCCCTGGGGGCCCAAATCTTCCCACCACCAAGTGGAGGCTACACCGCATGAACCCGAGACCAATAGAGCGCAAACCGCTAACAGTCGCCACTCGGGTTGTACGCCTTTACCGAGGCCGTTGGCAACAGAAAATTTTGACAAGCGGACTGTTGACGGCTTAAGGCTCAGTGGAGGCGGCCGTGGTGGGAGGTAAGACGGCAGCTAGCTAGAGCCACCTCCATCAAATGAGGTACAGTGGTACACCAGTCGCGGCCACTCAGCTAACGGGAGTGAGAAGGGTCTAGCGAACTGATGAGTGGCCGCGAAGTTCCTCTCCACACGCTGAGGGGGAGTGATGACACCCCCGCCCCTGGGGGAATTACTCCCCGACTGGTCGGGGGAAGGACCCTTTTCAAACCTAGAGGCCTGGTCGCTAGCCGGCGGGCGCCGAGCGTCGCCCGTCAGAGGGCGTGGCGGAGCGTCCCCGTCCGTGGGCGTCGAGGGCCTGGCAGAGCCCCGAGAGGAGACGCCGTTCGCACCCAGGCACAGAACGGCATGGTGATTGCCCTGGCAATGCAGACAGGGCCGCCGGTGCGGACAGTCTCGCTGGAGGTGCCCTTCCAGAAATGAGTAGCACCAGCGGCGCTCCTTGGCGATAGTTCGCCTCGCCGGAACCGGCTTACTTAATAATTTCGGGGACGACGTTACCCGGTGATCAGATGCTTGACAATAGGAGCAGGGGGGGCGGGGTTGACGACGACTTGCCCAGCGGATTCCGCCTCTCACTGGGCACGGCTCGTAAGTCGTTGACGGTGCCCGCCGCGTGCTCGATCTGTCGGCACTGCTCCTCGAAAAACCGCAGCAGGTCATAGAAGGGCGGAATATAGGAGGCCTCGTCCCCGCCTTGGCAAGTCCAGAGTTGGGAGTCGTCCCAACAGCTCCTTCCGAAAGGACTCGGGCATGCCACTCGTCCGAGCTTCACGCGCCTCCTCGGCATACCTGCCTTCAGCCTCGATCAACTCGTCCGTGAGCCACAAGAACTGCTCGTAGTCTGCGAAGCAGGAGTCCAGGACTCCCTTTTCCACATCCGAATCCTCGAGCTTAGCGTAAGCCTCCTCCACTGCAGCCCTTCTAGCATTGACCTGCTCGAACCGCTTCATCAAGTTATGGACCCTATCCGGTTGACTTATCCAAGCATGGGCGCTGGTGGCCCAGCGTAACTCAGTCCGCAGGCAACGGATTAGTATCTTGGGCGAGGCCATCACTACTAAATACAAATTACGACGCGGCTCGAGCACAATTACAAAAATAACAAATAACAAATACAACAAAGAATTAACAGTTAACAAATGCAGTTCCTATCAAATCGAGTTGAATAGAAATTATACAAGTACGAATTACTACTTATCAAACCCAATACAAATTAGTACAAAAGAAAAGACACAAACCAAATTACAAATAACAAATACTAGTGCGATCAAATCAAGTTAAATTCAAATTACGTAAATACAAATTACTACTCTTTAGTTCAAATACAAATTACAATACGAATGATACATAAACGAAGATACACATCACGTTCGATCAACAAAAAATGCCAAGCTCGGAAATCGACCCTTCGATAAGTAATCCACTACAACTATCCGACAACGATAATTAACCGATTACGTAAAAATAACCATCTACCTACATAACGCAAACTCCCGCTTGCGCACTAACCGGGCGCGGCTTTTCAAATTTACCCGCTAACAACAAACAAGCAAGCCACAAAAGAAAAGAATTTTATTATTACGTATATAATTAAAAAAAAATATTTCTACGTATTACGGACGGGCGTGATTGTAGACACAAAATTAAACCAATCAACCCAACGCTCCCTGCCACCAAAATTGTTTAATTTTTATCAAACACTATGGTTGGGATCGACCGTGAATCGATCTCGGAACCACGCTCTGCTACCAAATGTTACGGCCTGCAACTACCTATCCCAGGAGTAGGGTGCTCCGCGGCCAATAGACGAAGAACCTACAAGCAGGTGCAGGTCGGGCGTCCTAACGCCAAGGGTAAAAAGTTTCTAATTACAATAAACAATCAGGGGGGAGCTTCTATTTTATTAAACGGAGCTTACTTACCTCTATTCAAGGCGACTGGTCCCTCAGGATTCGGTCAGGTCGCATGTGGTTGTATAGCGCTAGGAAAGTAAGGGTCAGTGATGTGTATCTGGGTGTGGCTGGTAGTGTTATTGACCTTATTAGACCGTTACCCTCTGCAGCAGTTCGGACCTCAGCACCTCTCCAAACTGCGGTATCCTTCCGCAGTCACTTTCTTCGTTTTCTACTATGACAGTCCATTAACTCTGTCGTATGATTAACTACCTTACAGAAGCCACTAACTCTCGTTTGTTATAACGCCCGACCCCCGAAACGAACACAGAACGTACGGATCAAAGGTCACTACCGTTTCGCGTGGTCACAGTTATTTCTAGAATATCAAATACCGCACTAGCTATTATTGTCGAATGCACTTATACAGATTCTGAGTTAGATACAATAAGTCCCGGGTGAAGCTAACAAGCAAGGAATGCGCGTTACGTATCCTAAACCGTATATTTCCTAGATGCGCGTGTCGTATTCCGCTTCCGACTTCCCGACAAAAGAAGACAGCGTGCCGCCGATCGCAGCGCTGAATTTGGACTCTTACTTTTTCTAGCGCGTTCTAGACACCCACCGTTCAACACGCTTGGCCGAACTTCATCCCGTACCGCGCCGAGCCGAGTGCCACCTAGCGACGATGCTTGACACTAGCGCTTTGCGCGAACAAGTAGTTTGTAATTAATACTGTATCAGTAAAATTTAGTTAAGATTTGTTCGCGTGGAGTGGAGTATTCAATTGTTAAGTACATTATGAAAAATGTACTTAAGAATTGAATACTCCACTCCAAAAACTCTGACCGAATGGCTCTTCACTCTTAATTATCATGACGTGGAAGACATTTTGGTAAGAAAGAGTTGAACCTGCTGTAAATAACACACATACACAACACAAATCAGTGGGTGAGAGACATTCATAAACTTGTACACATACACAACCACTCACATACGTGCACATACACATAAACAAAAACATGAACTCGCATACACACACATCGAAGTGTTATGATTGCATACCTAATAAAATGAAGCAAATTGACAAAACATTAACTAAACATAATATGAAAAGTATTTTTTTGCGTCCTTCAAATAAATATGAGATAAAAAAGTAATACTTTCGTTGAAAAACACACCATCAGTTGGTTACGACAACATAGCAACTGGAAATCTTAAGATGTGTGCTGAAGAATTATCGCCAATTCTGTCACATTTGGTTAACATATCGTTTATAGAAGGATGCTTTCCAACAGCTCTCAAGTTTTTAATAGTAAAACCGCTACATAAAAAGGATGATAAAAGTGACATAAATAATTATCGACCAATTACTTTAGTACCTATAGTGTCTAAAATCTTTGAAAAAATTATGTATTCTAGAATATACGACTATCTAACAAAATTTGATATTCTAAAAGTAGAACAAAATGGATTTCAAAGAAATAAATCGACCACATTAGCAGCCTATTCATTGGTTACCGAAATAATTAATTGTATTGACAAAGGTCACCTAGTATCTGCAGTATTTTTTGATATGAGTAAAGCTTTTGATGTAGTGTGTCATGATATCTTAATTGATAAGCTATACTGCTATGGCATTCGGGGCCCAGCATTACAGTGGATAAAATCTTATCTAAGCGGTAGAGAACAGTGTGTTGAAATAAATGATATAGACGTTAATAATGTAATGACATCGTACAGATCCAAATATAAACACAACTGTAGTGGAGTTCCACAAGGGAGTGTCCTGGGGCCTCTTCTCTTTTTGCTTTACGTGAATGACCTACCTGACTTTATCAATTGCAAGTCTGTACTTTTTGCTGACGACATTTCAAACATAATAAGTACTGACATTAAATCCAATTACAATGATAAAATAATGACAGCTGTTATAAGTGTCACAGATTGGCTATACAAGAATAGACTCAAAGTAAATTTAGGCAAAACAAGAATTATACAATTTGACCTAAGGAAATATAAAGAAACTATTGACATAAATTTAAATGGACAAAAACTAGAGGAGGTTCAAAATATAAAATTCTTGGGGATACATATTGATGATGGTTGTACGTGGCAAAGACACATTGAAGAAGTATGTACAAAAATCAATAAGTTCATTTACCTATTACGAAGATTGTCAAGGACTTCATCTCAAAAACCTGCTTTACTCGCCTATCATGGCTATATAGATCCCGTTTTGAGATATGGCGTAATACTCTGGGGAAATGGATCTACAGTGAACAAGCTTTTATTGCTCAAAAAAAGTGTGTAAGGGCAATCTGCAGGGTTGGTCCATTATATTCTTGTAGAGAACTTTTTCCAACCCTAAAAATTCTAACACTTCCTAGCATTTATATTTTCGAGTTGGGTGTCTTGGTCAAAAAACATAAACAGTTTTTTACAAAAAATAGTGATGTTGTTAGTTTTAATACAAGGTACAAGGATAAACTAGTTCTTCCATTTAGAAAGAAGGCAACCTCTCATAAGAGCTGTTACTCGATGGCAATAAAGGTGTTTAACAAACTACCTAGCGACATGAAGTCATTGCCTCTTAATAAATTTAAAAGCAAACTTTTTATATGGTTGGTGGACAGGGCTTTCTGTAATATTAAGGAGTTTTTTAATTACAAATAAATTCACTTGACCATGAATATAATGTTTGTAATGTATTATGATTTTAAATATGACTACTATAATAATAAAAATAATTGTACTGTTTAAATAATAATTAATTTTAATTCAATTTAATTTAATTCAATCTGTTTGTAATGAATTATGATTTTAAATATGAATACTATAATAATAATAATAATAATTAGGATAGACTACAAAAAGGCATTCGACTCGGTGCCTCATACATGGCTTAAGAGGGTCCTCGAGCTGTACAAGGTTGACTGTACAGTTCGAGACTTCCTCGGGCAATGTATGGGGCAGTGGAGTACGATCCTTTGTCATCTAGGTGAGCGGATGACGGCTGCGGAGAACCACATAAGGATAAGAAGGGGTATCTTCCAGGGCGATTGTTTGAGTCCAATCTGGTTTTGCCTTTCTCTGAACCCTCTCAGTACCTTACTGGAGGGTTCCGGGAGGGGATTTCAGCTTCGGAGAGGAGGTACAAAAGTGACCCACCTTTTCTACATGGATGATCTCAAGTTATTCGCCTCCAGTCGCTCCCATCTTATGGAATTGCTAAACATCACGTGTGATTTTAGCAATTCTATTGGAATGGAGCTGGGGACGGATAAGTGTGCGATCCTCCATGTCGAAAGGGGAAGGGTTGCTAACTCTGAGGGCATAGACTTATCTATGCCCATCAGCATAAGAACCCTTTCCGAGGCTGAAACATACCGATACCTGGGTATGTCACAGAACATCGGTGTAGATGAGGCGGGTATGAAACGGTCAGTTTGCGATGTGTTTTATGCACGCTTGACCAAAGTGCTTAATAGCCTTTTGTCCGGTGTGAATAAGACGCACGCATATAACGGTTGGATCATGCCTGTTCTCATGTATACCTTTGGCATACTCAGGTGGACTCAGACCGAACTGAACGCTCTAGACAGAAAAGTCCGCACTATAATGACGTCCCACAGGATGCATCATCCGAGATCGTCAGTAATGAGGCTGTACTTGCCGCGGAAGCATGGTGGGCGCGGCTTTTTAAGCGCGCTTACCATGCATAATCGCGAAGTGTGCAGCCTCCGTAATTACTTTCTAACGAGAGCGGATGATCCATACTATAGGGACGTTATTTCTTGTGATAAAGGACTTACCCCTCTATCCTTAGCCAACGAGCAATGGCAAGACCCGGCAGTACAGAGCATTTCCGACCGGGAGACCGTATGGAAGGAGAAAGAGCTCCACGGGAGGTTCTACAAGGCCCTACATGAGCCTTTCGTAGACACAGTCGCCTCCCTCCACTGGCTACGTTTCGGTGACCTCTTTGGGGAAACTGAGGGCTTTGTCTGTGCAATACAGTATCAGGTTATTAAGACCAACAATTATCGGAGATACATCCTAAAGGATGGCACCGTCGACATCTGTCGAGCTTGTCGCCATCCCGGTGAGTCACTTAGGCATGTCATCTCTGGTTGTTCGGCGCTTTCTAACTCTGAGTATTTGCACAGACACAACCTAGTAGCCAGGATTCTACACCAGGAGCTCGCTCTGAAATACGGTCTCGTGGATCGGAAACTGCCGTATTATAAGTACTTGCCGGAAGCCGTGCTCGAAAATGACCGCGCCAGGCTCTACTGGGACCGGGCCATCATCACAGATAGGACTATTCTTGCGAATAAGCCTGATATTGTGCTGATGGACCGGGCACAGTCAAGGATATTTTTGGTCGACATGACCATTCCTTATGACGAGAACCTCGTGAAAGCCGAAACAGATAAGCTGACAAAATATCTGGACCTGGCTCAATAGGTGACCGACATATGGGGTGGTCTGCCGGCCGAAATTATTCCTGTGGTCGTTTCTGCGAACGGGTTAATCCCAGTTAGCCTCTCGGGTCATCTGAGGCGACTGGGACTCCGTGACGGACCGCTCCAAGCTCAAATGCAGAAGGCGGTGCTCCTCGATACCGCCCGCATCGTCCGCCGGTTTCTTTCCCTTTCCCCCTAACCCTCGGCCGTTTGGTCTCCCCTACCGAGAGCTTCCATCTGGTTGGGTTTTTATATATATATGTAATTTTTATGTACTTATTTTATTTTATTGATATTTATGTAAGTTTATCATTTTCATTTTCAATTATATATTTATACAACCCAACCAGATGAGAAAACTATACAAATACCCCATAATAATTATACTGTTTAAATTATAACTAATTTAAATTCAATTAATCATATACTTAAATATTTGCACGTCCTAACAGGACAAAACATGTTGATCTTTATTTGATGTAACAACTTATTTACCGTGTTTTATGCAAATAAATGATTCTTGATTCTTGATAGGAAGAGCGAGGCGAAGTATCTTAGGATTACTTTCTGGGAGGCCTTGGCAAATCAATTGTAAAAAAGATTTACTGAAATAAAACATTTTTATCATTATTATTATTTTCCTCTTTTTTTTCTCCATGTAGGGTATTATGATGATACGGGCTTTAAGCCAAGTAGTCATCATTTGCTGGTATTATTATTGTATTATCCAGAGCATTTTCTAGGATTTGTAAAAATTTTCGCACTAAGCGACATGTATTTAATATAACTGCTTTTTGCATTTTAATATATAAATTTGGGGGTAAATCTAATAACTTAAGGCAGTGATGCAAATATTTTGGTATTAATCCTGTAGCTGAAAGTACAATTGGAACGATGAAAACTTTATTTAATTTCCATATTCTTTTTATTTCTTCGCTTAGTTCATTATATTTACTAATCTTTTCGGCTATTGTTTTCAGAACATTATGCGTATTTGGTACAGCTATGTCAATTAGAAAGGCTATATTGTTAACTTTGTCTTGCAAAACTATATCGGGTCGATTGTAATGGATGGTCTTATCAGTAAGTATGGCTCTGTCGAAATTTAGTTTATGTGAGGTTTTTCTAACACAGGGTGGGGTTATTATTATTATGAGTTCGAATTGGGAACTGAAAAATTCATCATTATTTATATATTATATCCTTTCAAACGTCCACTTACACAAACTTACCTCTAACCCGATAGAGCTACGCTGCAGCTATGATATGGCCATTCCATACTAGCTTAAAATAGTAGCTTAATGCTGCTGTTTCATATGGTAAGTAGATTTAGGTGAACCGGACACAATTTTTACTGGAAACGAGGCAACGCTTCTGCATATTGATTCTTAATCGAGGATAGATATAGAAGTCCATCAGCCACAGCGTCCAATCACCAACGGTGGACTGTGTGCTCGTTTGTTACCCTTATTTTATTAAAAAAAATCGTTTCAGGGACATTTTAAGTCGGTTATCAGGCATTGAGCAGCGGAATCTTCCTCACCTTAAAACATCTCTTAAATAAATGAGGACATTTCTTCAGCAGTAATAAAATATTTATTGTTACTTATTGTAAGCTAGTGCTTGACTACAATCCCATCTGGTGCTGATGAAGCCTTAGATGGTAAACCGCAGGGTCTTAGTTTGGCAAAAACCCATTCACTCTTGCCTTGTAGAAGCCCAGATTGTAATCGTACGGAGAGACAGATGCCGGCAGATTATTTTGCTAAGGAGTAAAGGTGCTGTATGCATCACGAAAAACGAAGCAAACCGCTTAGTTCGAAATTCGAGAGTAGAACGTATCTGTACTTTTTAAACTTATATTATTCTTCAAAATAATATAAATTATTAAATTGAAGTAAATTCATTACTTTTGCTTAGAAAACTTAGTCGTTCGCTGTCATTTTAAAAACTTTCGGAACCCTCGTCTTAATCAATTTACAAGTAAATTGGAATTTTTTGTTGTGAATTCTAATTGAACCATAAAAAGTATAAAACCACTTAAAACTTTGATTGTTGATAATTTTTGCGATAAAATCGGATATAATTTTGTATTAATTTTTTTAATCTAATATCATAATTGACTTCCCATTGGAAGGATATGTAATTTGTTGCTATGGGCTTAAAATATTTTTTCCAAGACATTTTCAACATTGTAGAGCCTTGCTGCAGCTATATTGTTATAGATCTTAGGAGTGATTATAACCGATGATAGATGTGAATGTCTATGGGTCACAGTATCCATTTACCATCAGGTGGTCATAATCAAAATTAAATTAATTACGCATTTTATTTAACATCAAAACATCAAATGTTATTATTTTTTGATTGCTTTTTATTACGTCCATGTTGGATTTTATGTGACGTCAAATGGCTGTAACCCGCGTAAGAGAACGATGCTTCCAACGGTGCTCTTTTTGTAATAATTTAAAATTAAAAATTTTGTACTGCCGACTTCAATATAAGTTATTAAGAATAACTCAAAAACTATTAGTCTGACCTTGATCAAATTCATATGGGACCACACGAGAAGTACCAGCTTTCAAATAAAAAAAGAATCATCGAAATCGGTTCACCCAGTAAAGAGTTATGAGGTAACATACATAAAAAAATAGTCGAATTGAGTACCGTCTCCTTTTTGGAAGTCGGCAGAAAATACGACCAGTATTTTAGGGGATCGGAGGGATTCATTTTATGAACATACATACTTGGCCTTTCTTTTCGCTTTGTCGTAGTCGGGTTAAATGATCTTCACTAACGGAAGCTCAGCAAGCTTACAAGAAACGATATTGTTTTACTGTTTATCTCTCTTTTATACGGAAATTAATCTCACTGCCAAGTCTTTTTCGTATTTATATGGGCTGATAATATAATAACATATATTTGTACGATATTTTGTTACTTGAATTAATTTATATAAATATAATATATTATGTAATATTTATATTATTTTTATTTATGCATACGAAATAATTTACGACATGCTATTTTATGCATCGGTGTATATATTATTTTGTTTTAGATATATTTACTTTAATTTATATTTCTATCTTTCATCAACTTACACACCTTTTTCATATTTTTATCTCTGCATCACCAAAAGGTTTACTGGTAGATAATGTACCTGTACCTGTGGGTGTATCTAATAAATAAAGAAAATTAATAAAAAAGGCACAATATTGAGTGTTTTTAGAAGTAAATAGTTTTAACGTTTAACATTCAAGTATATACTTAAGAAAATAACTTTTGTAGTATATGTAAGGAACTTAAATCTTTCACTTTAATTATGAACAATTATCTTAGATCACGTCGTAGCTTACGGAATAAATGTTCGCTTTAATAACTTAGTCCTCGATGATGCAGCTTGATGAGCTCGATGATGCTTGATGAGTGCAGGTGGCCGGAGGCCCTTTTTACTGGTAATGAGGCATTCCATCTTAGTCCTCACGGGTGACAACGCATCTACATTTTGAATTGTAATATAGAGGATAGATGTAGATGTCTATGAGCCGCAGCAACCACTTACCATCAGGTGGACTGTGTACTCGTTTGTCACCCTTATCCTATAAAAAAAAATCTATTCTATGTGTTTTTAAAATTTAAGTTGGCACAGGGTCAAATAAATCAATAGTTAAATAAGTAAGTTGTTAGAATTAATTGGCACTTGAACCAATAGTAGAATGATCATAATTATCTTGTTGAATTTCAAATATTGTTGTAGTGCTTTTTTAATTGTATAACGGTTACAAACGAGCACACAGTTTACCTGATGGAAATTCGATGCTATATCCCATAGACATTTATCCTCGATTAAGAATCAAAATGCAGATGCGTTGTCACCCCTGAGGACTAAGATGGATGCCTCGTTTCCAGTAAAAAGGTTCTCCGAATGTCTACACTCACCAAACGAAACACAGCAGCATAAACTGTTATTTAATGCTGGTGTTCTCCGGTCGAGCAGACTAATTCGTGCTACAACCATAATATAGCTACAGCGTGGCTCTACCACATAAAAATACGCTTCTCTTGCCTAAAATACCTTATTTTTCCCTTAAAAACTGTAATTTTAGTATTTGAACTAGGTATGTTTTTAAGTTACGAAGAAACGCCTCCCCTCATTTAGGTTTGAATAAACTTTATTTCTTAAAAACATTGTTCACAAGTAGATTATATAGGCTACATTAAGAAAACATTAGTGATTAAATTATCTAGCATTCTTATCTGATTTCAAAGCAAGGTTGCATACATTATTTTATTTAAAACAATATTAATTATTCTTTACGATAAATATAGTCCTTAAGTTTAATTTTAAATATTGTAAAAGAGCTCTTTTTCTTATGTCTATTGGTAGTGCGTTGTACAATTATTAGTCCCTTAAAATTTCTGAAAGCGTAAAGCAATTAGTCCGCCGAACTGCTCCAGTGCATGTTGTCCTCGAATATTGTAATTTTAAGACATACAGGTTTCCCCATGGTGTTTTCCATGACTATTAAACAAATTGGTAAATCAGCACTTAAAATTGCAAAAACTTTAAAATATCATTGGTGGTGGTGGTGTAAGAATTCACATCGTCCTGTGGGTGTTGTAAAAGGCGACAGATGGAAACTGAAGCAGGTGATGGACAGCAGCATCTCCCTGATAACACCTCAAAATAATAAAAACTACGTTTGCCAACCTTCATGGCAAGCAAAGTCCTATTTACAGTCAAAAGTGTATTTATTTATTTAACAATTTATGTACACACAAACAGCGGAAAAGACACAACATGATGAAGAGTTTGTACTAGGGCGTTACTTAAATCGTCGTAATTACTCGTAATAAAATTTCTTTTCCAGTAAGCTAGTTACAAAAATATGTGATAAATAAAAGATAATAAGGTGTGCGCTTTGTCATTATACAATACATACAAGATAGTATATATATTAATAGTCATAATTAAATATATATAAATAATACAAAGTATAGTAAATATCAAACATATGAAAGTGACATAGAAGACAGAGATAAATAATGTTTAAATAAAACTAATTTTAGCCCATCGCCATGCCATTTACTTGCTTGTAGAACTCTTCGTTTCACAAGCCAGATGTAAGGCAGTGTCTGAGTAATACTGCATATTCTACGGGCATGTTGTTTTCCTCAAGCCTAGTAACAATCGAGATGCAGTCTTCAACAGGTAAGCATGTGAACAGAAACAACACTACTACTGTAGACTGTAGATGGCGTGGCGATGGGCTCACCTGTATCTCCCATTGTCGCCGATATATTCTTTGTGTGTTTTTGAGTGCTTTGAGGAGTAAGCCCTGCTTAGTTCTCCAGTAAACCCAAGATTCTACAAGCGGCACGTAGACGACACTTTCATTTTTAGACCATCTTAGCTCCATAAATTTCTAAATTCAGTTCACAGTGGAGTTAGAGGCAAACAATTCTTTAGGTTTTCTAGATGTGTTATTAATTCGGAATCCTGATAACACCTTGACCCACACTGTGTATAGAAAAAAGACCCATACAGATAGATATTTAAACGGTGATTCTCATCATCATCCTTCACAGTTAACTACCGTGGGTAAATCTTTGTTTCAGAGAGCACGTGGGATCTGTGACAGTAAACACCTGGCCGCCGAGCTCCAACACGTCCAGCAAGTTTTGCACGACAATAAGATTCGGGTCCCGCGCCTACGTCACAGTGAACGAGTGAAGCCGGCCACAGTCGAGCGAGCACCTGCTGTACTGTCATATCTCAGAGGTGTTACTGACAAGATTGGCTACATCTTGAAGCGTGCTTCCATTAAAACATACTTCAAGCCGCCGAAGAAGATTAGTCAGTTATTACCATCAGTCAAGTTTAATGTCCCTCTGCAAGATGCAGGAGTGTACAAGCTTGATTGTGAATGCAGTCTCTTTTATATAGGACAAATTATAAAATCCATAAAAACTTGCGTTAAAGGACACATAGCTGATGTGAAGAATCGACGCTCCGGGAAATTCGCAGTCTGTGAATACGTACAGGATCGCCCCCGTCCCTACATTAGATTTGATAGATCGGAACAAAAATTAATAATTTATAATCTGAAGGTAGCCGTGGTTAACAATGACATTGGGACGTCATACACCTCAGTCCTCCCGTGACCATGGGTGCTGTAAAGTGGTCGAAACGTCGGGAATATAAAATAAGTTAATATACGCGATAAAATCCGTAAAATTAGTTTTATTTAAATGTGTAGTGTTTGCGTAAATATAAGAAATGATTATAAACAATGTTCTGTTACAGGTTTTTGAACTATGTCACTGTTTTGCTTTCTCGAATGGGAGGAGGAAGTTAATTCGAGAGTCTTACTGCATGTACAGAGAATGAACGGGAATATAAATGAGCTTTAAATGATGGGAATTTTAAGAGGGTTTTAAGGTGAGATCTACAAACAGCATCTAGGGATTTAAAAATGGTAAATTGATTACATAGGTATGAAGGGAAATTTGGACTGTGTAAGATGTTAAAAAGAAGACAAAGAATACGAGTGTTCCTGCGAAATCGGATCGGGAGCCACTTGAGCTGCTTTCTGTTCGTGGCGTATATGCGTTCCTTTATTATGTAATAATAATTAGTTAAATGTGTAAAATTAGTAATGCAGTTTTTAAAGAAAACATACTACTGTTTTTTATTTATTTATGCGTCGGCGTGATTTCTTCGGGGCATTAACGATTATCGATGTTCTATTAACGAACTGTGATTCGTTATCGTTTCTAGTGGAGCTAGAAGGATATTTCACGTTGAAAAGTTCCAATTCAGCCAGCGTTTAAATTTTTGACGAGTTTTATCGGGGAGCATTATAACAATTTTTCCTTCAGATGACAAACAGTGCTTAATTCCAAAGTGTTTACGTGCTGTAGGAGATATGTGATGCTTGATATTCGATTAATAATACAGTTTGGCGGCCTTATTGCTATACATGTAGCGCTCCCTTCGAGGCAATTAAAGACGTAAAGAAATTAAGATATAGATACAAGGTAGGTGATACAATATAAACTAACATACTTACTATATGGATTAAATGCAATAAACATGTATAAATTATTAATATACACAATTAGATAAAATAAATTATATATTATATATATATATATATATATATATATATATATATATATATATATATATATATATATAATATATTATATACATGCATAAATATAAATATATACCTATATACAATAAAAATAAATAAATAACCAAATTCCTCAAACACATACGTACTTAGGTATGGAGATAGTTAACGACCATAGTCAACTTTTTATTCGACTATGAAAGTACAAAAGGGGGGTTTTTATCATTCCCTTCCATATATGTTTATTTTCATAAATAATTGTTCATGAGAGCATCAGTCATAAGCGAGATCACGCAGAGTAACTATTAAGCATATCTTTGTAAATAAAATTTTAAAATTTTAACCATTTGCACTTAATTGGGAACTGCGATGACAATCTACATTTTACATTTTTAAAACAGTGATATCTAACAAATTAAATTGAAACTGTATGTTACATGTATCATATCAATAGAAATATGCTACTCCTCGCGAAAGATATCGTTGACACTAACTTCTTCAAATGATGATATTAAGCGATTGTAGCAACAAAAATGTTATTGCCACCTACTACGCGGACTATTTTTCGAAATGATGTCGTTTTTGAGACTTCAACGCAGGCAGAAGCTAGTTAATTTATAATTTGTTGTTAGTTAAAATTTCTTGACGTTTGCTTCGCTTAGAGTTTGATTATTAGAAATCAATCAAGTACGAGCATGTTTTTACGCCACATATTTTTAACGTTGGACTACGCTGCAGCTGTATTTTGGCTGCAGCACTAATAGGTCGGCTCAACTGGGGAAACACCACGCTTCACAGAATACCAACGCAAAATAGAATCTTAATGCTGTTGTTTCGTATGATGTGTATAGAGAACCGGATATCCTTTTTACTACTAGTAAGGCATACTATCTTAGTCCTCAGGGATAACGATGCATAATATACATTTAGATTTCTAATCGAGGATAGATGTTGATGTTTAGGGGCCACGGTATACTTACCATCAGCTGACCTCTGTGCTCGTTTACATGCTCCCTTATACATATTAAAAACATAGTTTTGCGTTACAAAAGTTATTACTATTTTTCCTATTCTAACTTTGACACCCCCTTTTGATATCTTAGGGATTATCGAAATTGACTTGAACTTGATCCTATATGTAGAGCGGTATAAGAACACCCATTATACTCAATATCGTCCCTTGGGCGTCGTGAGAGTCGATAGGAGAAAACAAATCAAGAGATATGCAGCAGCATCTTCGTAATAAATAAGAAAAGTGCGGATGCCAATCGGCTTGACAAGCATGGTAACTCTGGCAAATATCTATCTAATATAAGGTAATTTATGGAGGTGGCCTATGTTCATCAGTGGACTTTTGACAGACGGTAACGGTAAACTTTGACACCACTTTTAGCATTGTAAGAATAAAGTTTTTGAAATTTGCTGAATACGTGTTTTATTTGAACGTATTTTGCAAGAAATTACTTATAAGAAATAATAGCGTATTATGTATTCTGCGACCTGAATAAAATGGCAAATTGCCCAAAGACATTGCCTGTTAAATACCGGAGTGCAAAGTTGAATAATTGATTACCCGGATGATTTAGACTTTTATGGATTCCTTTTATAAAAAAAGTTGAAGTGTGAAATTGCTTAATGAAATTTTAGCTGTCAATATTTCAATAAATTTTATATTATAATATATTTTTCAATTTTACTCATCGTTACAATAACCTCTCGATGACGGGGGAACACACCGCCGACCATCCTGTGGTGTTTTTTTTTTTATAGGATAAGGGTGACAACCGAGCACACAGTCCACCTGATGGTAAGTGGTTGCTGCGGCCCATAGACATCTACATCTATCCTCGTTTGCGAATCAAAATGTAGATGCATTGTCACCCGTGAGGACTAAGATGGAATGCCTCATTTCCAGTAAAAAGGGCCTCCGGCCACCTGCACTCACCAAGCGAAACGCAGAGGTAAACCTCTACTTCACGCTGGTATTCTGTGAGGTCGTGGTACCACCCCGGTTCGAGTCGGCCCATACGTGCGACAGCAAAAGCTGCCGCGTGGCTCTACCATTGTTAAAAGGTGTGAGTGCTCTATGCCTGATGTGCGATCTACACAGTGCTCAGTACGTAAAGCACATCTCTCCCTGGTCTGACAGGATCCTCCCCCAACAATTGTACTAAAGATGTGTGCTCCAGAGTTGGCACTGGTTCTAACGCGTCGTTTCCGGTACTAATAGTCCTTAGGTGTAGTCCTAGATAATGGAATACGGCTTTCGTGCATCCGAACCCTTAAAAAAAGGTGCCGCTCTGATCCGTCCAACTACATGCCTATTGCCGTCACCTCCTTGAAAATAATGGAGTCCATTAGTAACTGCCAGCTCATCCGGTACCTTGAGGAGCACCAGCTGTTTAGTGACCGCCAACACGGTTTCCGTCGGGATCGCTCAGCCGGTGATCTTCTTGTTCACCTAACACACCGATGGGTGCAGGTGGTCGAGTCCAAGAGGGAGGCCTTGGTCGTTAGCTTCGACATAGCGGAGGCGATTGGGTTTTCAAAAACTACTTCTTTCAAATCTTCCATCTTATGCGCTTCCGCAGAAATTATGCAATTGGATCACCAGTTTTCTCTCAGATCGGAGCACAAAGATCGTAGTCAACGCATCATCCTCCGATTGTAAGCTTACTAAAGCTGGTGTTCACAAGTCTGCGTGCTGTCACCAACGCTGTTTGTTCTGCATATAAATGATATGTTGCAAACCGGTAACATTCATTGCTATGCGGACGACAGACTGGGGATGGTTTATACACCAGCCGTGTCAACATTTCTTGTGAAATCGTCGCAGAGTACTGGATAAAACTTGGGTCTAAAGTCGAATCTTTGTTGAACAAAGTCTCGGATTGGAGACGACCAAATCTAGTACAGTTCAATCACCAGAGCAGTTTGCTACAAAAGCTTAAAAAATCTGTTTGTTGTATCTCCTCTGTTCAAAGGTACTCCCCTCGTTGCCTCAGTTAGCATTGGAATCCCCGGCGTCGATATGTCAAATAACGTTCAGTTCCACGATCACTTGGAAGGGAAGGCCAAATTGACCTCTAAAAAGCTTGACGTACTTTGTAGAGCGGGTCAGTATTTCATGCTGGCACACCGCTTGCAACTTTACAAGGTGCAAGTTCGGCCTTAAATGGAATACTGTTCTCATCTCTGGACCGGGGAACCCTAATGCCAGCTTCTTCCACTTGATTGCATCCAACGTAGGGCGGTTCGAACCGTTAGCGAACGAGGTCTTTTTGATCGACTTGACTCACTGGCTTGCATCTGGGGGAGTACACAGAGGAATTGTTCGGACTATTTCCAGCCGCTCAATTTTACCATCGCAGATCGCGACAAAGCTCGCGATACCATCCGTATCATCTGCATGATTGGCGGTCCATCACTGTACGATTTAGAAGAAGGTTTCTTCCTCGCACAACTTCCTTGTGGAACCGAATTCCACCAACGAGTTTTCCGGACCGATAGGACTTAGGGACCTCCAAGAAAAGAGCCTACTCTGTTTTAATCATATTAATAATCATCACCAGCATCACTTAGTTGAACATAAAGCGATAAGAGGTAATTAGATGCATGGAGCTAAAGAATTGGTTTAGCTGCTAAACTTAAGTACCATAGCTTCGAAGAAGACTATGTAATTTAAATAAAGGCTTATCGTGATAAAAGTGTAATTGGTGATGATAATCATCATAATCTGTTAAGGGACCACCCTACACTTCGTTCAACTGTACGTAGCCGCCACTCGAGAACCTTTCTTCCGCAATCGGTTGTCGCTTCTTCAAGTTATATGAGCCGGCCACCTCAGTTTACTGATCTCTTGGGCAATATCGGTGTATTTTCATCTAATTTGATTAAAAAGTTTAAGCGAAATTAAAAGGTTTCCTTATATGCTAAAGAAATCCTAAACAGACATAGAGAATTTTACTAATTAATTGACAGAGCTATATCATTGCTAAACACAATGTCGGTTTCATTTCAAAATACCCGTAGTTCACTTTGTTAATTGAAGTGTTCACATAGCTTTGAAATAATTGCTTACCGTTTCAACTATTCATTTCGAATACCTGATCGATTGTTTATTTCAATAAATCACTTTCGTTGTTCGTGGTTCTATGATATTGTTCGCTGAGATGACTAGAGCCAGCTCATAGACCATAAAATATGGAAACATGAATTCCATTACGGAATCAGAACCAACTGCTAAATACAATTTTTAAAAGTTCCAGCCTATATATACGTCCCACTGCATGGCACAGGCCTCCTCTAATTTCTGAGAGGATTTTTAGAGCAAGGAAATGTCCATCGCACTGGCCTAATGCGTGTTGGCGGAATTCACATATCTTCGAAATATTTTTCTTATTTTTCAGACATGCAGGTTTCCTATCAACATTTCTCTTTACTGCCGAGCACTTAAATCAGGACTTAAAATTGCAAATAAAATTTCATTGGTGCTGGCGTAGATCGAAACCGGAAACGATGACATAAAGTGCTCAATTATTAAGAAAACCTCTTTAGAATATCTGCATATCGGAAATAAAATACGAACATTTCTCGAAGGGACATGTGAAGTGCGCCAACGCGCATAATAGCATCGTGGTTGTCATCTCCATTTATCTCCGACTTATGTTATTATAAGTACAGCTTGCTCATATATACCCTAAGGATAGTTTCAACAAAACAAATGTCTAAATTTTATTGAGAATAATAACATTATAAATAAATTAAACTGAAAAGAAATAACTTTATAATAAAATTCTATTTTGCTTTTGCTGTCGCACGGATGGGCCGGCTCGAACCGGGGTTGTACCACGACCTCACAGAAAACCAGCGTGAAGTAAAAGTTCAACTCTGCGTTTCGCTTGATGAGTGCAGGTGGCCGGAGGCCCTTTTTACTGGTAATGAGGCATTCCATCTTAGTCCTCACGGGTGACAACGCATCTACATTTTGAATTGTAATATAGAGGATAGATGTAGATGTCTATGAGCCGCAGCAACCACTTACCATCAGGTGGACTGTGTACTCGTTTGTCACCCTTATCCTATAAAAAAAAATCTATTCTATGTGTTTTTAAAATTTAAGTTGGCACAGGGTCAAATAAATCAATAGTTAAATAAGTAAGTTGTTAGAATTAATTGGCACTCGAACCAATAGTAGAATGATCATAATTATCTTGTTGAATTTCAAATATTGTTGTAGTGCTTTTTTAATTGTATAACGGTTACAAACGAGCACACAGTTTACCTGATGGAAATTCGATGCTATATCCCATAGACATTTATCCTCGATTAAGAATCAAAATGCAGATGCGTTGTCACCCCTGAGGACTAAGATGGATGCCTCGTTTCCAGTAAAAAGGTTCTCCGAATGTCTACACTCACCAAACGAAACACAGCAGCATAAACTGTTATTTAATGCTGGTGTTCTCCGGTCGAGCAGACTAATTCGTGCTACAACCATAATATAGCTACAGCGTGGCTCTACCACATAAAAATACGCTTCTCTTGCCTAAAATATCTTATTTTTCCCTTAAAAACTGTAATTTTAGTATTTGAACTAGGTATGTTTTTAAGTTACGAAGAAACGCCTCCCCTCATTTAGGTTTGAATAAACTTTATTTCTTAAAAACATTGTTCACAAGTAGATTATATAGGCTACATTAAGAAAACATTAGTGATTAAATTATCTAGCATTCTTATCTGATTTCAAAGCAAGGTTGCATACATTATTTTATTTAAAACAATATTAATTATTCTTTACGATAAATATAGTCCTTAAGTTTAATTTTAAATATTGTAAAAGAGCTCTTTTTCTTATGTCTATTGGTAGTGCGTTGTACAATTATTAGTCCCTTAAAATTTCTGAAAGCGTAAAGCAATTAGTCCGCCGAACTGCTCCAGTGCATGTTGTCCTCGAATATTGTAATTTTAAGACATACAGGTTTCCCCATGGTGTTTTCCATGACTATTAAACAAATTGGTAAATCAGCACTTAAAATTGCAAAAACTTTAAAATATCATTGGTGGTGGTGGTGTAAGAATTCACATCGTCCTGTGGGTGTTGTAAAAGGCGACAGATGGAAACTGAAGCAGGTGATGGACAGCAGCATCTCCCTGATAACACCTCAAAATAATAAAAACTACGTTTGCCAACCTTCATGGCAAGCAAAGTCCTATTTACAGTCAAAAGTGTATTTATTTATTTAACAATTTATGTACACACAAACAGCGGAAAAGACACAACATGATGAAGAGTTTGTACTAGGGCGTTACTTAAATCGTCGTAATTACTCGTAATAAAATTTCTTTTCCAGTAAGCTAGTTACAAAAATATGTGATAAATAAAAGATAATAAGGTGTGCGCTTTGTCATTATACAATACATACAAGATAGTATATATATTAATAGTCATAATTAAATATATATAAATAATACAAAGTATAGTAAATATCAAACATATGAAAGTGACATAGAAGACAGAGATAAATAATGTTTAAATAAAACTAATTTTAGCCCATCGCCATGCCATTTACTTGCTTGTAGAACTCTTCGTTTCACAAGCCAGATGTAAGGCAGTGTCTGAGTAATACTGCATATTCTACGGGCATGTTGTTTTCCTCAAGCCTAGTAACAATCGAGATGCAGTCTTCAACAGGTAAGCATGTGAACAGAAACAACACTACTACTGTAGACTGTAGATGGCGTGGCGATGGGCTCACCTGTATCTCCCATTGTCGCCGATATATTCTTTGTGTGTTTTTGAGTGCTTTGAGGAGTAAGCCCTGCTTAGTTCTCCAGTAAACCCAAGATTCTACAAGCGGCACGTAGACGACACTTTCATTTTTAGACCATCTTAGCTCCATAAATTTCTAAATTCAGTTCACAGTGGAGTTAGAGGCAAACAATTCTTTAGGTTTTCTAGATGTGTTATTAATTCGGAATCCTGATAACACCTTGACCCACACTGTGTATAGAAAAAAGACCCATACAGATAGATATTTAAACGGTGATTCTCATCATCATCCTTCACAGTTAACTACCGTGGGTAAATCTTTGTTTCAGAGAGCACGTGGGATCTGTGACAGTAAACACCTGGCCGCCGAGCTCCAACACGTCCAGCAAGTTTTGCACGACAATAAGATTCGGGTCCCGCGCCTACGTCACAGTGAACGAGTGAAGCCGGCCACAGTCGAGCGAGCACCTGCTGTACTGTCATATCTCAGAGGTGTTACTGACAAGATTGGCTACATCTTGAAGCGTGCTTCCATTAAAACATACTTCAAGCCGCCGAAGAAGATTAGTCAGTTATTACCATCAGTCAAGTTTAATGTCCCTCTGCAAGATGCAGGAGTGTACAAGCTTGATTGTGAATGCAGTCTCTTTTATATAGGACAAATTATAAAATCCATAAAAACTTGCGTTAAAGGACACATAGCTGATGTGAAGAATCGACGCTCCGGGAAATTCGCAGTCTGTGAATACGTACAGGATCGCCCCCGTCCCTACATTAGATTTGATAGATCGGAACAAAAATTAATAATTTATAATCTGAAGGTAGCCGTGGTTAACAATGACATTGGCACGTCATACACCTCAGTCCTCCCGTGACCATGGGTGCTGTAAAGTGGTCGAAACGTCGGGAATATAAAATAAGTTAATATACGCGATAAAATCCGTAAAATTAGTTTTATTTAAATGTGTAGTGTTTGCGTAAATATAAGAAATGATTATAAACAATGTTCTGTTACAGGTTTTTGAACTATGTCACTGTTTTGCTTTCTCGAATGGGAGGAGGAAGTTAATTCGAGAGTCTTACTGCATGTACAGAGAATGAACGGGAATATAAATGAGCTTTAAATGATGGGAATTTTAAGAGGGTTTTAAGGTGAGATCTACAAACAGCATCTAGGGATTTAAAAATGGTAAATTGATTACATAGGTATGAAGGGAAATTTGGACTGTGTAAGATGTTAAAAAGAAGACAAAGAATACGAGTGTTCCTGCGAAATCGGATCGGGAGCCACTTGAGCTGCTTTCTGTTCGTGGCGTATATGCGTTCCTTTATTATGTAATAATAATTAGTTAAATGTGTAAAATTAGTAATGCAGTTTTTAAAGAAAACATACTACTGTTTTTTATTTATTTATGCGTCGGCGTGATTTCTTCGGGGCATTAACGATTATCGATGTTCTATTAACGAACTGTGATTCGTTATCGTTTCTAGTGGAGCTAGAAGGATATTTCACGATGAAAAGTTCCAATTCAGCCAGCGTTTAAATTTTTGACGAGTTTTATCGGGGAGCATTATAACAATTTTTCCTTCAGATGACAAACAGTGCTTAATTCCAAAGTGTTTACGTGCTGTAGGAGATATGTGATGCCTGATATTCGATTAATAATACAGTTTGGCGGCCTTATTGCTATACATGTAGCGCTCCCTTCGAGGCAATTAAAGACGTAAAGAAATTAAGATATAGATACAAGGTAGGTGATACAATATAAACTAACATACTTACTATATGGATTAAATGCAATAAACATGTATAATTTATTAATATACACAATTAGATAAAATAAATTATATATTATATATATATATATATATATATATATAATATATTATATACATGCATAAATATAAATATATACCTATATACAATAAAAATAAATAAATAACCAAATTCCTCAAACACATACGTACTTAGGTATGGAGATAGTTAACGACCATAGTCAACTTTTTATTCGACTATGAAAGTACAAAAGGGGGGTTTTTATCATTCCCTTCCATATATGTTTATTTTCATAAATAATTGTTCATGAGAGCATCAGTCATAAGCGAGATCACGCAGAGTAACTATTAAGCATATCTTTGTAAATAAAATTTTAAAATTTTAACCATTTGCACTTAATTGGGAACTGCGGTGACAATCTACATTTTACATTTTTAAAACAGTGATATCTAACAAATTAAATTGAAACTGTATGTTACATGTATCATATCATTAGAAATATGCTACTCCTCGCGAAAGATATCGTTGACACTAACTTCTTCAAATGATGATATTAAGCGATTGTAGCAACAAAAATGTTATTGCCACCTACTACGCGGACTATTTTTCGAAATGATGTCGTTTTTGAGACTTCAACGCAGGCAGAAGCTAGTTAATTTATAATTTGTTGTTAGTTAAAATTTCTTGACGTTTGCTTCGCTTAGAGTTTGATTATTAGAAATCAATCAAGTACGAGCATGTTTTTACGCCACATATTTTTAACGTTGGACTACGCTGCAGCTGTATTTTGGCTGCAGCACTAATAGGTCGGCTCAACTGGGGAAACACCACGCTTCACAGAATACCAACGCAAAATAGAATCTTAATGCTGTTGTTTCGTATGATGTGTATAGAGAACCGGATATCCTTTTTACTACTAGTAAGGCATACTATCTTAGTCCTCAGGGATAACGATGCATAATATACATTTAGATTTCTAATCGAGGATAGATGTTGATGTTTAGGGGCCACGGTATACTTACCATCAGCTGACCTCTGTGCTCGTTTACATGCTCCCTTATACATATTAAAAACATAGTTTTGCGTTACAAAAGTTATTACTATTTTTCCTATTCTAACTTTGACACCCCCTTTTGATATCTTAGGGATTATCGAAATTGACTTGAACTTGATCCTATATGTAGAGCGGTATAAGAACACCCATTATACTCAATATCGTCCCTTGGGCGTCGTGAGAGTCGATAGGAGAAAACAAATCAAGAGATATGCAGCAGCATCTTCGTAATAAATAAGAAAAGTGCGGATGCCAATCGGCTTGACAAGCATGGTAACTCTGGCAAATATCTATCTAATATAAGGTAATTTATGGAGGTGGCCTATGTTCATCAGTGGACTTTTGACAGACGGTAACGGTAAACTTTGACACCACTTTTAGCATTGTAAGAATAAAGTTTTTGAAATTTGCTGAATACGTGTTTTATTTGAACGTATTTTGCAAGAAATTACTTATAAGAAATAATAGCGTATTATGTATTCTGCGACCTGAATAAAATGGCAAATTGCCCAAAGACATTGCCTGTTAAATACCGGAGTGCAAAGTTGAATAATTGATTACCCGGATGATTTAGACTTTTATGGATTCCTTTTATAAAAAAAGTTGAAGTGTGAAATTGCTTAATGAAATTTTAGCTGTCAATATTTCAATAAATTTTATGTTATAATATATTTTTCAATTTTACTCATCGTTACAATAACCTCTCGATGACGGGGGAACACACCGCCGACCATCCTGTGGTGTTTTTTTTTTATAGGATAAGGGTGACAACCGAGCACACAGTCCACCTGATGGTAAGTGGTTGCTGCGGCCCATAGACATCTACATCTATCCTCGTTTGCGAATCAAAATGTAGATGCATTGTCACCCGTGAGGACTAAGATGGAATGCCTCATTTCCAGTAAAAAGGGCCTCCGGCCACCTGCACTCACCAAGCGAAACGCAGAGGTAAACCTCTACTTCACGCTGGTATTCTGTGAGGTCGTGGTACCACCCCGGTTCGAGTCGGCCCATACGTGCGACAGCAAAAGCTGCCGCGTGGCTCTACCATTGTTAAAAGGTGTGAGTGCTCTATGCCTGATGTGCGATCTACACAGTGCTCAGTACGTAAAGCACATCTCTCCCTGGTCTGACAGGATCCTCCCCCAACAATTGTACTAAAGATGTGTGCTCCAGAGTTGGCACTGGTTCTAACGCGTCGTTTCCGGTACTAATAGTCCTTAGGTGTAGTCCTAGATAATGGAATACAGCTTTTGAGCATCCGAACCCTTAAAAAAAGGTGCCGCTCTGATCCGTCCAACTACATGCCTATTGCCGTCACCTCCTTGAAAATAATGGAGTCCATTAGTAACTGCCAGCTCATCCGGTACCTTGAGGAGCACCAGCTGTTTAGTGACCGCCAACACGGTTTCCGTCGGGATCGCTCAGCCGGTGATCTTCTTGTTCACCTAACACACCGATGGGTGCAGGTGGTCGAGTCCAAGAGGGAGGCCTTGGTCGTTAGCTTCGACATAGCGGAGGCGATTGGGTTTTCAAAAACTACTTCTTTCAAATCTTCCATCTTATGCGCTTCCGCAGAAATTATGCAATTGGATCACCAGTTTTCTCTCAGATCGGAGCACAAAGATCGTAGTCAACGCATCATCCTCCGATTGTAAGCTTACTAAAGCTGGTGTTCACAAGTCTGCGTGCTGTCACCAACGCTGTTTGTTCTGCATATAAATGATATGTTGCAAACCGGTAACATTCATTGCTATGCGGACGACAGACTGGGGATGGTTTATACACCAGCCGTGTCAACATTTCTTGTGAAATCGTCGCAGAGTACTGGATAAAACTTGGGTCTAAAGTCGAATCTTTGTTGAACAAAGTCTCGGATTGGAGACGACCAAATCTAGTACAGTTCAATCACCAGAGCAGTTTGCTACAAAAGCTTAAAAAATCTGTTTGTTGTATCTCCTCTGTTCAAAGGTACTCCCCTCGTTGCCTCAGTTAGCATTGGAATCCCCGGCGTCGATATGTCAAATAACGTTCAGTTCCACGATCACTTGGAAGGGAAGGCCAAATTGACCTCTAAAAAGCTTGACGTACTTTGTAGAGCGGGTCAGTATTTCATGCTGGCACACCGCTTGCAACTTTACAAGGTGCAAGTTCGGCCTTAAATGGAATACTGTTCTCATCTCTGGACCGGGGAACCCTAATGCCAGCTTCTTCCACTTGATTGCATCCAACGTAGGGCGGTTCGAACCGTTAGCGAACGAGGTCTTTTTGATCGACTTGACTCACTGGCTTGCATCTGGGGGAGTACACAGAGGAATTGTTCGGACTATTTCCAGCCGCTCAATTTTACCATCGCAGATCGCGACAAAGCTCGCGATACCATCCGTATCATCTGCATGATTGGCGGTCCATCACTGTACGATTTAGAAGAAGGTTTCTTCCTCGCACAACTTCCTTGTGGAACCGAATTCCACCAACGAGTTTTCCGAACCGATAGGACTTAGGGACCTCCAAGAAAAGAGCCTACTCTGTTTTAATCATATTAATAATCATCACCAGCATCACTTAGTTGAACATAAAGCGATAAGAGGTAATTAGATGCATGGAGCTAAAGAATTGGTTTAGCTGCTAAACTTAAGTACCATAGCTTCGAAGAAGACTATGTAATTTAAATAAAGGCTTATCGTGATAAAAGTGTAATTGGTGATGATAATCATCATAATCTGTTAAGGGACCACCCTACACTTCGTTCAACTGTACGTAGCCGCCACTCGAGAACCTTTCTTCCGCAATCGGTTGTCGCTTCTTCAAGTTATATGAGCCGGCCACCTCAATTTACTGATCTCTTGGGCAATATCGGTGTATTTTCATCTAATTTGATTAAAAAGTTTAAGCGAAATTAAAAGGTTTCCTTATATGCTAAAGAAATCCTAAACAGACATAGAGAATTTTACTAATTAATTGACAGAGCTATATCATTGCTAAACACAATGTCGGTTTCATTTCAAAATACCCGTAGTTCACTTTGTTAATTGAAGTGTTCACATAGCTTTGAAATAATTGCTTACCGTTTCAACTATTCATTTCGAATACCTGATCGATTGTTTATTTCAATAAATCACTTTCGTTGTTCGTGGTTCTATGATATTGTTCGCTGAGATGACTAGAGCCAGCTCATAGACCATAAAATATGGAAACATGAATTCCATTACGGAATCAGAACCAACTGCTAAATACAATTTTTAAAAGTTCCAGCCTATATATACGTCCCACTGCATGGCACAGGCCTCCTCTAATTTCTGAGAGGATTTTTAGAGCAAGGAAATGTCCATCGCACTGGCCTAATGCGTGTTGGCGGAATTCACATATCTTCGAAATATTTTTCTTATTTTTCAGACATGCAGGTTTCCTATCAACATTTCTCTTTACTGCCGAGCACTTAAATCAGGACTTAAAATTGCAAATAAAATTTCATTGGTGCTGGCGTAGATCGAAACCGGAAACGATGACATAAAGTGCTCAATTATTAAGAAAACCTCTTTAGAATATCTGCATATCGGAAATAAAATACGAACATTTCTCGAAGGGACATGTGAAGTGCGCCAACGCGCATAATAGCATCGTGGTTGTCATCTCCATTTATCTCCGACTTATGTTATTATAAGTACAGCTTGCTCATATATACCCTAAGGATAGTTTCAACAAAACAAATGTCTAAATTTTATTGAGAATAATAACATTATAAATAAATTAAACTGAAAAGAAATAACTTTATAATAAAATTCTATTTTGCTTTTGCTGTCGCACGGATGGGCCGGCTCGAACCGGGGTTGTACCACGACCTCACAGAAAACCAGCGTGAAGTAAAGGTTCAACTCTGCGTTTCGCTTGATGAGTGCAGGTGGCCGGAGGCCCTTTTTACTGGTAATGAGGCATTCCATCTTAGTCCTCACGGGTGACAACGCATCTACATTTTGAATTGTAATATAGAGGATAGATGTAGATGTCTATGAGCCGCAGCAACCACTTACCATCAGGTGGACTGTGTACTCGTTTGTCACCCTTATCCTATAAAAAAAAATCTATTCTATGTGTTTTTAAAATTTAAGTTGGCACAGGGTCAAATAAATCAATAGTTAAATAAGTAAGTTGTTAGAATTAATTGGCACTCGAACCAATAGTAGAATGATCATAATTATCTTGTTGAATTTCAAATATTGTTGTAGTGCTTTTTTAATTGTATAACGGTTACAAACGAGCACACAGTTTACCTGATGGAAATTCGATGCTATATCCCATAGACATTTATCCTCGATTAAGAATCAAAATGCAGATGCGTTGTCACCCCTGAGGACTAAGATGGATGCCTCGTTTCCAGTAAAAAGGTTCTCCGAATGTCTACACTCACCAAACGAAACACAGCAGCATAAACTGTTATTTAATGCTGGTGTTCTCCGGTCGAGCAGACTAATTCGTGCTACAACCATAATATAGCTACAGCGTGGCTCTACCACATAAAAATACGCTTCTCTTGCCTAAAATATCTTATTTTTCCCTTAAAAACTGTAATTTTAGTATTTGAACTAGGTATGTTTTTAAGTTACGAAGAAACGCCTCCCCTCATTTAGGTTTGAATAAACTTTATTTCTTAAAAACATTGTTCACAAGTAGATTATATAGGCTACATTAAGAAAACATTAGTGATTAAATTATCTAGCATTCTTATCTGATTTCAAAGCAAGGTTGCATACATTATTTTATTTAAAACAATATTAATTATTCTTTACGATAAATATAGTCCTTAAGTTTAATTTTAAATATTGTAAAAGAGCTCTTTTTCTTATGTCTATTGGTAGTGCGTAGTACAATTATTAGTCCCTTAAAATTTCTGAAAGCGTAAAGCAATTAGTCCGCCGAACTGCTCCAGTGCATGTTGTCCTCGAATATTGTAATTTTAAGACATACAGGTTTCCCCATGGTGTTTTCCATGACTATTAAACAAATTGGTAAATCAGCACTTAAAATTGCAAAAACTTTAAAATATCATTGGTGGTGGTGGTGTAAGAATTCACATCGTCCTGTGGGTGTTGTAAAAGGCGACAGATGGAAACTGAAGCAGGTGATGGACAGCAGCATCTCCCTGATAACACCTCAAAATAATAAAAACTACGTTTGCCAACCTTCATGGCAAGCAAAGTCCTATTTACAGTCAAAAGTGTATTTATTTATTTAACAATTTATGTACACACAAACAGCGGAAAAGACACAACATGATGAAGAGTTTGTACTAGGGCGTTACTTAAATCGTCGTAATTACTCGTAATAAAATTTCTTTTCCAGTAAGCTAGTTACAAAAATATGTGATAAATAAAAGATAATAAGGTGTGCGCTTTGTCATTATACAATACATACAAGATAGTATATATATTAATAGTCATAATTAAATATATATAAATAATACAAAGTATAGTAAATATCAAACATATGAAAGTGACATAGAAGACAGAGATAAATAATGTTTAAATAAAACTAATTTTAGCCCATCGCCATGCCATTTACTTGCTTGTAGAACTCTTCGTTTCACAAGCCAGATGTAAGGCAGTGTCTGAGTAATACTGCATATTCTACGGGCATGTTGTTTTCCTCAAGCCTAGTAACAATCGAGATGCAGTCTTCAACAGGTAAGCATGTGAACAGAAACAACACTACTACTGTAGACTGTAGATGGCGTGGCGATGGGCTCACCTGTATCTCCCATTGTCGCCGATATATTCTTTGTGTGTTTTTGAGTGCTTTGAGGAGTAAGCCCTGCTTAGTTCTCCAGTAAACCCAAGATTCTACAAGCGGCACGTAGACGACACTTTCATTTTTAGACCATCTTAGCTCCATAAATTTCTAAATTCAGTTCACAGTGGAGTTAGAGGCAAACAATTCTTTAGGTTTTCTAGATGTGTTATTAATTCGGAATCCTGATAACACCTTGACCCACACTGTGTATAGAAAAAAGACCCATACAGATAGATATTTAAACGGTGATTCTCATCATCATCCTTCACAGTTAACTACCGTGGGTAAATCTTTGTTTCAGAGAGCACGTGGGATCTGTGACAGTAAACACCTGGCCGCCGAGCTCCAACACGTCCAGCAAGTTTTGCACGACAATAAGATTCGGGTCCCGCGCCTACGTCACAGTGAACGAGTGAAGCCGGCCACAGTCGAGCGAGCACCTGCTGTACTGTCATATCTCAGAGGTGTTACTGACAAGATTGGCTACATCTTGAAGCGTGCTTCCATTAAAACATACTTCAAGCCGCCGAAGAAGATTAGTCAGTTATTACCATCAGTCAAGTTTAATGTCCCTCTGCAAGATGCAGGAGTGTACAAGCTTGATTGTGAATGCAGTCTCTTTTATATAGGACAAATTATAAAATCCATAAAAACTTGCGTTAAAGGACACATAGCTGATGTGAAGAATCGACGCTCCGGGAAATTCGCAGTCTGTGAATACGTACAGGATCGCCCCCGTCCCTACATTAGATTTGATAGATCGGAACAAAAATTAATAATTTATAATCTGAAGGTAGCCGTGGTTAACAATGACATTGGCACGTCATACACCTCAGTCCTCCCGTGACCATGGGTGCTGTAAAGTGGTCGAAACGTCGGGAATATAAAATAAGTTAATATACGCGATAAAATCCGTAAAATTAGTTTTATTTAAATGTGTAGTGTTTGCGTAAATATAAGAAATGATTATAAACAATGTTCTGTTACAGGTTTTTGAACTATGTCACTGTTTTGCTTTCTCGAATGGGAGGAGGAAGTTAATTCGAGAGTCTTACTGCATGTACAGAGAATGAACGGGAATATAAATGAGCTTTAAATGATGGGAATTTTAAGAGGGTTTTAAGGTGAGATCTACAAACAGCATCTAGGGATTTAAAAATGGTAAATTGATTACATAGGTATGAAGGGAAATTTGGACTGTGTAAGATGTTAAAAAGAAGACAAAGAATACGAGTGTTCCTGCGAAATCGGATCGGGAGCCACTTGAGCTGCTTTCTGTTCGTGGCGTATATGCGTTCCTTTATTATGTAATAATAATTAGTTAAATGTGTAAAATTAGTAATGCAGTTTTTAAAGAAAACATACTACTGTTTTTTATTTATTTATGCGTCGGCGTGATTTCTTCGGGGCATTAACGATTATCGATGTTCTATTAACGAACTGTGATTCGTTATCGTTTCTAGTGGAGCTAGAAGGATATTTCACGATGAAAAGTTCCAATTCAGCCAGAGTTTAAATTTTTGACGAGTTTTATCGGGGAGCATTATAACAATTTTTCCTTCAGATGACAAACAGTGCTTAATTCCAAAGTGTTTACGTGCTGTAGGAGATATGTGATGCCTGATATTCGATTAATAATACAGTTTGGCGGCCTTATTGCTATACATGTAGCGCTCCCTTCGAGGCAATTAAAGACGTAAAGAAATTAAGATATAGATACAAGGTAGGTGATACAATATAAACTAACATACTTACTATATGGATTAAATGCAATAAACATGTATAAATTATTAATATACACAATTAGATAAAATAAATTATATATTATATATATATATATATATATATATATATATATATATATATATATATATATATTATATACATGCATAAATATAAATATATACCTATATACAATAAAAATAAATAAATAACCAAATTCCTCAAACACATACGTACTTAGGTATGGAGATAGTTAACGACCATAGTCAACTTTTTATTCGACTATGAAAGTACAAAAGGGGGGTTTTTATCATTCCCTTCCATATATGTTTATTTTCATAAATAATTGTTCATGAGAGCATCAGTCATAAGCGAGATCACGCAGAGTAACTATTAAGCATATCTTTGTAAATAAAATTTTAAAATTTTAACCATTTGCACTTAATTGGGAACTGCGGTGACAATCTACATTTTACATTTTTAAAACAGTGATATCTAACAAATTAAATTGAAACTGTATGTTACATGTATCATATCATTAGAAATATGCTACTCCTCGCGAAAGATATCGTTGACACTAACTTCTTCAAATGATGATATTAAGCGATTGTAGCAACAAAAATGTTATTGCCACCTACTACGCGGACTATTTTTCGAAATGATGTCGTTTTTGAGACTTCAACGCAGGCAGAAGCTAGTTAATTTATAATTTGTTGTTAGTTAAAATTTCTTGACGTTTGCTTCGCTTAGAGTTTGATTATTAGAAATCAATCAAGTACGAGCATGTTTTTACGCCACATATTTTTAACGTTGGACTACGCTGCAGCTGTATTTTGGCTGCAGCACTAATAGGTCGGCTCAACTGGGGAAACACCACGCTTCACAGAATACCAACGCAAAATAGAATCTTAATGCTGTTGTTTCGTATGATGTGTATAGAGAACCGGATATCCTTTTTACTACTAGTAAGGCATACTATCTTAGTCCTCAGGGATAACGATGCATAATATACATTTAGATTTCTAATCGAGGATAGATGTTGATGTTTAGGGGCCACGGTATACTTACCATCAGCTGACCTCTGTGCTCGTTTACATGCTCCCTTATACATATTAAAAACATAGTTTTGCGTTACAAAAGTTATTACTATTTTTCCTATTCTAACTTTGACACCCCCTTTTGATATCTTAGGGATTATCGAAATTGACTTGAACTTGATCCTATATGTAGAGCGGTATAAGAACACCCATTATACTCAATATCGTCCCTTGGGCGTCGTGAGAGTCGATAGGAGAAAACAAATCAAGAGATATGCAGCAGCATCTTCGTAATAAATAAGAAAAGTGCGGATGCCAATCGGCTTGACAAGCGTGGTAACTCTGGCAAATATCTATCTAATATAAGGTAATTTATGGAGGTGGCCTATGTTCATCAGTGGACTTTTGACAGACGGTAACGGTAAACTTTGACACCACTTTTAGCATTGTAAGAATAAAGTTTTTGAAATTTGCTGAATACGTGTTTTATTTGAACGTATTTTGCAAGAAATTACTTATAAGAAATAATAGCGTATTATGTATTCTGCGACCTGAATAAAATGGCAAATTGCCCAAAGACATTGCCTGTTAAATACCGGAGTGCAAAGTTGAATAATTGATTACCCGGATGATTTAGACTTTTATGGATTCCTTTTATAAAAAAAGTTGAAGTGTGAAATTGCTTAATGAAATTTTAGCTGTCAATATTTCAATAAATTTTATATTATAATATATTTTTCAATTTTACTCATCGTTACAATAACCTCTCGATGACGGGGGAACACACCGCCGACCATCCTGTGGTGTTTTTTTTTTATAGGATAAGGGTGACAACCGAGCACACAGTCCACCTGATGGTAAGTGGTTGCTGCGGCCCATAGACATCTACATCTATCCTCGTTTGCGAATCAAAATGTAGATGCATTGTCACCCGTGAGGACTAAGATGGAATGCCTCATTTCCAGTAAAAAGGGCCTCCGGCCACCTGCACTCACCAAGCGAAACGCAGAGGTAAACCTCTACTTCACGCTGGTATTCTGTGAGGTCGTGGTACCACCCCGGTTCGAGTCGGCCCATACGTGCGACAGCAAAAGCTGCCGCGTGGCTCTACCATTGTTAAAAGGTGTGAGTGCTCTATGCCTGATGTGCGATCTACACAGTGCTCAGTACGTAAAGCACATCTCTCCCTGGTCTGACAGGATCCTCCCCCAACAATTGTACTAAAGATGTGTGCTCCAGAGTTGGCACTGGTTCTAACGCGTCGTTTCCGGTACTAATAGTCCTTAGGTGTAGTCCTAGATAATGGAATACAGCTTTTGAGCATCCGAACCCTTAAAAAAAGGTGCCGCTCTGATCCGTCCAACTACATGCCTATTGCCGTCACCTCCTTGAAAATAATGGAGTCCATTAGTAACTGCCAGCTCATCCGGTACCTTGAGGAGCACCAGCTGTTTAGTGACCGCCAACACGGTTTCCGTCGGGATCGCTCAGCCGGTGATCTTCTTGTTCACCTAACACACCGATGGGTGCAGGTGGTCGAGTCCAAGAGGGAGGCCTTGGTCGTTAGCTTCGACATAGCGGAGGCGATTGGGTTTTCAAAAACTACTTCTTTCAAATCTTCCATCTTATGCGCTTCCGCAGAAATTATGCAATTGGATCACCAGTTTTCTCTCAGATCGGAGCACAAAGATCGTAGTCAACGCATCATCCTCCGATTGTAAGCTTACTAAAGCTGGTGTTCACAAGTCTGCGTGCTGTCACCAACGCTGTTTGTTCTGCATATAAATGATATGTTGCAAACCGGTAACATTCATTGCTATGCGGACGACAGACTGGGGATGGTTTATACACCAGCCGTGTCAACATTTCTTGTGAAATCGTCGCAGAGTACTGGATAAAACTTGGGTCTAAATTCGAATCTTTGTTGAACAAAGTCTCGGATTGGAGACGACCAAATCTAGTACAGTTCAATCACCAGAGCAGTTTGCTACAAAAGCTTAAAAAATCTGTTTGTTGTATCTCCTCTGTTCAAAGGTACTCCCCTCGTTGCCTCAGTTAGCATTGGAATCCCCGGCGTCGATATGTCAAATAACGTTCAGTTCCACGATCACTTGGAAGGGAAGGCCAAATTGACCTCTAAAAAGCTTGACGTACTTTGTAGAGCGGGTCAGTATTTCATGCTGGCACACCGCTTGCAACTTTACAAGGTGCAAGTTCGGCCTTAAATGGAATACTGTTCTCATCTCTGGACCGGGGAACCCTAATGCCAGCTTCTTCCACTTGATTGCATCCAACGTAGGGCGGTTCGAACCGTTAGCGAACGAGGTCTTTTTGATCGACTTGACTCACTGGCTTGCATCTGGGGGAGTACACAGAGGAATTGTTCGGACTATTTCCAGCCGCTCAATTTTACCATCGCAGATCGCGACAAAGCTCGCGATACCATCCGTATCATCTGCATGATTGGCGGTCCATCACTGTACGATTTAGAAGAAGGTTTCTTCCTCGCACAACTTCCTTGTGGAACCGAATTCCACCAACGAGTTTTCCGGACCGATAGGACTTAGGGACCTCCAAGAAAAGAGCCTACTCTGTTTTAATCATATTAATAATCATCACCAGCATCACTTAGTTGAACATAAAGCGATAAGAGGTAATTAGATGCATGGAGCTAAAGAATTGGTTTAGCTGCTAAACTTAAGTACCATAGCTTCGAAGAAGACTATGTAATTTAAATAAAGGCTTATCGTGATAAAAGTGTAATTGGTGATGATAATAATCATAATCTGTTAAGGGACCACCCTACACTTCGTTCAACTGTACGTAGCCGCCACTCGAGAACCTTTCTTCCGCAATCGGTTGTCGCTTCTTCAAGTTATATGAGCCGGCCACCTCAGTTTACTGATCTCTTGGGCAATATCGGTGTATTTTCATCTAATTTGATTAAAAAGTTTAAGCGAAATTAAAAGGTTTCCTTATATGCTAAAGAAATCCTAAACAGACATAGAGAATTTTACTAATTAATTGACAGAGCTATATCATTGCTAAACACAATGTCGGTTTCATTTCAAAATACCCGTAGTTCACTTTGTTAATTGAAGTGTTCACATAGCTTTGAAATAATTGCTTACCGTTTCAACTATTCATTTCGAATACCTGATCGATTGTTTATTTCAATAAATCACTTTCGTTGTTCGTGGTTCTATGATATTGTTCGCTGAGATGACTAGAGCCAGCTCATAGACCATAAAATATGGAAACATGAATTCCATTACGGAATCAGAACCAACTGCTAAATACAATTTTTAAAAGTTCCAGCCTATATATACGTCCCACTGCATGGCACAGGCCTCCTCTAATTTCTGAGAGGATTTTTAGAGCAAGGAAATGTCCATCGCACTGGCCTAATGCGTGTTGGCGGAATTCACATATCTTCGAAATATTTTTCTTATTTTTCAGACATGCAGGTTTCCTATCAACATTTCTCTTTACTGCCGAGCACTTAAATCAGGACTTAAAATTGCAAATAAAATTTCATTGGTGCTGGCGTAGATCGAAACCGGAAACGATGACATAAAGTGCTCAATTATTAAGAAAACCTCTTTAGAATATCTGCATATCGGAAATAAAATACGAACATTTCTCGAAGGGACATGTGAAGTGCGCCAACGCGCATAATAGCATCGTGGTTGTCATCTCCATTTATCTCCGACTTATGTTATTATAAGTACAGCTTGCTCATATATACCCTAAGGATAGTTTCAACAAAACAAATGTCTAAATTTTATTGAGAATAATAACATTATAAATAAATTAAACTGAAAAGAAATAACTTTATAATAAAATTCTATTTTGCTTTTGCTGTCGCACGGATGGGCCGGCTCGAACCGGGGTTGTACCACGACCTCACAGAAAACCAGCGTGAAGTAAAGGTTCAACTCTGCGTTTCGCTTGATGAGTGCAGGTGGCCGGAGGCCCTTTTTACTGGTAATGAGGCATTCCATCTTAGTCCTCACGGGTGACAACGCATCTACATTTTGAATTGTAATATAGAGGATAGATGTAGATGTCTATGAGCCGCAGCAACCACTTACCATCAGGTGGACTGTGTACTCGTTTGTCACCCTTATCCTATAAAAAAAAATCTATTCTATGTGTTTTTAAAATTTAAGTTGGCACAGGGTCAAATAAATCAATAGTTAAATAAGTAAGTTGTTAGAATTAATTGGCACTCGAACCAATAGTAGAATGATCATAATTATCTTGTTGAATTTCAAATATTGTTGTAGTGCTTTTTTAATTGTATAACGGTTACAAACGAGCACACAGTTTACCTGATGGAAATTCGATGCTATATCCCATAGACATTTATCCTCGATTAAGAATCAAAATGCAGATGCGTTGTCACCCCTGAGGACTAAGATGGATGCCTCGTTTCCAGTAAAAAGGTTCTCCGAATGTCTACACTCACCAAACGAAACACAGCAGCATAAACTGTTATTTAATGCTGGTGTTCTCCGGTCGAGCAGACTAATTCGTGCTACAACCATAATATAGCTACAGCGTGGCTCTACCACATAAAAATACGCTTCTCTTGCCTAAAATATCTTATTTTTCCCTTAAAAACTGTAATTTTAGTATTTGAACTAGGTATGTTTTTAAGTTACGAAGAAACGCCTCCCCTCATTTAGGTTTGAATAAACTTTATTTCTTAAAAACATTGTTCACAAGTAGATTATATAGGCTACATTAAGAAAACATTAGTGATTAAATTATCTAGCATTCTTATCTGATTTCAAAGCAAGGTTGCATACATTATTTTATTTAAAACAATATTAATTATTCTTTACGATAAATATAGTCCTTAAGTTTAATTTTAAATATTGTAAAAGAGCTCTTTTTCTTATGTCTATTGGTAGTGCGTTGTACAATTATTAGTCCCTTAAAATTTCTGAAAGCGTAAAGCAATTAGTCCGCCGAACTGCTCCAGTGCATGTTGTCCTCGAATATTGTAATTTTAAGACATACAGGTTTCCCCATGGTGTTTTCCATGACTATTAAACAAATTGGTAAATCAGCACTTAAAATTGCAAAAACTTTAAAATATCATTGGTGGTGGTGGTGTAAGAATTCACATCGTCCTGTGGGTGTTGTAAAAGGCGACAGATGGAAACTGAAGCAGGTGATGGACAGCAGCATCTCCCTGATAACACCTCAAAATAATAAAAACTACGTTTGCCAACCCATGAAGCAAGCAAAGTCCTATTTACAGTCAAAAGTGTATTTATTTATTTAACAATTTATGTACACATAAACAGCGGAAAAGACACAACATGATGAAGATTTTGTACTAGGGCGTTACTTAAATCGTCGTAATTACTCGTAATAAAATTTCTTTTCCAGTAAGCTAGTTACAAAAATATGTGATAAATAAAAGATAATAAGGTGTGCGCTTTGTCATTATACAATACATACAAGATAGTATATATATTAATAGTCATAATTAAATATATATAAATAATACAAAGTATAGTAAATATCAAACATATGAAAGTGACATAGAAGACAGAGATAAATAATGTTTAAATAAAACTAATTTTAGCCCATCGCCATGCCATTTACTTGCTTGTAGAACTCTTCGTTTCACAAGCCAGATGTAAGGCAGTGTCTGAGTAATACTGCATATTCTACGGGCATGTTGTTTTCCTCAAGCCTAGTAACAATCGAGATGCAGTCTTCAACAGGTAAGCATGTGAACAGAAACAACACTACTACTGTAGACTGTAGATGGCGTGGCGATGGGCTCACCTGTATCTCCCATTGTCGCCGATATATTCTTTGTGTGTTTTTGAGTGCTTTGAGGAGTAAGCCCTGCTTAGTTCTCCAGTAAACCCAAGATTCTACAAGCGGCACGTAGACGACACTTTCATTTTTAGACCATCTTAGCTCCATAAATTTCTAAATTCAGTTCACAGTGGAGTTAGAGGCAAACAATTCTTTAGGTTTTCTAGATGTGTTATTAATTCGGAATCCTGATAACACCTTGACCCACACTGTGTATAGAAAAAAGACCCATACAGATAGATATTTAAACGGTGATTCTCATCATCATCCTTCACAGTTAACTACCGTGGGTAAATCTTTGTTTCAGAGAGCACGTGGGATCTGTGACAGTAAACACCTGGCCGCCGAGCTCCAACACGTCCAGCAAGTTTTGCACGACAATAAGATTCGGGTCCCGCGCCTACGTCACAGTGAACGAGTGAAGCCGGCCACAGTCGAGCGAGCACCTGCTGTACTGTCATATCTCAGAGGTGTTACTGACAAGATTGGCTACATCTTGAAGCGTGCTTCCATTAAAACATACTTCAAGCCGCCGAAGAAGATTAGTCAGTTATTACCATCAGTCAAGTTTAATGTCCCTCTGCAAGATGCAGGAGTGTACAAGCTTGATTGTGAATGCAGTCTCTTTTATATAGGACAAATTATAAAATCCATAAAAACTTGCGTTAAAGGACACATAGCTGATGTGAAGAATCGACGCTCCGGGAAATTCGCAGTCTGTGAATACGTACAGGATCGCCCCCGTCCCTACATTAGATTTGATAGATCGGAACAAAAATTAATAATTTATAATCTGAAGGTAGCCGTGGTTAACAATGACATTGGGACGTCATACACCTCAGTCCTCCCGTGACCATGGGTGCTGTAAAGTGGTCGAAACGTCGGGAATATAAAATAAGTTAATATACGCGATAAAATCCGTAAAATTAGTTTTATTTAAATGTGTAGTGTTTGCGTAAATATAAGAAATGATTATAAACAATGTTCTGTTACAGGTTTTTGAACTATGTCACTGTTTTGCTTTCTCGAATGGGAGGAGGAAGTTAATTCGAGAGTCTTACTGCATGTACAGAGAATGAACGGGAATATAAATGAGCTTTAAATGATGGGAATTTTAAGAGGGTTTTAAGGTGAGATCTACAAACAGCATCTAGGGATTTAAAAATGGTAAATTGATTACATAGGTATGAAGGGAAATTTGGACTGTGTAAGATGTTAAAAAGAAGACAAAGAATACGAGTGTTCCTGCGAAATCGGATCGGGAGCCACTTGAGCTGCTTTCTGTTCGTGGCGTATATGCGTTCCTTTATTATGTAATAATAATTAGTTAAATGTGTAAAATTAGTAATGCAGTTTTTAAAGAAAACATACTACTGTTTTTTATTTATTTATGCGTCGGCGTGATTTCTTCGGGGCATTAACGATTATCGATGTTCTATTAACGAACTGTGATTCGTTATCGTTTCTAGTGGAGCTAGAAGGATATTTCACGATGAAAAGTTCCAATTCAGCCAGCGTTTAAATTTTTGACGAGTTTTATCGGGGAGCATTATAACAATTTTTCCTTCAGATGACAAACAGTGCTTAATTCCAAAGTGTTTACGTGCTGTAGGAGATATGTGATGCCTGATATTCGATTAAAACTCTGTGATAGTGATACCGGAGCCTTTGAGATTGCCTATGCTCAGTGTCAAAAAAATCGAAACAAAAATAGTCGTGTCTTTGAAATTGGATTTGAGTTAGGGAATTTAAAAGGCTGTATTGGGTGGATTTGGATGCGATAACATTACGCCAATTATTTTCATGGACTATAGATAAGTCTACAAAAGGGATTAGAAAATATCTATGATTTAAACTATATATCGTGGAGCTTATTTTGTTGTTTGTATTTGTTTCGTAGAGCTCGTTTGTGACTAGTGACCGTTCGAAGCGACCCCCAAACGGATTTCCACCTGATCGTGGCGGGGCCTTAGTAGCCGTGGCTTGATCATCCATGGTGAAATAAGAGGAACCCAGAAAAATTTTGTTTCTATGTCCATCTTTATGTCTGTCTGTCTCTCCGGGCTATTATTCTGAATGGCTGAATTATCTGTAATGAAACTTGACGACCAGATAGAGAGCAATGCTATGAGTGATCTAGGATATGATACTTCATGTAAAAAAGCTTGCGAGTTTTTTTTTTATAATTCATTAAATAAATGACCTTTGATTATCTTAAATCAAATAACACCACGTTTTAGTCTATCTAGGCAAAACCAGGGCGGATGGATAGTAAATAAATAAATAGTATCAGGGATTTACATAGATCACTTTGATATTCCTGAAATAAAGATTGATAGAGACCGTGGGATATCTTCAAATGAAAAGCATACAAGAACGTCGTTCCTTTTTCTTTATTTCAATTTATACTGAAGAACTAATGATTTCACACGTTTATGAACACTTAATATTCAAATAGTTATGCATAGTAAATGGGCGCAAGGACGATTATTCGATATATTTCTAATGTCAACGTGACTTGCAAGCGGTGTATCCTACTGTCTAACAAACGTAGCCCTGAGAACTACGTGAGGGCGAGAAACAAATCCAGAATTCATTATCATCATCATCGTCAATAAAGCCTATTACAAGTCCACTAATGAACATAGGCCTGCCCTGAAGGTAGCCATGCCTGACAGGCAAGTCCAAAAACGCAGTATTTTAATAATATTTAGTTGTTATTAGAACACGCGTCATCCGGACAATAAATCTCAAAATAATAGAAATACAAAAACTGCGAAAGCCAACCTGCCTGTACAAGTGTGCCAACAGTCACAAGTTAAATTCCTATTTATTTTATTATAAATTCCTATTCCCTGTATGAGCAATCTATAAAGAGTTCTATTATTATAAGCTATATATTTTTATATATTCTTGTAGGCTATAAGTGATAATCAGGAGGATTCGGCTATCTCCTGTTTCAGTTTATCGCCGTCGTTTGTCACAACATTCACGTGATGATATGAATAGTGGATTCTTTTTAATCCACGATTACACGGTATAAGATTATAATATGAAAATATAAAATTTGTTAATGAATTATTCTAATATTTACCATAGGCAACATTTAATAATGTCATACTTTGTTAATATTTTATGGGTGAAACTTTTGTATTTTCCATGACTGATATGCATATTAAATGAAACGGAAAACTTAAAGTGACAGCTATTCTCTTTCGCGTTATCGCATTAAAATTGTAAATTATACAATAATCCGTCCGAGGAACGTCTTAATAATTTAGTTTCAGAAACAATATGGCTGCAATATTGCTGTCGATTACACGTTTTTCAGGGAAAATATAGTAAAATATGTGTAATTTGTAGGCACAGCATTAAAAATGCTTCCACATATTATTTACTAACCTTATAATTGCTGGAATAAGTATACTCGTAGGAATTTTAAAATTGCAGCAAATTAAAATATAGAACCTTGAAAATTTTGCTTAACGCTGGACAGTCGTATCACAGGTCTTATCACGTTGTTTTTCTTCACCTCTGAACACATGGAAAGTTACCACGCAGGATCGAAGCGAAACTTAATATTGCGGCCAGGTGTTTACTGTCACAGATCCCACGTGCTCTCTGAAACAAAGATTTACCCACGGTAGTTAACTGTGAAGGATGATGATGAGAATCACCGTTTAAATATCTATCTGTATGGTCTTTTTTCTATACACAGTGTGGGTCAAGGTGTTATCAGGATTCCGAATTAATAACACATCTAGAAAACCTAAAGAATTGTTTGCCTCTAACTCCACTGTGAACTGAATTTAGAAATTTATGGAGCTAAGATGGTCTAAAAATGAAAGTGTCGTCTACGTGCCGCTTGTAGAATCTTGGGTTTACTGGAGAACTAAGCAGGGCTTACTCCTCAAAGCACTCAAAAACACACAAAGAATATATCGGCGACAATGGGAGATACAGGTGAGCCCATCGCCACGCCATCTACAGTCTACAGTAGTAGTGTTGTTTCTGTTCACATGCTTACCTGTTGAAGACTGCATCTCGATTGTTACTAGGCTTGAGGAAAACAACATGCCCGTAGAATATGCAGTATTACTCAGACACTGCCTTACATCTGGCTTGTGAAACGAAGAGTTCTACAAGCAAGTAAATGGCATGGCGATGGGCTAAAATTAGTTTTATTTAAACATTATTTATCTCTGTCTTCTATGTCACTTTCATATGTTTGATATTTACTATACTTTGTATTATTTATATATATTTAATTATGACTATTAATATATATACTATCTTGTATGTATTGTATAATGACAAAGCGCACACCTTATTATCTTTTATTTATCACATATTTTTGTAACTAGCTTACTGGAAAAGAAATTTTATTACGAGTAATTACGACGATTTAAGTAACGCCCTAGTACAAACTCTTCATCATGTTGTGTCTTTTCCGCTGTTTGTGTGTACATAAATTGTTAAATAAATAAATACACTTTTGACTGTAAATAGGACTTTGCTTGCTTCATGGGTTGGCAAACGTAGTTTTTATTATTTTGAGGTGTTGTGTTATCAGGGAGATGCTGCTGTCCATCACCTGCTTCAGTTTCCATCTGTCGCCTTTTACAACACCCACAGGACGATGTGAATTCTTACACCACCGCCACCAATGATATTATAGTTTTTGCAATTTTAAGTGCTGATTTACCAATTTGTTTAATAGTCATGGAAAACACCATGAGGAAACCTGTATGTCTTATAATTACAATATTCGAGGACAACATGCACTGGAGCAGTTCGGCGGACTAATTGCTTTACGCTTTCAGAAATTTGAAGGGTCTAATAATTGTACAACGCACTACCAATAGACATAAGAAAAGTGAGCTCTTTTACAATATTTAAAATTAAACTTAAGGACTATATTTATCGTAGAGAATAACTAATATTGTTTTAAATAAAATAATGTATGCAACCTTGCTTTGAAATCAGATAAGAATGCTAGATAATTTAATCACTAATGTTTTCTTAATGTAGCCTATATAATCTACTTCTTATTATGTGAACAATGTTTTTAAGAAATAAAGTTTATTCAAACCTGAATGAGGGGAGGCGTTTCTTCGTAACTTTAAAACATAACTAGTTCAACTACTAAAATTACAGTTTTTAAGGGAAAAATAAGGTATTTTAGGCAAGCGAAGCGTATTTTTATGTGGTAGAGCCACGCTGCAGCTATATTATGGTTGTAGCACGAATCAGTCTGCTCGACCGGAGAACACCAGCATAAAATAATAGTTAATGCTGCTGTGTTTCGTTTGGTGAGTGTAGACATTCGGAGAACCTTTTTACTGGAAACGAGGCATTACATCTTAGTCCTCAGGGGTAACAACTAATCTGCATTTTGATTCTTAATCGAGGATAAATGTCTATGGGATATAGCATCGAATTACCATCAGGTAAACCGTGTGCTCGTTTGTAACCGTTATACAATTAAAAAAGCACTACAACAATGTTTCAAATTTAACAAGATAATTATGATCATTCTACTATTGGTTCGAGTGCCAATTAATTCTAACAACTTACTTATTTAACTATTGATTTATTTGAGCCTGTGCCAATTCAAATTTTAAACACACATAGAATAGATTTTTTTTTATAGGATAAGGGTGACAAACGAGTACACAGTCCACCTGATGGTAAGTGGTTGCTGCGGCCCATAGGCATCTACATCTATCCTCTATATTACAATTCAAAATGTAGATGCGTTGTCACCCGTGAGGACTAAGATGGAATGCCTCATTTCCAGTAAAAAGGGCCTCCGGCCACCTGCACTCACCAAGCGAAACGCAGAGGTAAACCTCTACTTCACGCTGGTTTTCTGTGAGGTCGTGGTACCACCCCGGTTCGAGCCGGCCCATCCGTGTGACAGCAAAAGCAAAATATAATTTTATTATGAAGTTATTTCTTTTCAGTTTAATTTATTTATAATGTTATTATTCTCTATAAAATTTTGACATTTGTTTTGTTGAAACTATCCTTAGGGTATAAGTGAGCAAGCTGTACTTATAATAACATAAGTCGGAGATAAATGGAGATGACAACCACGATGCTATAATGCGCGTTGGCTCACTTCACATATCCTTTCGAGAAATGTTCGTATTTTATTTCCGATATGAAGATATTCTAAAGAGGTTTTCTTAATAATTGAGCACTTTATGTCATCGTTTCCGGTTTCGATCTACGCCAGCACCAATGGAATTTTATTTGCAATTTTAAGTCCTGATTTAAGTGCTCGGCAGTAAAGAGAAATGTTGATAGGAAACCTGCATGTCTGAAAAATGAGTAAAATATTTCGAAGATATGTGAATTCCGCCAACACGCATTTGGCCAGTGCGAAGGACATTTCCTTGCTCTAAAAATCCTCTCAGAAATTAGAGGAGGCCTACGCCATGCCGTGGGACGTATATATAGTCTGGAACTTTTAAAAATTGTATTGAGCAGTTGGGTCTGATTCCGTAATGGAATTCATGTTTCCATATTTTATGATCTATGAGCTGGCTCTAGTCATCTCAGCGAACAATATCATAGAACCACGAACAACGAAAGTGATTTATTGAAATAAACAATCGATCAGGTATTCAAAATGAATAGTTGAAACGGTAAGCAATTATTTCAAAGCTATGTGAACACTTTAATTAACAAAGTGAACTACGGGTATTTTGAAATGAAACCGACATTGTGTTTAGCAATGATATAGCTCTGTCAATTAATTAGTAAAATTCTCTATGTCTGTTTAGGATTTTTTTAGCATATAAGGAAACCTTTTAATTTCGCTTAAACTTTTTAATCAAATTAGATGAAAATACACCGATATGGTCCTTCACTGCTGGCCGTATGAGGAAGCTCAAGGTCGCTCAGCGAGCTATGGAGAGGGCTATGCTCGGAGTTTCTCTGCGTGATAAACTTAGGAATAAGGATATCCGCAGTAGAACCAGAGTAACCGACATTGCCCAACGGATTAGTAAGCTGAAGTGGCAGTGGGCCGGCCATATAGCTCGAAGAACCGACAACTGATGGGTAAGAAAGGTTCTCGAGTGGCAGCCTCGTACCGGTAGGCGAAGTGTAGGGCGTCCCCCCACGAGATGGAGTGACGACCTGGTAAGACATGCAGGAAGTCGATGGATGCAGGTGGCTCAGGACCGTGCTTTGTGGCATTCTTTGGGGGAGGCCTATGTTCAGCAGTGGACTTGTGAAGGGCTGTAATGATGATGATGATAACACCGATATTGCCCAAGAGATCAGTAAACTGCGGTGGCCGTTTCATATAACTTGAAGAAGCGACAACCGATTGGGGAAGAAAGGTTCTCGAGTGGCAGCTACGTACAGTTGAACGAAGTGTAGGGCAGTCCCTTAACAGATTATAATGATCATCATCACCAATTACATTTTTATCACGATAAGCCTTTATTTAAATTACATAGTCTTCTTCGAAGCTATGTTACTTAATTTTAGCAGCTAAACCAATCCTTTAGCTCCATGCATCTATTTACCTCTTATCGCTTTGAGATAGTTACTATAATCGCGAATTATAGTGTAATATCATTTCATATTATGTTCAACTAAGTGATGATGGTGATGATTATGATGATTATTAATATGATTAAAACAGAGTAGGTTCTTTTCTTAGAGGTCCCTAAGTCCTATCGGTTCGGAAAACTCGCTGGTGGTATTCGGTTCCACAAGGAAGTTGTGCGAGGAAGAAACCTTCTTCTAAATCGTACAGTGATGGACCGCCAATCATGCAGATGATACGGATGGTATCGCGAGCTTTGTCGCGATCTGCGATGGTAAAATTGAGCGTCTGGAAATAGTCCGAACAATTCCTCTGTGTACTCCCCCAGATGAAAGCCAGTGAGTCAAGCCGATCAAAAAGACCTCGTTCGCTAACGGTTCAAACCGCCCTACGTTGGATGCGATCAATTGGAAGAAGCTGGCATTAGGGTTCCCCGGTCCAGAGATGAGAACAGTATTCCATGTAAGGCCGAACTTGCACCTTGTAAAGTTGCAAGCGGTGCGCCAGCATGAAGTACTGACCCGCTCTACAAAGTACGTCAAGCTTTTCAAAGGTCAATTTGGCCTTCCCTTCCAAGTGATCGTGGAACTGAACGTTATTTGACATATCGACGCCGAGGATTCCAATGCTAACTGAGGCAACGAGGGGAGTACCTTTAAACAGAGGAGATACGACAAACAGATTTTTTAAGCTTTTGTAGCAAACTTGTCTGGTGATTGAACTGTACTACATTTGGTCGTCTCCAATCCGAGACTTTGTTCAACAAAGATTCGACTTTAGACCCAAGTTTTATCCAGTACTCGGCGACGATTTCACGAGAAATGTTGACACGGCTGGTGTATAAACCATCACCATCGTCCGCATAGCAATGAATGTTACCGGTTTGCAACATATCATTTATATGCAGAACAAACAGCGTTGGTGACAGCACGCAGCCTTGTGAACACCAGCTTTAGTAAGCTTACAATCGGAGGATGCAGCGTTGACTACGATCTTTATGCTCCGATCTGAGAGAAAACTGGTGATCCAATTGCATAATTTCTGCGGAAGCTCATAAGATGGAAGATTTGAAAGAAGTAGTTTTTGAAAAACCCGATCGCCTCCGCTATGTCGAAGCTAACGACCAAGGCCTCCCTCTTGGACTCGACCACCTGCACCCATCGGTGTGTTAGGTGAACAAGAAGATCACCGGCTGAGCGATCCCGACGGAATCCGTGTTGGCGGTCACTAAACAGCTGGTGCTCCTCAAGGTACCGGATGAGCTGGCAGTTAGTATGGACTCCATTATTTTCAAGGAGGTGATGGCAATAGTTGGACGGATCAGAGCGGTACCTTTTTTTAAGGGTTCGGATGCACGAAAGCCGTATTCCATTATCTAGGACTACACCTAAGGAAACGACGCGTTAGAACCAGTGCCAACTCTGGAGCACACATCTTTAGTACAATTGTGGGGGGAGGATCCTGTCAGACCAGGGAGAGAGGTGCTTTGCGTACTGAGCACTGTGTAGATCGCATATCAGGCATAGAGCACTCACACCTTTTAACAATGGTAGAGCCACGCGGCAGCTTTTGCTGTCGCACGTATGGGCCGACTCGAACCGGGGTGGTACCACGACCTCACAGAATACCAGCGTGAAGTAGAGGTTTACCTCTGCGTTTCGCTTGGTGAGTGCAGGTGGCCGGAGGCCCTTTTTACTGGAAATGAGGCATTCCATCTTAGTCCTCACGGATGACTACGCATCTAAATTTTGATTCGCAAACGAGGATAGATGTAGATGTCTATGAGCCGCAGCAACCACTTACCATCAGGTGGACTGTGTGCTCGGTTGTCACCCTTATCCTATAAAAAAAAACACCACAGGATGGTCGGCGGTGTGTTCCCCCGTCATCGAGAGGTTATTGTAACAATGAGTAAAATTGAAAAATATATTATAATATAAAATTTATTGAATTACGAAAGCTTAAAATTTCATTAAGCAATTTCACACTTCAACTTTTTTTTATAAAAGGAATCCAAAAAAGTCTAAATCATCCGGGTAATCAATTATTTAACTTTGCACTCCGGTATTTAACAGGCAATGTCTTTGGGCAATTTGCCATTTTATTCACGTTGCAGAATAAATAATACGCTATTATTTCTTATAAGTAATTTCTTGCAAAATACGTTTAAATAAATCACGTATTCAGCAAATTTCAAAAACTTTATTCTTACAATGCTAAAAGTGGTGCCAAAGTTTACCGTTACCGTCTGTCAAAAGTCCACTGATGAACATAGGCCACCTCCATAAATTGCCTTATATTAGATAGATATTTGCCAGAGTTACCTTGCTTGTCAAGCCCATTGGCATCCGCACTTTTCTTATTTATTAGGAAGATGCTGCTGCATATCTCTTGATTTGTTTTCTCCTATCGACTCTCACGACGCCCAAGGGACGATATTGAGTATAATGGGTGTTCTTATACCGCTCTACATATAGGATCAAGTTCAAGTCAATTTCGATAATCCCTAAGATATCAAAAGGGGGTGTCAAAGTTAGAATAGGAAAAATAGTAATAACTTTTGTAACGCAAAACTGTGTTTTTAATGTATAAGGTAGCATGTAAACGAGCACAGAGCTCACCTGATGGTAAGTATACCGCGGCCCCTAAACATCAACATCCATCCTCGATTAGAAATCTAAATGTATATTATGCGTTGTTATCCCTGAGGACTAAGATAGAATGCTTTACTACTAGTACCGTACTCAGTGAGAGCGTGGTTCTTCCCCAGTTGAGCCAACTTATTAGTGCTGCAGCCATAATACAGCTGCAGCGTAGTCCAACGTTAAAAATATGTTGCGTAAAAACATACTCGTACTTGATTGATTCTAATAATCAACCTCTAAGCGAAGCAAACGTCAAGAAATTTTACCTAACAACAAATTATAAATTAACTAGCTTCTGCCTGCGTTGAAGTCTCAAAAACGACATAATTTCGAAAAATAGACAGCGTAGTAGGTGGCAATATCATTTTTGTTGCTACAATCGCTTAATATCATCATTTGAAGAAGATCCTATCTACGATATCTTTCGCGAGGAGTTGCATATTTCTAATGACATGATACAAGTTAACAGTGGTAGAGCCAAGCGGTAACTCATAGACGGGCGGAGGCAGTAGAGTCCAAGGGGGAGGCATTAGCCGTTAGTTTGGACGAAGCGAAGGCCTTTGATCGGGTCTAGCACAAAGAACTTCTTTCGAAGCTTCCTTCCTATGAGCTTCCCGAGAAATTGTGCAAATGGATCACCAGTTTCCTTGCTGATCGGAGGATCAAGGTCGTAGTAGACGGTGCATGCTCTGATTTCAAGCCTATCAACGCTAGTGTTCCACAAGGCTGCGTGCTATCACCAATGCTGTTTCTCCTGTATATCAACGATATGTTGCTAACTGGTAACATTCATTGCTATGCAGACGACAGCACTGGTGATGCCTTATATACCGGCCGTGCCAATATTTCTCGGGAAAACGTCGCCGAGTACCGGGACAAACTTGTGTCTGAAGTCGAGTCTTTGCTTAACAAAGTCTCGTATTGAGGCCGACTAAATCTAGTCCAGCTCAATCCACAGAAGATACAATTTGCGGGTTTACCGCTAAAAAGAACCCCTTTGTCGTATCACCTCAGTTTCAAGGCACTCCCCTTGCTGCTACAGCCAGTATCGGAATCCTTGGTGTCGACATATCGAATAGTGTGCAGTTTCGTGGTCACTTGGAAGGGAAGGCCAAATTGGCCTCTAAAAAGCTTGGCGTGCTCAGCAGAGCGAGACAGTATTTCATGCCGGCACATCGCTTGCAACTTTACAAAGCGCAAGTTCGGCCCCACATGGAATACTGTTCTCATCTCTGGGCCGGGGCACCCCAGTGCCAGCTCCTTCCACTTGACCGCATCCAGCGCACAGCGGTTCGAATCGTCGACGACAGAGTTCTTTCTGATCAACTCGATACACTGGCACTGCGTAGATATGTTGCATCTCTTATTATCGCATCTATATAGCGTATTTTATCGCATCTATCACGGGGAGTGCTCTGAGGAATTGTTCGGACTAATTCCAGCCGCTCAATTTCACCATCGCACATCGCGACAAAACTCGCATTACCATCCATACCATCTGCATGATTGGCGGTCCACCACTGTGCGATTTAGAAGAAGTTTTCTCCCTCGCACGACTTCCTTGTGGAATCAATTACCACCAGCGAATTTTCCGGACCGATACGACTTAGGAACCTTCAAGAAAAGAGCTTACACCTTTCTAAAAGGTCGGCAACGCATCTGCAATTCCCCTGGTGTTGCGGTTGTTCATGGGCGGCGTTAATCACTTACCATCAGGTGAGCTGCATGCTCGTTTGACCCCTATTCTATTAAAGAAAACCATTTAATTTATTAGATATTACATCACTGTTTATAAAATTTAAAATGTAGATTGTCACCGCAGTTCCTAATTAAGTGCAAACGGTTAAAATTTTATTTATAACAATATGCTTAATAATAACTGCGATCTCTCGCTTATAACTGATGATCTCATGAGCAATTATTTATGAAAATAAACATATAAGGAAGGGAATGATAAAACCCTCCTTTTTGTACTTTCATAGCCGAATAAAAAGTTGACTATGGTCGTTAACTATCTCTATACCTAAATCCTTATGTGTTTGAGGAATTTGGTTATTCATCTATTTTTAGTATGTATAGGTACACACACACACACACACACACACACACACACACACACACACACACACATATATATATATATATATATATATATATATATATATATATATATATATTATCGAATATATATCGAATCGTCTCGCGCGCAGACTTGACGACTTCCAGCCTCCCGAACAAGCCGGTTTCCGAAAGGGCTTTAGCACCATAGACCACATACATACCCTACGGCAAATTGTACAGAAGTCCGAAGAGTACAATTTGCCACTATGTCTGGCGTATGTGGACTATGAGAAAGCCTTTGATTCCGTCGAAATTTGGGCGGTGCTGCAGTCCCTTCAGCGGTGCCAAGTTGACTGTCGGTATATCGAAGTGCTGAAGTGTTTGTACAGTAGAGCTACGATGGCTATCCGAGTACAGAACCAGAGTACGAAACCTATCCAATTGCAGAGAGGTGTAAGACAGGGTGACGTTATATCCCCGAAACTCTTCACCGCTGCATTGGAAGACGTTTTCAAGCTTCTGGACTGGAAAGGATACGGCATTTACATCAATGGCGAGTACATCACTCACCTTCGATTTGCCGACGATATAGTCCTCATGGCAGAATCGCTGGAGGAGCTAAGCACTATGCTCAATGACCTCAATAGTGTCTCCCAACGGATAGGTCTTAAGATGAACATGGACAAAACAAAGATTATGTTTAATGTCCATGTCACACCTATGCCGGTAGTTGTTGGGAGCACTAAGCTCGAAGTTGTTGACGAGTATGTTTACCTGGGACAAATAGTCCGACTAGGTAAGTCCAACTTCGACCGAGAGGTCAATCGACGGATTCAACTCGGCTGGGCAGCGTTCGGGGAAGCTACGACACATCTTCTCGTCAGAAATACCTCAAAACCTTAAAACAAAATTGTACAACCAGTGCGTGTTGCCAGTGATGACTTACGGAACTGAGACGTGGTCCTTCACTGCTGGCCGTATGAGGAAGCTCAAGGTCGCTCAGCGAGCTATGGAGAGGGCTATGCTCGGAGTTTCTCTGCGTGATAAACTTAGGAATAAGGATATCCGCAGTAGAACCAGAGTAACCGACATAGCCCAACGGATTAGTAAGCTGAAGTGGCAGTGGGCCGGCCATATAGCTCGAAGCTCGAACCGACAACCGATGGGGAAGAAAGGTTCTCGAGTGGCAGCCTCGTACCGGTAGGCGAAATGTAGGGCATCCCCCCCACAAGATGGAGTGACGACCTGGTAAGACATGCAGGAAGTCGATGGATGCAGGTGGCTCAGGACCGTGCTTTGTGGCATTCCTTGGGGGAGGCCTATGTTCAGCAGTGGACTTGTGAAGGGCTGTAATGATGATGATGATGATGATGATGATGATGATATATATATATATATATATATATATATAAATAAATATATATAAATATATATATATACTAGCTCGCCTGGCAGACGTTGTTCTGCCCTTTCCGACGACCCTTCCTATAAAAATCCTTAAATTCGCAATAAAAAAATTTGAGGGTGATTTATCGGGATAAAAACTATCCTATCTCTCAAGTTGGACCAAAATGGACACAGTGTGCAAAATTTCATTGAAATCAGTTCAGTAGTTTAGGATTCCATCGCGGACAAACAACGTGACACGTACTTTTTATATATAAACTAGCTGACCAGGCAGACGTTGTTCTGCCCTTTCCGAACGACCATTTGCTTTCCCAAAAAAACTCCTGAAATTAGCAATAAAAAAATTGAGGGTCACTTATCGGGATAAAAACTATCCTATCTCCCAAGTTGGACCAAACTGCACACAGTCTGCAAATTTTTTTTCAAATCGGTTCCATCTGTTGAATACTTACAGCAACACGTGGTGGTTATACTACTAAATTGTAGCTTATATTAAACGTTTGTATTTTTAACATAGCGCCATCTATTAAATATTTACTCAATCCAGTCAACAGATATCGTCATCTGACAGAATCGTTTGGAGCTAACAGATAATTGAGACTGTCAAATAATATAGAAATAATTTTCAATAAAATAATATTGTATTGCGACTATAAATTGAGATGTAAGCTATTCTATCTTTTAAGTTTGACCAAACTGCACATTGACCAAAAATTTAATTGAAATCAGTTCAGTAGTTTAGGAGTCCATCGCGGACAAACAACGTGACACGTACTTTTTATATATAAAGATATATATATATATATATATATATATATATATATATATATATATATATATATATATAATTTATTTTATCGAATTGTGTTTATTAATAATTTATACACGTTTATTGCATTTAATTTGTTTAGTAAGTATGTTAGTTTATATTGTATCACTTACCTTGTATCTATATCTTAATTTCTTTACATCTTTAATTGCCTGGAAGAGAGCGCTACATGTATAGCAATAAGGCCGCCAAACTGTATTATTTTAGTTGCTTTTCAATGTCTTCTGTTTATTTTTATTTTGTGGTGTACAATAGCAGTATATTTATTTATTCATGCATTCATAACAAACTAACAGAAACAGAAACAGAAACAGAAACTTTTTTATTCAATATAGATTATAAATAATACTTATTGAAAGTCACTCTTTTGTATAATTACCACTGGTTCGAAAAAAGCCTCTGTCCTGGGAAGAACCAGCAAGAAACCCAGCGGGACTTTTTTTTTTAAATAACAGCTTACAATCATGTATGTTACACAAATTAACAACACAACAAATTAGAAATAGCTTGGGAGCGATCACCTCACTTCCAGGGGTTATTATCATCTATAAATTCTTTAATATTATAATAACCCTTTTTATACAAACTTAGTTTAATAAAGTTTTTGAACTTTGAGCAGGTCAAATTTTGTATATTTTCTGGAATTTTGTTGTAAAAGCGTATACATCGCCCCAAGAATAAATTACTGACTCGATGGAGTCGAGTAACTGGTACTACTAGCTTGTGTCTGTTCCTAGTATTTACAAAATGAATATCACTTATTTTTGTAAAACTACTTTTATTTTTGTGTACGTACATTACATTTTCATAAATGTATTGAGAGGCCAAAGTTAATATATTATTTTCCTTAAATTTTTGTCGCAGCGACTCTTTAGGCTTTAAATCATAAATTGCTCTTATGGCCCTCTTCTGCAAAACAAATATAATTTCAGTGTCAGCTGCGTGTCCCCATAGCAAAATACCATACGACATTATGCTATGGAAATAGCTAAAGTAAACTAGTCTAGCTGTTTCAACACTAGTTAGACTTCTAATCTTTTTTACAGCATATGCTGCAGAACTAAGTCTGCTTGCTAGCTTTGATATATGGGGGCTCCATTGAAGCTTCGCGTCTAGTGTGATTCCAAGAAAAATGGTGGTATCTACAAGACTCAGTTTCTCCCCATTTAAAATTACATTAGTATTTAATTGTTTGACATTTGGAGTCATAAATTTCATACATTTCGTTTTAGTGCCATTTAAATGCAAATTATTGCAAATTATATGCATAACGGAAATCTGTCCTGTAATTTATACTTGAATCATGATTACACAGCCAGACAAACTGACAGATAAACAAAAGTTATAAAATCTTATTAATAATTAATAAATTACTTTGGTGTCACCATCCTTTAGTTAGTCCTATAGACTTGCTTTTCCAGAAATTATTATAATTACTGACACGATTTATTATAATGTGTAGATGAATTAACGAATATAATAAAATATATTGTCGGGAGGCACAACTAATATGTAAATTACCGTCTTTTGTTGTTTCACCACTAATTTACGAGGGTGGATTGAAAAGTACTCGGCCTAACCAAGAAAATAAACACATACTAAATCAGTTATATTTTTATTTTTCTACATAATCACCATCAAGTTCAATACACTTTTGCCACCTCCCCTTCCAAGCATTTAGACCGTTGAAAAAAATGATTCTTCCTTAGAGTCAAAATATGCGTCTACAGCTGCTTTGACCTCGTCGTTTGTCGAAAATCTTTGACCTCCCAAGTGCTTTTTTAGGTTAGGGAACAGAAAGAAGTCTGATGGTGCCAGATCAGGTGAATACGGCGGATGCGGTAACAGTTTAAAGCCACAGTTGTGAATTTCAGCCATTGACCGTACTGACGTGTGAACACGGGCATTATCTTGATGAAACAGGACTTTTCTTCTGAGCATTCCTCGACGTTTTTCTTTTATTTCCTCTCGTACACGACGTAGTAAGGTGCAGTAGTAATCAGAGTTTATAGTCTGACCCCTTTCAAGATAATCAATCATAATCACACCTTTCGAGTCCCAGAATACTGAAGCCATCACCTTATTTGCCGACAAAATCGACTTAGCCTTTTTAGGGGGTGGTGAACCAGGTCGTCTCCACTGTTTTGATTGTTGTTTTGTTTCCGGTGTACAGTAATGAACCCATGTTTCGTCTATAGTAACAAAACGATTCAAAAAATCATCTGCATCGGCTTAAAATAACTCCAAACAGTCGCGTGAAATAGTCAATCGCGTTCTTTTTTGTTCAACTGAAAGCAGTCGCGGAACCCACCTCGCAGACACCTTGTGGAAACCCAACTCGTTGACAATGATGTTTTGAGTTCGTTCATAAGAGATGCCTATAATCTCGGCTATCTCTCTAATTTTTAATCTGCGGTCTCCCATTATTAAATCAAGTACTACAAGACTCAGTTTCTCCCCATTTAAAATTACATTAGTATTTAATTGTTTGACATTTGGAGTCATAAATTTCATACATTTCGTTTTAGTGCCATTTAAATGCAAATTATTGCAAATTATATGCATAACGGAAATCTGTCCTGTAATTTATACTTGAATCATGATTACACAGCCAGACAAACTGACAGATAAACAAAAGTTATAAAATCTTATTAATAATTAATAAATTACTTTGGTGTCACCATCCTTTAGTTAGTCCTATAGACTTGCTTTTCCAGAAATTATTATAATTACTGACACGATTTATTATAATGTGTAGATGAATTAACGAATATAATAAAATATATTGTCGGGAGGCACAACTAATATGTAAATTACCGTCTTTTGTTGTTTCACCACTAATTTATGACAGAACATGAGTAATAAATTCATATATTCATAATAAAGCACGCACCAGCTTTATTTGTGCAGAAAAATATGCTTGATCTCTCTCATCCATCCAACCATCACCGGTTACAGCCCTCCTCAAGTTAAAGCTCCTCAAGCTTAATTAAGGCCAAGGAATGTTAAAAACAATCTGAAAGAAGCGAAAGAGGTATGTAAGGATCGTGACACTTGGCGATCTCTTCTCTCTTGCTACCCCGTCAGGGATTGTGCGTAAAGATAAGTAAGTAAGTAAGTATTGTCTTGAACCACCTATATCCATCGACATCGATTACTTTTCAACTGTTGGTAAGTGGCTATTGTAGTTCATGAACACCTGCAACCTACTGCAAACAAAGAAGTCTATAGATGTGCTGTGACACAACCCTGCCATTACACCGGCTGCCTATAACCTTCAGAGCGCAATACAGAAGTGCTCGCACTGCTGCTTTGCGGCTTAAGACCATCTGGCCAGGTACCACCCAACTGACTTTAATTATATATGTGTAGTAGCTGGCCAGGCAGACGTCGTACTGCCCTCTCCGACTTTGTCCTATAAAAATACTTAAATTACCAATAAAATATATTGAGGGTCACTTAACGGGATAACAACTATCCTATATTTCAAATTGGACCAAACTGCACACAGTGTGCAAAATTTCATTGTAATCAGTTCAGTAGTTTATGAGTTCATCGCGGACAAACAATGTGACAAGTAATTTTTATATATAAAGATAAGGAGAGCTATTTGAATTCGGTTCTTAGAATCTTTTGGTATAAAATATAGTGTTTTTTGTCGGGTTTTGTAAGGTATAAAAAAGTCTTTCACTTTGTAGAACAGGGAGTCTAGATTATTGAAAACATGTTATCCCTTGTGCGCTAGGGATTACGTTTACAAGCTTCAATCAACTCACTAGTTCAGTAATGTCTGAAACTTTATTATTTTTGTTTCCTTTGAAATTTACAGAAAAGGCAAGTTTTATTGATATCTTTTTTTTTAAAGTAAGGGTGATAAACGAACACACTTGATGGTAAGTAGATGCTCCATAGACATCTACATCTTTTCTTGACTAAGAATCAAAATGCATATGTGTTGTCACCCCTGAGAACTGAGATGGAAGGCCTCGATTCCAGGTTCTCTACACTCATGATATAAAACAACAGCATTCAGCTGCTATTTTACGCTGGTATAATGTGAGAGCGTGGTTGTTCCCCAGTCAAGCAGACCCATTCGTGCTGCAATTATAATATAGCTGAAGCATGTCTCTACCACGGTAAAAATCTTCTTAATATATATAATTTTATTTATCCTCTATTTCTTTACTTTGTGTATATGTTTTCGGCAAATCCTGATTTCAGGCCAGACTATGTTGTCCTAGGCCTAATCGGTTTATCCTACGCGTGTCAGGATATACTAGTTTAGCCAAGGACAATCTAGTGTGGCCTAAATACTTTGGCATATGCAGAACTGATTGAATCATTGCATAAAATAACCTAAACTAACCTATTTTTTTCGTGGGGAAATCCTCATGGATACTTCCGGCTGCGGGGGCAACCGGAAGGTCATGCCGGACTCCTACCGGCTAAAACCCCACGGTGCCTCCTCGCACGTGCGCGCGAGGCCGCGGGAATCCAAATTCTTCCGCAGCCCCACACTAGTGCTGGCCCGGTCTGTCCAGGCCTCGTCTCCTGCACGGGGTAGTGAGATGTTGTACTACCCCCCTCCACGGCCTCCAACTCCACCTCCGCATCGGACCCCCCCGAGTTCGATGCAATCAATTGACGGTGCGGCCCCGTCTGAGTCGCGGAGGATAGGGCGAGTGGCGCATCGCCATACTAGCACTCCTCTTCCTCCGCGACTCCACCTCGGCTGCAGCGGTAGAGGGAGCGGACACCCCTCTCACAGCAGCCCACCGACACACATCCGTAGTGGGCTCGTCAAGCCCACTCGGAGTGGCCACCTCGGGCCGGCCCTACACCTCGGGCCAGCCAAAGGGTTTCTCTTTGTTCACCGCGGTTGACCAAGCCACGGCTACTAAGCCCCCCCCCCCCGCCACGACAAGGCCGGAACCCGTTCGGGGGGGGGGGGAGGAGGAACCTAAACTAACCTAACCTAACCTAAAAAAATTAGACCATACAAATTAACTGAAATTATAAAAAAGGAATCATGCATATAATGTTTTAAAGTACATATAGAAAAAAATGTAAGAACCCTTAAACAATTTGATAATGAGTAAGAATTTAAGACAAACTAAAATAGTTAAGACCCATTACAAAAATATTTTTTTTTAAATTTTTAAATAAATTAAATATTTATTTATGCTACACTAGATTGTCCTGGGTAAAACTAGTTTATTCTCACATACTAATTGGGCCTGAAATCGGGTTATGCAGGTAACATAATATATATTACGCAATTTACACGTTTCATACGTGGTAGAGCCATGCTGCAGCTATATGGGTAGTACAGTTGTAGCACGAATGGGTCGGCTCGACCGGGGAAGGACCACGCTCTCACAGAATACCAGCGTAAAATAGCAGCTCAACGCTGCTGTGTTTCGTATGGTGAGTGTAGAGAACCGGATACCTTTTTTACTGCATAAGAGGCATTCCATTTCGTCCTCACGGCTGACAACGCATCTGCATTTTGCATTCGCAAACAATGATACATGTAGATGTCTATGGGCCTCAGCAACCACTTACCATCTGGTAGACTGTGTGCTCGTTTGTCACACTATCCTATAAAAAAAACTACTTTGTTACGTTTAATCCAATCCCATGTGGTAGCAAGTGAGGTAAGGCCCAAGATGCTATGCACTTTAAAATAAGATAAGGCTTCTGTAGTGGGACGTTCATACACTGTTTACCTTATTCTTTTTATATTATTGCTTAATACAGTTATGATAACGTTGCGGTGCTGTCGTTGCGCCACAAGCAAAACACATCCAAGTCTAAATCGCGCTAACAAAGTTCCGAAGTTAAAGCAATATATATAAAATAGCTCCGAACTACCACTCGGAGCGTTGGCCGCTCCGCGGGCAGAACACCTTGCCCGACAAAAGATCTCCCCTTTTCCTTCTACCCGTCACAGTGGTGACCATCCGACGTGATATGAACACGCAACCAACAACCTTCGGTAACTACAACTTCAAAACTTTCGTCATCGTTCTCAAGTACCCCATTCATCCGCTTCCGAGCAGATATTGTCTGCAGTCTTCACATTCTGCTTTACAAAGGTTCATCGCAGCACTGGAATAATAATGATTCTTGTTCCTTCAAGATAATCTCTGCGCTACAGTGTTCGACATTGCTCTGAACCTTACTTCTCGCCTCTGCTTCACGGTACTCTCGCAGATTATACTTGCCTTCATCTCGACTCACCGTAGATTTATAAGGCAGACTTCTGGCACTTGCTCCGGCTCATCGTTTTCACCGGCATCACTTGCAAGTGCGTAGTATGGTATGCATTACACACCGGCATATCGTTCGCACCGGCGTCACTTGCCCTTACGCACACAGCATGGATTCCCCACCGGCATTAAGGGCGCACCGGCAATCGCACTGCACTATCGACCTTCGGTCTGCGCTGTCGTCGCGCCACAAGCGAAACACGTCGAAGTATAAATCGTGCTAAAAAAGTTCCGAAGTTAAAGCAGCATATATAGAATAGCTCCGAACTACCAATCGGAGCGTTGGCCGCTTCCCGGGCAGAATACCTTGCCCGGCGGGAGATCTCCCCTTTTCCTTCCACCGGCAACACGATAATAAGATTAGCCAAATATCCAGAAATTAACTTTCTAATTAATCCATCTTATGTTTTCTAAAAAATAATTTTATATTGCTACTTTGAAACAAACGGTTTGAAAAAATTTTTACGTGAACTTTCGGATGTTGATTTTGTATGTTGTCATGATAACTCCCGAAAAAATTGACTTATCGAGATCGTTTTTTTTTTATTAGCTACAGAATTACATCAACTGATTCCCTATTTCATATCAATAGCATAGTACGCGTAGTTAGTTAATAAAATGATTTTCAACTTTTATAAGTTTAATTGCTATTAAAATTTAAAGGCGCTTTCATATCAATCATCATATCTCAATAATACTAATCTCATAACATCATTAAATGATATTAATTGGGAAAAAACTAATGACATGACATGTCCCTCAGCGATATATAAATTTATACAGAGTAATTTTACACAATGCTATGAAAAATCTAAATTTCAAATAAAAATACAACCTAATATAAAACGAATAACTAATGATTGGATAAATAAAAAAATTATAAATGCATGTACACATAGGGATAAATTATTTACACGGTGGATAAAGGATACCGGCAATATGACTTTAAGGAAAGAATATAATAAATCAAGAAATTATGCTAATAAATTAATAAATAAGACCAAAAACAATAAATTAAGAGCTGAAATTATAAACAGTAAAAATAATCCTAGGCACTTATGGCAAATACTAAATAAAATAACAGGTAGAATTAAATCATGTATAGATGAGACATTAATAAAGGCATTTAAAGACAAAAACATAACTGACAAAGACATTGCAAATTCATTTGCTACCACATTTGAAAAAAGTGTCCATAAAATAATTCCCAATTGCCCTAAACATTTGCTTGATGAATCAGCCTACAGAAGGTCTGCTGATTTATCTATGAGATTTAAGGCGGCTGATTCCAACTCTGTAGAAAAAATTATTAATGCATTAAATACTTACAAAGCTCCTGGTTTTGATGGCATTAGAGCCATAGACATAAAAAATATTTGCAAAAAAATTAGTATAGCCATTGCTAATCTCATTAATGCAAGTATTAAGATGAGTAACTATCCCAATGGATTAAAAATCGGTATTGTCAGACCGATATACAAAAAAGGTGGAACATCGGAATACGAAAACTATAGGCCAATAACTATTCTTCCGACAATTGATAAAATTGCTCAAAAATATATTTGTAAACAAATTTATGAGTTTTATGGCAACAACAAAATACTACAAGAAAAACAATATGGATTTCAGCCTCATAAGAACACATCACAGTTGTTAACATCATTTACTAATAGTATATACAAACATCTAAACGAAAAGAAACACATATTTGTAGTATACATCGACTACAGTAAAGCTTTTGACACACTCAGGCATAATAAGCTTATAAATAGTTTGCATGATAGTGGGGTTAGAGGACCTTTATTAAATTGGTGCAAGGATTACCTTGCAAACAGGAAGTTTGTTGTAAAAGTAAAAGATGCAATAAGCAAAACTGTAAATGTAACTTTGGGTACGGCTCAAGGATCAGTGTTGGGCCCGTTACACTATCTCACATATGTTAATAACTTAATAAACACATTGAAACATTGTGAAATATATCAATACGCAGATGACACATGTTTATTTATAGCTGGGAAAAATATCAAGCACACCATGAGTCAACTGCAAGATGACTTTAACGTGTTAACCAAATGGTCGCATGATATGGGCCTAGTAATTAATTTTAATAAAACTAAAGTTATGTACATCAGTAGTACCAAAAACAGAAGCGACGATATACCCAAACTAATAGCTCATAGCCACCAATGCTTACATACCACAAGCGTGTCCTGTTGCTGTGTCAATATTGATGTAGTGGAACAACATACCTACCTTGGGCTTATCATTGATAGTCACCTTAACTGGAAAGGGCATATTGACCATGTATGCGACAGACTTCGAGGAATTCTAGCCAAATTTTGTTTAATAAAATACAAAATACCATTCAATATAAGAATACAATTATATATCTCATTAGCAGAATCCATAATATCGTATGGTCTTTCTAGCTATGGTAGGACCTACAAAACACACCTAGACCGTATTTACACCTTACAACTCCGTATTTTAAAAACCTTAGTACCAAAAACTGTCATGAACAAATTTAAAGACCAACAACATAATATCTTTAATTTTTGTAAAATATTACCTGTACATAATAAAGTAAAGTATATATTACTTATTGAAAATTTCTTTAATAAAAATCTACAAATTCCAATACAATACAATTTTAACACACGAAAGTCAAAGACGCCAAACTTAGCTTTACCAAAATTCATAAATCTATATGGAAAAAGAACGTTAGAATACATGATTCCCGATATAATAAACAAACTTCCATCAGAACTAAAAGAAAAAATTAATCAACGCAACATCAAAAATATATTAAATAACTATTTCTTAAGTAACCTATAATAAAAAAGATTTGTAAAATAAAAATAAAAAATTATATTATAAGTTACACATTAATATTCTACAACTCTATCAATAATATAAAATAAGTTTATCTTTAATATCATTAATTAGTACCAAAGTATGTGAACAGCCTGTATATGCAAACTCGACGCGTCAAGCCAGGTAGGCAAAGGACGCACTAAGACCCGAGAGCAAACCGGTTTCTTGACTGTACGGCGAGCGTGGTACAATGCGTGCATCACAACATTATGACATAATTATTACGAATAACAATTATTATATGTTTGTTGATGGCATCGGTATACGGTAAAGCTGTATAGCTTATGTTTATACCGTAAAATATCAATTTAAATATTGTCAAATTATTATCAAATAAATAAATAAAAAAAAAAATATTTTAGTCCTTGATAGACAAAGGACAAATTTTACCATACAGCCTGTATCGATTTTATACTTTGTGTAATCGATTTATTTTGGTAAACATTATAAATTTTTTGCCTGTAGGTAACACTACCTGTTAAAATAATAGAGCGCTAAAGGAGAATGCCAGATCATGCCCTACCTTGTACAAAAAAGGTAAAAGTATGAAAAATAATCTAATGAATTTTGAAGTTTTTTGTGATAAATCGTGATTTTGTACAACTTGCGGTAAAATATTATTTAAAAAAAAAGGAATTCAACAATTAATATTTACATCTCGAGTCTTTTCTAATAACATCTGCGCTTCTTTGTACGAATAAATACATACGTAAGCATAAAGTATCAAATAAAACATATTTCTATTGAAGTATATTATAAGTTGATAATAATCATAAATTGCATTATATAATTACTAAATAACAATCATTGATTTTCGTGCATTTTGTGAAATGATATACACACATTGTGTTAATATCGTAAGTACGTATGTCAAATTAATGTCGAATATTTTCACACATTGACTAATTTGTGCTTGTGGAATATATTGATTATGGATATATGACATTTTTGCTTGTGCAGATTCCCGCTTTCTTTACCGTTGCACTTTTCCCTGCTTTTGCTGACAACTTATGCTTTTATTTATATACGGACTCGATCACGCCTACTTATTAACTTACTGCTGATTACTACGGACATTCTGATAATTGCATCTACGCTGTTGAGGTGCACTAATTGTCATCTTTGCGTCGATAGTATGCAGGTGCATTTTGTATCCTCATTTCCACATACAATCTTAACTGTTCTTTCAACATGGAAAGCTTTGCAACAAATATATTTAGTTTTATGGATTTTTATATAGTTGATAATGTATAGTCCTGCTGTTGTCGTAAAATTAGTTACTAATCTGTAAATATTTACACCTTCGTCAGACACATGTCATAATAATATTTTTTTTATAGGATAAGGGTGACAAACGAGCACACAGTCCACCTGATGGTAAGTGGTTGCTGCGGCCCATAGACATCCACATCCATCCCCAATTACAAGTCAAAATGTAGATGCGTTGTCACTCGTGAGGACTAAGATGGAATGCCTCATTTCCAGTAAATAGGGCCTCCGGCCACCTGCACTCACCAAGCGAAACGCAGAGGTAAATCTCTACTTCACGCTGGTTTTCTGTGAGATCGTGGTACCACCCCGGTTCGAGCCGGCCCATCCGTGTGACAGCAAAAGCTGCCGCGTGGCTCTGCCATTATTAATATGTATCTTGAAAAATAATTTTGTAAATAATATAACTCGTTTACATGACTAGGACTTTGATTTTATGAAAAACAGGTATTGCTAGTCATATATTGTGTAAGGACCTTTTAGATCCTATACAAGATAACCCTTTTTCCAATGTTACTGATAATTATAACATTATTATGCACCTTAAATTCTTATATTCCAATTTATATAATATATCTTTAACGCGTGACAACTTATATTTTGAAATTACAATGAACTGCAACGAATGCTGTTCTAAAAAATAAGACAAATGTTATTATAAAAGTCTAGTTTAAAAAAATGGCAATTTCTAGAGACTTCAAATTATATAATTTGAATGAAGGAATAAAGTACAAAAAGATATTGCATACGGCATTCTTGTACACCACACTTTTGGGTGGGGCAAAGTTCTATAGAGAATAATGATTTCTTATATTTACGCGAACACTACACGTTTAAATAAAACTAATTTTACGAATTTTATCGCGTATATTAACTTATTTTATATTCCCGACGTTTCGGGCACTTTTCAGCACCCATGGTCACGGGGGTCTGAGGTGTATGACGTACCAATGTCATAGCTAACCACGGCTACCTTCAGATTAAGAATTATTAATTTTTGTTCCGATCTACGCAGTATGAACTTACAGTGTCATGAAGTCTTGCAGTTGTATGCTTGGGTTGGAATTTAATTTTATTAATTATGGGATTCCAAGCAGATTGTAGCACACAGCCTCTCTCTATTGAAATTAGGATGTTTTTTAATTTTAATAGCCTCGCGAATCATCCTGGGGAGGAATCGGTGTTCTTTAGCAAGGATTTGTGGACTATCAAATCTAATGTAGTAACGGGGGCGATCCTGTACGTGTTCACAGACTGCAGACTTCCCGGAACGTCGATTCTTCACATCAGCTATGTTTTCCTTAAAGCGGGTTTTTATGGATCTTTTAGTTTGTCGTTTATAAGAGAGACCACATTCACAATCAAGCTTGTACACTCCTGCATCTTGCAGAGGAATATTACACTTGACTGATGGTAAAAACTGACTAATCTTCTTCGGCGACTTGAAGTATGTTTTAATGGAAGCACGCTTCAAGATGTAGCCAATCTTGTCAGTGACGCCTCTGACATATGACAGTACAGCAGGCACTCGCTCGACTGTGGCCGGCTTCACTCGTTCACTGTAACGTAGGCGCGGGACCCGCAGCTTATTGTCGCGGAAAACTTGCTTGACGTGTTGGAGCTCGGCGGCCAAGTGTTTACTGTCACAGATCCCTCGTGCTCTCTGAAACAAAGATTTACCCACGGTAGCTAACAGTGAAGGATGGTGGTGAGAATCACCGTTTAAATATTTATCTAAATGGGTCTTTTTTCTATACACAGTGTGGCTCAAGGTGTTATCAGGATTCCGAATTACTAACACATCCAGAAAAGCTAAAGAATTGTTTGCCTCTAACTCCATAGTGAACTGAATTTTAGAATTTAAGGAGTTAAGATGATCTAAAAATGCAGTTACTTTATCTAAAGGTAGAATTGTGAAAGTGTCGTCTACGTACCGCTTGTAGAATCTTGGCTTTACAGGAGAAGTAAGCAGGGCTCTCAATGTCCTCCATAAATATATCGGCGACAATAGGAGATACAGGTGAGCCCATCGCCACTCCATCTACTTGCTTGTAAAACTCCTCCTTCCACAATAGGTAGCCAGATGTAAGGCTGTTTCTGAGTAATGCGGCATATTCTACGGGCATGTTGTTTTCCTCTAGTCTTCTAGTAACAATCGAGATGCAGTCCTCAACAGGTAAGCATGTGAACAGAGACTGCACATCAAAACTGACCATAGTTTCATTGTCTGCCAGATTTAGGTCTTTAATCTCGCTGACAAAATGGTAGGAATCCTTTGTGTGTGCTCTTGTATATCCCCTGAGCGGTGAGAGTATATTCGCTATGTGTTGAGCCAATCTGTAAGTTGGTGAATCGATTTGGCTCACTATGGGACGTAGTGGAGCATTGGGCTTGTGTATTTTTGGTAACCCATACAATTTCGGTGGTTTTGCACACGTAGATATTATCGATTTTACGTCAGATACAGGTGAAAATCCTAGTGTGGGGTAACGTATTTAAAAAAAGAATAGCTGTCACTTTAATTATTCCTTATATTTTAATGTGTATCTCGGTCATGGAAAATACAAAAGTTTCACTCATAAAATATTAACAAAGTATGACATTGCTAAATATTCAAATAGATCATTATCAAATTTTATATTTTTATATTTAATGTTTTATGCCGTGTAATCGTGGTTTAAAATAATCAACTTCTTGCTCATGAGACGTGCAATTTCTGTTTAGTGTCGGCTTAAAATAATCCATTTACCCATTATCATCCTGTAGGTATCGTAAGAGACGATCAAGGAAACTTGAAACAGGAGGAGATTGGCAGCAGAATATTCCTTATTAAGTTTAATAATAATAAAAAATGCGTTAACTCTCCTGCCTGTCAAGCTATGGCAAATATGATGTACGAGGCCTAGGCCTTTTGATAGGTTGAATGAACTTTATTTTCCCGCCGCAAGAAGTATGTCATTTTAATTTCGTAAATGGCCTGTGTCAAATTTCATCCAAATAATTTTTAAATTTACGTGTGGCGGAGTCCAATCGTCCTCACAAATGTTCACACGTTATATAATATAAGCATAGCACAGTTACCTCTGGTAAATAGAGTAACGGCTTGCGTAAAATAGCTAATTGTATTTAATTTAAAACATTGGGGATAATCCTTGCAATTCGCAACAATAGTTAAAATTACTCGAGACATTCGATAAGCGCTATCTGCGATGACGCGATGACTTTATTAATATAACAGTCTGCCTCGTTGGTCTAGTTGTTGTAAACACGAATGCTAATCATGAGGTACCCCGGGTTCGAATCCCGTTCAGATCGGGCACAAAAAAATCGGTTATTGAGTTTTTCCGTCGAGAAATTCTCAGTAGCTGCCCGAAGTCAGGAAGTTGGCAGTGTCTCACCCCCGTGCACTAAAGCTAGAAAAGCACGTAAAGCCATGGGTCCTGCGCCTGATCTCTCTCCGGTCGTGTTGGGTTGCCGTCATTGAACGATGAGAGTGAGAGCATAGAGAGTTAACCTGTATTTGAGCATACACTTGGGCACTACAAGGCGAAATCCGATAATATTTTATCTCCGTATAAAAACTTAATTATCTAAAAGTATCACACACTACGTAGATACGATAATATACAAAATGATACATTCACTTAAAATCCTTCAAGTTAACTAGACGTTTTTTTTGGAGCGGATTGTTTATACAGAGTGTTACCTACAATGAGTTGGCGTATATTGTTTCTAGATTTGCTAGACGGCTCGTCAGAATAAGATTCATATTTTGATTTTGATGTACGTGTTATATTAGCATTGAATAAAAGGCGAAGAATTTAGATAGAGCGTCATATAAAGCTTAAAAAGGACCGAAGCGAATTTTATAGCATTTTCTCAGCGACTATTCTGTATTTATCTACAGGTAAAACCTATGTCATATTTGTATCTGCAGATGTATATGCGGATATATTTGTATGAGAAGATAATATTGTCACCATCTTTCGATATAGTCGGTGCTTACAGATACTTAACGATAAATATAAATTATCTCCGGTGTGTATGTTAGTTAATTGAATTTCATAGAGAGCGATATTGAAAGATATGGGCTCAAATACAGATATCTTATCGTATCTGAGTAGTGTGCGACTCGCTTAATCCTGTCCTACGCTGATGGCTAGTCTCCGTTGAGGATGGCCGCCGTGATCGAAATTCGGTCTGAAGGACATTATTATTATATAACAGTGTTCAACAGGCCACCCAAAATAATTCTATAATATTTTTGGAAGTTGAAAAACAGTAACATACATAACTATCAAGATTTCGTAACTACGCGCTAACAGAAAGCTCATTACAACCACTAATTAGACGGCTTTGTCTAATGTGTACATTATAAGTAGCATTATTACTATATGCGAAGCAATTTGTCACGTCAGCAAAGTTTGCCTTGTCATCGCTCAAATGTTACGAACTAGGTTATTTTAGTGGAGACAGACGGGATTACGTATGTGTGTCTCAGCAAAAATATTGGACGCTGGCGAAATACTTAGTGAGTGTGGATACCTACTGAAGAATGAAAATAAATGGAATTGAATTGTCTGTCTATTACAGTTCAATTCTATTGCACCAAAATAACAGACATTTGTCGAGCTCAGGGGGTATTTTCCATGCCACTCAGACAGAGATAACCATTTTTAAAAAAAAATCTGTCTGTTTGTCCAGGCTAATCTTATAAATCAATTGTAATGAAACTTATAAGCAGCTAGAGAGAAATGGCAGGAGGTACCCAGGCTATATTTTATCCTTCTTGACATAGCTCTACCTCTATATCATCATCATCATCATTACAGCCCTACACAAGTCCACTGCTGAACATAGGCCTCCCCAAAGGAATGCTATAATGCCATATATAACATAGCTCTATATATCTCATCTTAATTGAAAAAGTGTAACGATTGATAAGGCGCATTATTTGAATAATGCTCTGTGGGCCGCGGGATCGAATTCCGCATAGAAGAACTGTTTAGATGCCTGTTCCTTTGTAATTTATGAAGGTATAACGTATCTACGACACTGAAGAATTTAATTAATATATGAATAAATTTACCACTAATTAAAATTTAATTAAAGCTTCTCCCAAGTTCTAAAGATTGATGAAAACGATCATTATAGATGACAGTGAAACTATTATCAGAAAAATCGGCTTTTAGCTGTTTGTATAATAGCTCTCGAAACAAGTAGTATTCAGTATTATCATTGTGTCGTAAATTCCACTATTGGAAATAGGTCTCCTCCGTCGTCGGGAGTACGATAAGTGGATTGACGCTTGCAGTACTGGTACGTCTGGACGTCTCGCATCTTTAACCCTGCTGCCCGTCGTCGGTCTGGATGTTTACATCTACCGTAAGCGTGATTTTATATCACCACTAGCGATCCACCCCTGCTTCACACTGTTGATTTCTGCGCCACATACCGGGTCCAACTGTGAATATATACCATTCTCTAACCAACTTAATTACACACACACACAATTTCATCAAAATCGGTACGGCCGTTTAGGAGGAGTTTAGTCACATACACACACACGGGAAGAAGAATTGTATAAATATAATATGCATGTATTATACATATAAGCTTTCCTATTGAATCATTCCGTCTATTGATGAAAACCGCATCAAAATCCTTTGAGTAGTTTTAAAGATCAAAGCGTGCAAACGGCGGGAAGTGACTTTGTTTTATACGTAGTATAAGAAGAGATAAGAGAAGTGATGTATTAGAATTTAGAAGCCATATATTTATTCTAGCAATTCCCGTAGTCTCGACTTACTCAAACCATCACCAAAAATAAATATAGCTTACTAATAAATTTCATATGGATCTCGATCTCGAACCCTTTAGTTGAGAACTCGAGAATGAAATATGGAAAGTGTAGTAGTAGTAGAATGGTAGCACAAATATCCCAAATTTACATTTAGTAGAGATCAAGGGAAATTCGCATCAACATGTGCGGAAATAAAGCTGCACAAAACTTCATTATCATCTAAGTTACGAGGACAACAACCAACTTTCACCAGTTTATATATTTTTTATATTTGAACGAATGCTACCCGTGAAATTGGTCTGGTGTCCCCGTGACCATGGATCCGTATCTATCGTTACGGGGAGGCCGGATCAATTTCACGTAATATATGTATGTGCTAAGAAATCAAAAGTACGGATATTTGAAATAAGTAAAAATAAACAAGTGTTGGGAATGAGGGTAAAATAATAAATAAATATATAGACGAATTGACTGTGAAACTGTAATCTTCCACTCTATCTAGCAGTATAAAAGTATTGCGCATATCTCTAGATGAGAGTGGCACTCGGAACGTTGGCGGAAGAATCTATGCTTCTAATTATGCTTATGACAAGAATCATGCCATCATTTTAAATGCAAAACACTATTTAACGGAATAAACCGATTTTTTTTTCAAAAAAGGCGCTCTCTTGAAGAACTACAGACCGATTTTCCTAATGAGCCGCATCTATATGGTGTTTTCGAGAGACATTACAAAACGCCTCGCACGCGGACTCGACGATATCCATCCTCCCGAACAAGCCTGTTTTCTTATACGACATATTAAGGAGGTATAATATTTATATGTCCATTAAATTTGCTTATTGTTGAGGGATCAGTCATCATTGTAAGAGCGATCATTCGAGTCTCATTGTCGTTATTATGCCCGTTGGGCTAAAACGTTATCTCGACACTGAGATTTTTTTTGTATTATTCTAAGCCAGCGCTTAACTACAATCCCACCTGCTGGTATGTGGTGATGTAGTCTAAGATGGTGAAGTGCACTGACTTAACAAAAACCTTTTCATTCTTGCCTTGAAGACACCCACAATGTAATTGGATCGAAAGACAGATGTTGGCAACTTATTCCACTCCTTTGTAGTACGCGTGATGAACGACGTAGTGAATCGTTTAGTTCGAATGCGTGGGAAGTCAGCAACGAATGGGTAGAGACTGGCCGAACATCTGGTTGTCCGCTGGTGGAAAAGAGGGGGAGGAATTAAATTATGCAATTCCTGCGCACATCCGAAATGCATCCTGTAGAAAACCGAAAGGCTGGCTACTTTGCGCCTGTGTTCGGCTGGTAACCAATAAGCCTCTTAGCACGTTTTTCCAAAGCTGCTAGGTGGTATTTGGCAATACCAGCCCATATATGGCAGCAATACTCCATGCACGACCAAACTTGCGCTTTAGCAGCAGTAAGCAGCTGTCCCGGCGTGAAATATCGCCGCACCTTTGCAAGGATTCCTAGCTTCCTTGCAGTTGCTTTGGCCTTGGAGTCATTGCACCACCCGAAGTTCATATTTGAGGATATCTCAACCTCAACAACTGAAGGTGGTCAGTGTATTCTAGTGATACATTTCAGAAAGATGCTGCCAAGGTGTGCTGGCTCCTTTTTGCAGTGCAGAGATATGCTTGTGTTTTATAGGCGTTAAATTTCACAAGATTGGCATCGCCCCTTTCAGAGACTGCCTCTACTTTCTGACTGGATTTGATCGCGACTGGCTCGAGGACTTGATTGAGATCTCTCCACAACTGTGCTATGCTGCTCTACTGGGTATAAGCATATTATTAACATGCAGCTGGAAGAGAGTTGCGGAGAGAACGGACCCCTAGGAACACCGGCGTTAGTCGCCACAGGATCGGATGAGCAGCCATCGACAACGACCCGGAGACCATCCACTAAGAAAGTCCTTTACCCAGTCAGTCAGGCCAGGGGATATCCCGTACGCAGGAAGCTTACTCAAAAGGCTAGCGTGCCAAACTCTGTTAAAGGCCTTCGAGAAATCAAGGGAAACAGCAAGTGCTTCCCCACTGTTCTCAAGTACCTCACTCCACACGTGTGTGTCATAAGCTAGAAGGTCGCCAGTTGACCAATTTCGGCGAAACCTTTATTGCTGGTCACTAAGGAGGTCATTCTGTTCTAGGTATGTCATTAAGCGGGCGATAATCGAAAAAATCGTTCATAACTCCCATATTTAAAAGTGGTAATAAGGACGATATTCCAAATTACCGTCCTATTTCAAAATTAAGCTCAATTGAGCCAAAACTATTTGAGAAAATTATTTTTGACACACTCTCTCAAATAATTCAATCAATTATAATTCCTGAACAGCATGGTTTTATAAGTCGAAAGTCTACAGAAAGTAATCTCTGCGAATTCCTTGATCATCTTTATACTGCTATGGACAGCGGACTGTAGGTAGATTGCAGTGTACACCGATTATACAAAAGCATTTGACAAAATTTCACATGATATTTTGATACATAAATTAGATGAAATCGGTGTACATGGTGATTTGTTTCGATGGATATCCTCTTATCTTAGAAATCGTAGTCAGGCGGTTGCAATAAAGGGATACTGTTCATCATTTTTCCCAGTTTCTCCAGGTGTTCCTCAGGGTTCTCATCTTGATCCACTACTGTTTATAATATTTATAAACGATGTTATATCCTGCTTTCATAATTCCGAAATTCTCCTATTTGCAGATGTTTTGAAAATTTTCAGGTCTATTAAAACTATAGAGGACTGCCGTCTACTTCAAGAAGATCTGTGTAGGCTTAGTGCTTATTGTCAAGCAAATGATCTTTGCTTGAATATTAGGAAATGTAACATTATCTCATTTACCAGGAAAAAGAATCCCATCCTCTTTGATTATAAGCTTGATGATAATTTACTAAACAGAGCTAATGAACTGCGTGATCTTGGTGTTCAGTTGGATAGTAAGTTGTAACTGAGATCACATATTAATATCATAACTAAAAGAGCTTATAAAATACTAGGTTTCGTTATGCGTATCTCAAAAGATTTTAAAAAGTCTTCAACAGTTATCATACTATTTAACACTCTGGTGCGGTCTATTCTTGAGTATTGTTCTTCATGTTGGAATTCTCAATACAAAGTTTATATTAAAATGATTGAAACAATCAACAATAAGTTTCTGCGTCACTTAAAGCGATATAATTCTTCTGTAGACTCCATTATTGATAACTTAGACAGCAATACCCTTGAGAAATGCCGTGATATAAGAGATCAAATGTTGTTGTACAAATTGCTTCATAATATCATCGGCTCTCCCCTACTTTTAGGCAAAGTGAATCTTGCGTGTCACAGGTTAGGTGCACGAAATAAACCTCTTTTTGCATTACCTAAAGTTAAAACAAGGTATGCCTCAAATAATTTTGTATCTCGTACATGCAAAAAGTTTAACTTAAAATATTGTAAATTAGATATATTTTACCTTGAATATGATAGTTACAAAGAAAATATTGTAAAACTTAATGTATAATTGGTAGTATCACTTAGAGTTGTAAATATAATGTTACTTTTAACTGCTTACTACTTAATGTTTAATTTATGAATATGTCGGGATCAGCACCATTGCACGTGCGTTGCGGTACCTGTCGGTGCAGTTAGACAGAATTCTTGTAAATAATACGTGTTCGGCACACCTGCGCCATGTACCTGCGGTGGCGCCCGTCCTGCTTGTATAAAATGAACGGAGCGGCCGCCGTTAAGGCAGTCTTGGCTCTGACGTGAATTGGTGCGCTTGTCGTATGCCGTTACTGGTTTAACCTTGACTCGTTGGATAATTAATTCGTGTAAACGAATCAATTATTATTCCTAACTACAAAATTAGTCTCTGTACTATACTCAATTACACATTTCTACATCAGAAGTGGGATAAAGTCCCCATTTTTGCCCACATATAATCTTCGAATAGTATGAGAATTATTACATTTGTAGAAGACTGTAATGCATTCCGCATTGATGAATCTGTTTTTATGTTAAATACCGTAATGAAATTTGCTATGCTACTTACGATATTTTCGTATCATTAAAGTGTAGGGAAAAGATAAAGTGAAATTTTTTGTGCCATTTTTTTTAATTTGTTCGATTTGTATTAAAAGTACCCCGCAAATATTTTCATTATTTCTTCATGTACCTAAATATGTTAACAAATGTCGAAAGAAGTTGGAGGCTTTCTAATTAACTTATTCAAGTTATGGTGTAATTTGATAGTTCACGCGAAACATGATTATCATTTGCTATATTTTGAAGTTCAAAACGTTTAAGGGATGTACCAAAATAAAGGATTAACTTTAACACGCTATGAATTGAAAATAATAAGTGACATTTTTGTGTTCTAATGTGTTGATCAGTGTTGCAGTTTGCTCCGAATATTATGTCGTCGACGAGATTGGGGTTTGATGTCGAGGGATTCGTAGAAGTCTCTACAACAATGGTCTATGAGGAAGATGTAGTGACGGCTAATCGAATATGGTCAGGTACGGCCGAGCGCTGGTAAGATTGAGCCTACACCGCTACAGTCAGTAACTTATCGGCTGATCTTACGGCAGGGCAATTCAAGCGGCCGCCGAACAAATGGTGCTTTGGCGCTGTAAATGGACGTCTGAGGTCGACTTTCGTAGATTTTGCGCAGTTGCCTCCTTCCCTTTGAAATATGTTGTGGTATTTGCCTCTACACATAGTTTCTGTTTTTTTTTTTGCAATATTTTCAAATGTCATACAGTTGCCGTTTCTTAAGAGAATATGTGATGAATTTTGGAAGCTCGGAATTCCATGGTTTGCAATACGTTTATCTCGATTTCTTTCAATTTTGCAAAGCAGTGCGACGATTTGCTAGCGCTAGTACGGCGCGACGGCTCGCTGGCGCGAATGTGGAACGAACGCAGTAGAACTAAAAGCTGGAGTGCGTTTGCCCGGAGGTAGCCATATCGGCGCCGTTCATGACTTAAATGAAGTCTGGGATGGTCGAACGTTGTAATATTTAATAAGAGTTAATATATGTTAGCAGGTGGTGATAACTGATAGACCGTATGCTGTGCACTGTCAACCGCACGAGGACGTGCGACAGTCAGAGGTAGCCGTGTCTGCATCTAGAAAATACTAGAGACGTTGCAACACTCTAGCGAAGTAATTATCCTGGAGCAGGAAAGGAACATGAAGTTGCAGGGAGGCTGGTCTGTGCTGCACTGGGATGTGTTGTGTTGCTGTTGGTTTACATACTTAGGTGTTATCATATCACTACGTTCCTCACGATACAATTTTGTGTGATTGTGAGAGGGACATGTTTGCGGTATGGTTGGTCTGTAACTGTTCTGTACTGAATTGAAAAAAAAAGAGAGAGTAAGAAAAAAAAGTGGTTCTTACTATCATTGTAGGGCGTTTGCCGGTCCAATGATATAGCTACAGGGAATAGTGATTCCGGACTAGCAAATAGTACTTGAAAAAAAAAAAAGAGTAATAAAAAAAAAGTTCTTACTATCATTGCAGGGCTTTGTGCCGGTCCAATGATATGGCTATAGGGAATAGTGATTCCGGACTAGCGAAAACAGTACGTGAAAAAAAAAAGAGAAAATAGAAACGCTACAGATTTATCATTCCGATCTCGCATACAGTTGATTAAAGTTTTGTAGGGCTTACTGCCGGATCTAAACTGATTGTCACCCAAGTCTGAAGGGTCAATATAGACCGGACCAGACGCTGTTATGTCAGAATAGTCGAACGATGTTTTTTTGTCTACAGATAACTAAAATTGTGATGGAGCGCGTGCGAGGACGCACGCATGTCAGTATGGCCGTGTCGGGATCAGCACCATTGCACGTGCGTTGCGGTACCCGTCGGTGCAGTTAGACAGAATTCTTGTAAATAATACGTGTTCCGCACACCTGCGCCATGTACCTGCGGTGGCGCCCGTCCTGCTTGTATAAAATGAACGGAGCGGCCGCCGTTAAGGCAGTCTTGGCTCTGACGTGAATTGGTGCGCTTGTCGTATGCCGTTACTGGTTTAACCTTGACTCGTTGGATAATTAATTCGTGTAAACGAATCAATTATTATTCCTAACTACAAAATTAGTCTCTGTACTATACTCAATTACACATTTCTACAAATACCATTTAGTTAGTTTTATTCTTTTATATTTTTAAATTTTATATAACATAATATTGTGGTGGTGGACTAAAAGATGAAATTCCTACAGCCTGTAATTATACTAGTAGATAAGGGTCTAGACCCTTAAGAACAGCATAATAGAATCGAATAAAATAATAATTATTCAATGATTTCTTATATTTACGCGAACACTACACATTGAATAAAACTACTTTTACGTATTTTATCGTGTTTAATTAACTTATTTTTCTTATTTTTATTAATTCCCGACGTTTCGGTTGCTTTACAGCAGCCATGGTCACGGGGGACTGAGGTGATTGACGTCCCGATGTCAGGGTTAACCCGGAGTACCTTCAGCTTCTTTAATTATTAATTTTGGTCCGATCTATTTATCTTTAGACACAATATATAACTTTATAATACTTTTGTACAACTTTTATGAATTATTATAGAACCTGTATAGTAGCGATCACCTCATCCTCAGGGGTTATTTTAATTTATTTTACACATTCATATTATAATAACCCATTTTTGTTCACTGTTTCTTTAATAAAAATTTATAAAAATTTTAATAAAGCAATGCGGTAATGTAAAGGGTTTAAGGCATTCGATGAATCTACTGCTGTACATTTTTATGTATATAATATAAACAGTTAATTTACTTTAAACATGTATACAATAATAAATCTCGTTAATTAACGAGATTTACTTAAGAAACATGTAAACCCCGCTAGTAAGACATTTTCTTCGCTGCGTATGCTTTATTTCTAAATTAAATTCCACAGCGCAACACACCATTAGTATGAGTTCTACATTTGCGAACTTCGTAATAAATAAAATAGGCAGAAATAGTTGGAATATCAAATATATTCACCTATTTTGTAAATTCCTTTGAGCAATTTTTGTCACCCTGATTTTACTGCTGAAACTAGCTTACTTTCTCTGAAATATTTATTATTTATATAACATAAAATATATTTCACTTATAATATATAAATTCATACTGGCCATTATCATATATTTTTGAATGATTTTGTCCAACAGATGTACTGCACGGAAGGAATTCTATTTCCGTTGTAGCATTGTGCAGTATAAAAGGCGGTAATAAGGTCACGGCCTTCATTTATGAAAATTCCTTTTTGAATGACAATACACACGATCGACATATGAAAATTTTTACCACATTTGTAGGCTATGGCTTGTTTATTGAAAACTATTATTTACATAGCATACAAATATAAGATATTTATTGTAAGAATAACCAAAAACCCAAGGTAAAAAACTAAAATTATTCATTCCTCCTTACGTGGGTGGCCTGAAAATTTTCCGATCTAACAAAGATACAAGACATTTTTTCTTAAAAGTTATTTTCATTTTCTTCATAGTCTCCTTGTAACTCTACACACTTTTTCCAGCGATGCTCCCATCTATCTAACCCGTCCAAATAGTACTCAGCGTTTTTCCCTGCACAATAATTGTTTTTAGATGAGGGAACAAAAAGAAGTCGTTGGGGTGGGCAGATGGTCAAGCTGTTAAAACCGTAATTCGTGGATTTTTGCCATGGCAACCGCTAAGTGGTGAAACAGAATTTTCTTTTTCTACAAATGTGGCCGTTTTCCGCAATTTCTGCTTCAGTTTTTCAAGTTATGATGCGTAGTATGCTCCTGTAATGGTTTTTCCTTTTTGAAAATAGTCGATTAAGGTAACTCCATGACTATCCCAAAAAATCAGTCGCCATCACTTTCCCAGCCGAAAAAACAGTTTTTGTTTTTTTTTTGGAGCCTGTTTCTCCTTTGCAGTCCACTGTTTGATTGTATATGTGTTCCGGCGTTTTCATTCACATTTTTTTTGTTATAAGTGCCATATAACCATTTTTTACATGGAATAAGGGTGACAAACGACCACATAGTCCACTTGATGGTAATTAGATGCTGTAGCCCATAGACATCTACATTTAACGCACAAGAATCAAAACGTAGATGTGTCGTTACCCTTGAGAACTAAAGTCAAATGCCTCGTTTCCAGTAAAAGGGGTATCCGGTTTTCTACACACATACACGAAACATAGCAGCACTAAGATGCTATTTTACGTTGGTATTCTGTAAGAGCGTGGTCCATCTTTGGACATGAACCTCAACCACTGTACAGAGGGTTTGCCTCGCTTAAGCAAGCATATTAAGCTACCAAGGCAGACTGATCTGCGATCGGAATAGGCACCACACTTTTCGCACGTTTGACACTGCTCCTTTGCGCCTCATTTCTTTGTATTTAAAATGAAATGAAATATTAAAAAAGATACTGCGTATTTTTTATCCAATCAGGTCTATAACTCTGGTGTTTATGATGTCAAAATTATGTGAGTTCCTAATATTGCAGTGGAACCTTAAAAAGTAAATTTCTTTCACGGTTTTCTGTCTAAAAACAGGTTTCCGTCAGTTACGTGGCGAGTGACGCAAGGGTTATTTGATATTTTTTATTCAATATACAAATACTAGGAAACCAGAGCAACAGGAAAGAAATTCGTATATTTCTCATTGATTAAATTACGGGGAGAGTAGGCGAGCGAACTGAATCCGATCCATGCCAGCGATATTGAAATGGTTATTTGCATGAAAACTTTTTTAATATATTGCGAGAGTTTGGCATTTCACAATGCACTGCAAACATTTCCTACTCTTAAACCAGAGATGCAGGGGATGCCTGTGCCATGCAGACGTATGTATTTTTTTTCTTGAAATTTTAATTTAAGAAGAAACAAATGTTACAAAATGATTGAACATTTTTATAACCTCTAAATATAAAACCGTCTAAGTATAACATCCTACTAACAATATAAACGTGAAAGTTTATGAGGATGTAAATGTATGGATGTTTGTTAATCTTTCACGTAAAAAACTAACTAAAAAACTGCTGATCGGATTTTAATGAAATTTTAACATTTCTACTAAATAACTATTGATGAAATGAATACTGTTCTCATCTCTGGGCCGGGGCACCCCAGTGCCAGCTCCTTCCACTTGACCGCATCCAGCGCAGAGTGGTTCGAATCGTCGACGAACGAGTTCTTTCTGATCGACTCGATACGCGGGCACTGCGTAAGGATGTTGCACCTTTTTGCATTTTCTATCGAATTTACCACGGGGAGTGCTCTGAGGAATTGTTTGAATTAATTCCAGTCACCAAATTTCACGAACGCACATCGCGTCAAAACTCACGATATCATCCTCACCATCTGGATGCTTGGCGGTCCACAACTGTGCATTTTACTAGGAGTTTTCTTCCTCGTAAAACTTCTCTGTGGAATTGTTTACCACCGGCGAATTTTCTGGAACGATACGACTTAAGGGCCCTCAAGAAAAGAGCTTACACCTTTCTAAAAGGCCGGCAACGCAGCTGCAATTCCCCTGGTGTTGCGTTTGTTCATGGGCGGCAGTAATCACTTACCATCAGGTGAGCCGCATGCTCGATTGCCCCGTCTTCTATAAAAAAAATGTCGTCTTATCAAGTCGTGCGTTTGGGAGATTCTTATTTATTAGTTGAAGAAAGGGGAAAACGAGCTTTAGGTTCATGATGATTAGTGTCGATCGCCGCCCATGAACACACACCAGGGGAATTGTGGGAGCGTTGCCGGCCTTTTAAAAAGGAGTATGCTTGTTTCTTGAAGGTTCCTAAGTCGTATTAGTCGACGATTTGCCTAAATCGTCACCAATGGCAGTATAATTGCTAATCCCAGTTATCGGATGTGATTAGTGACATAATATTTATGAGAATCAATCCAAAATCCAGTAATATATTAGGTACCCGTTGTATTATGTGGGTAATGATAATTATTTCTTCCAGAACGAATCTCGGTCACGGCTATTAGCCTCAATGGAGATTAGCCATCTGCGAGGACAGAATTGCGACATGAATGTTTGCACAAACACGGGTGTACTCTCTAATCTTTTTATCAATTAGACCAGGTAGGTAATCCCTTGATGCGGATCCACTCAACGCACACAAAAATTTCATCAAGATCAGTCCAGTCGTTTCGGAGAATTTCAGTGATAAATGCACTGAAACAGACTGGAATTATAATATTAAATAATACCGGGATAGGATCACGCTCTCACAGAATACCAACGTAAAATATTAGCTTAGTGTTGCTGTATTTCGTATGATGAGTTAAGAGAACCGAAGATCCTTTTCACTGGAAACTAGGCATTTCACCTTAGTTCTCAAGGTTGACTATATATCTGCATTTTGATTCTTAATCGAGGATAAATGTCTATGGGCCACAGCATCTAATTACCATCAGGTGAACTGTGTGCTCCTTTGTTATCCATGGAAATGCCTTTATGTTGTGAAAGGTGGCTAATTGAATTTTGGGTTTGTTACTAGGCAGCACCTATTACTTTTTTAAACGAGACTTTAGACTCTACTGGCGCCTTTCGACATTACGGACATGCCGCAGACAATAAAAGAGACAGAGACAACCGCTAGACCAACGAGGCAGTCAAAATTATGCGGTTAAGTAGAAGAGAAGACACTTTACCAAAATAAAAATATTGCTAATAAAGTAACAATAAAAAACATGTTATCTAAATTAAAGCGAGTAATAATAATACCATCCTTAACACACAAGTTTATTTTTTATTTTTGTTACAAACACAGTTAACCTTTAGACAATAAAACAATAAATTTTACAGCGCCGAAGCGCTGCAATTAATTTACTATTACTATATGTAATAAATCAATAAAATTATTTTTTTTTCAATTTTACAGCGACATAACTTTATTGTACAAAGTTCTTCCATTCATCACCGTTTCGGGAGAATCCAATAAAACACACTTGCTTGTATTTGAAAGAGCTCAACGAATGATTTAGAAAGAAGCATTTTTAAAGCTAAAATGTTTCTCACACAGTACAGAAATCAATTATATATTTTGTCTACAATTTAACAAAAAACACACTTGCATTGTTTTTACACCAAATTTATTACAAACGAGAAGAATAACTAATAAGGTATGCGAATGAAAGCAAAATCTAATTTTCTCCTAAAAATACACACACTCACACACACACACACACACACACACACACACACACACACACACACACACACACGCACGTACGCACGCTCGCGCGCACTCACGCACGCATGCACGCACGCACGCTCGCACGCAAGCGCACTCGCAGGCACGCATGCATGCACGCAAGCACGCACGCATGCATGCACGCAAGCACGCACGCATGCATGCACGCAAGCACGCACGCATGCATGTACGCAAGCACGCACACACGCACGCACGCTACATGCCTTGATCGTCGATCTCCATTTCAAGAGTAGGTATATTTTGTATTAATAACATAAAAAATAAATAGATATTCATAAAAGTAGGAAAATAAAAAAAGTTAAAAAATTTAAACAAAAAACCACTGACGCATTGTTATGTGTATTAATATAATACTCTAGAAACTGATAAACTTTTATTAAAAACAACTCAATTAAATTACATTGTGTAACAAGAAAACTTTACGTCTGTGTCAACTAGCAACATCTGGTGAGCAGAAAATTATTAGCTCTCATTCAGCAAACATTTTGCTCAATACGAAATCTATCCACCAAGGAAATTCGAACAAATACACAAACAAATCACAAATCATTACAAGTTCCAAATAGGAACATTTTGTTTTTTTTTATACGTAATAGGACAAACATTATTATCTATTTATTCCATTTAAATAATCTTAATTATATTTGGAATCTTCTCAGCTAAATGTTTTTATGCGTTAAACATTACGTATGTATGGACATTATTTTATGACGATTCACCCCAAGTTTAATCGTTAATCTTATGGCTTTCTTCATCTTTGATGATTAATTGTTACACACTTACAAGCCATGATTTAGAATGACACGTTATCCTATTATACATGTCTTGGGAGCATTTATGTTCATTATTTGATGACTTAGTTAAACACGTTTTCATATAAGAAACGATTTAACGTAAGTAAGATATTTTATGATATTAGAGTGATAAATGAACTAACAGTCTACTTTATGGTTAGTGGCTACTTTAACTAAATATTTCTAATGAAATAGATTTTAATCAAGCTGAATTTTATAACATAAAGAGTACAAACTAGTACGCCTCTATTCCTACCTGAAAATAGTACAACAGGTCGAATTTTGATCACTGGCGAAATTAGTTAGCATAAATAGTTGAATTAACAGAAAAACTGTATTTTGTTAAGTAGGGTAAATAACAAACTACTTTTTCAATATTGCTAACGTCAAATAACTGAAAGCTGTTTCTTAATTCCCATTTCTGTTAAGCAAAATGTTTTTCATTGTTGGAAGAAATCTCAAGATTTGTCGAAACCAAATTACAATGTAAGAATTTTATTAAGTCACTGAGGTCTTGAAATTGTAATAAGAATTTAGATATTTAGAAAAAACGAAAACCCGATGGCTTTCAATATACGTCAAGTAAATAATACTTAACAAAAAGTTGTTATAAGGTAACAAGTTTATATATACGAAGAAAATCTATTATAGGAGCAGAAAAGCTATATTAGTAGTATAATTGTAGCACGAATGCTCGACCGGGGAAGAACCACGCTCTCACAGAATACCAGCGTAAAATAGCAGCTTAGTGCTGCTGTGTTTCGTATGGTGAGTGTAGAGAACCGGTGACTCTTTTTACTGGAAACGAGGCATTCCATCTTAGTTCTCACGGATGACAATGCATTTGCATTTTGATTTGTAATTGAGTATAGATGTAAATGTCTCTGGGCCACAGAAACCACTTACAATCAGGTGGACTGTGTGCTCGTTTGTCACCGTTATCCTAAAAAATAATGAAACATTCAGCTTTCGATAAATAAGAATATGTTTTTTTTTTGTAAAGAAAATACTCCAAAGTAGTCAAGCTTATGTTAGAACGCGTAAGGTACTTGCGCTGGAAAATTAAAATATTTTGAACTAAGCCACTGCCCTGGCCATGGCAGTTCATATTGCATTTTATCTGCATTGTTTCCTCAACATTACAGCGTTTTCTTAAGCTTTAATTCATAGTTGATATATTCATGACAGCTCCATAGCTCAGTGGCTTAGAAATAAGTTATGGCGCTGAGGACCGTGAGTTCAAATCCCGCACGGAACAAGTATTTATGTGGCCTAAAGTAACAATTTTTTCGGGTCTGGATGTTTGTCCTTGTGCAATTTATATTTCTAAACTACCTGCACTATACAGGAGAAAATTCTAGTGTGTAAATATTTAAGACGATCGAAAGAACTCTACCCTATATTAATATAGGGTAGAGTTCTTTATAGTAAGAGCTGGTTCTTAATCGCCCAATAGACTTACGTTAGTCAATTGAATTAAGCTTGTCTTTCAGACATTTCTCTCAACCACTTGAAAAGTTAACCACTTATTCTTACAAAATATTTTTAAGGCAATATTTAAGATAACATGTATCAAATAGTGATCGTTAGCAGCGGCAAATATTGTGTTCGCGGCGTCATAAGTTGACAGCATACTTCCATTCAAGATCGAGCGGCACTGTACCATGCCTTCTACTAAACCCTCACATGAACATCAAATCCCAATTTTGTCGACTACGTAATACTCTGAGTAAACTGTAACACTTATTAACACATTAGAACACATAAAGGCTACTTATTATTTTTTATTCATAGCACGTTAAAGTTAAACATATTTTCCGGTAAATCACTATTTCAAATTTTAGATATTTCGATTTTCACAATGTACTACACGTAGATCATATTGTGAATTAACTATTAAATTATAACATAACTCGAACTGTTTCAAATTACACTGAATGCAAACTATAACTCATTTTAAATACCTTTCTTTCGACACCACCAACATTTCTTTCGACATTTGTGAACATATTTGGGTACATTAAGGAATAACAAAAGTACTTGCCGTTACCTTTAATACAAATTGACCAAAACGACTTAACTTTTTGCTTTAATCATTTCGAAAATTGCAAGTCTCAGTGTCGAAAATAGGACAGCAAATTTTATTCAGACATATAATATAAAACAAAGTCATCAACGCGAAATCTTTCACAAAAGTAATTCGATTATCACATAATTCGAAGACTATATGTCGGTGAAAAAAGGGACTTTATCCCACTTCTGATCTGGGAAATTCAGCAGAGGATCCCAATTTTGATCTCGGAAATACACCAGGATAGCATTAATTGTTAAAAATAATAAAAGTGTGAGAGCGGATGTTCAACTTGCTCTCTTGCTTACGCAATTAATCATTATTAGTTATAAGACAGCGTAACGCACTATACATTCAGTATCTCTATACAGTGGACCCGCGGTAATTTGCCAAACATTTTGCAGAGCAGTGTCGGACTATCGAATTTGTCGGATTATATGCCTAAGACTATAGTCCGGAATTTTTTATAAAAGAGTCCCTTGTAATCTGACAAATTCCAGATCCAAGGATAAGATTCTATATGTTATATATATGTACTCTGGATTAAAAATAATACTTCATTATAGAATAGAATAACTTTTTATTCAATATTGATTATTACATAATACTTATTGAAAGTCATTTTTTAATTTACCACTGGTTCGGAAAATACCTCAGTCCTGGGAAGAACCAGCAAGAAACCCAGCGGGTCTTTTTTTTATACATAATTTCACTTAACAATAATTTTGTTTATACAATTTTTAAATGATTTTTCATAGAACCAGCATGTATGTCATTACGTATGTTAAATTTAGTAAATTAAACAACGCAATAGGGAGCTTATATTTTATTATAAAATTAACGTCATTAATGCTATAGAACTCACAAAAAATATGCAATAACTTTATATTAGGAAATAATTGTGTACAAACAAATGTACATACTTAATTATGTGGGCTCCAGCCAGAGATTGCAAAAAAAAGCAATCTTTATTTAAAATATATTTAATTTAAAGTAATAATTACAATTAATTCTTATAACTAAGTGAGGTGACTCTAATTCGATGTTTGAATCTAGAATGATTTCACACGGTAAAATATTAGAATCATGTAATGTAAGACACTAGACACGTTATGCTGACACGGCGCCTCGTGATTGTCGTAAGCCGATGCAACGCAGCAGATTGCCTGGATTAGGGCTGCGTAACACCTCCCCCCGAAGAACAGCGACTATGGAAGACCTTGGTCGTGAATTGAGCTGGGAGTTGATCGGGATTAATCTTCTCAGTGTCTGGAATAGCGTATGCCCTTAATGATTTAGGATGGTCCTCTTCTGTGTTTCTTTGCGTAACTCCAGTTGGCTTCGGCTTGTATTTTCTATATAGTACGCATAGAATCAGTGCACCTGCACTTATTATTAATGCGTAAAATGGTATTGTAGTATGGTATAGACTGTAGTCCTCGTTTCTCCATAGATTTATTGGTGCTTGCTGGGATATTTTAGCGTTCGTTGCATGAAGATGTTGAAGGTTTATTGAATTTAGTTTATATGCCGATGCAGGAGATGGGATGCTGGTGTTTTCCTCAGGTATGTCCATTAGCTTTAAAGCTTGTCCCTTCAATCGATCTTTAGTGTTTGAGATCAAGAATAGTGGCGTTTCTATATAGCATTTCAGAGGGACAATAACGAGATAACTACCTTGAAGTATTTTGTAGAGATCTTGTCCACAGGATAGATGTACTTTCGTTGGTGCGGGGAAAGTGATGGTGTAGTGCTTGTCGTCCAGTTCTTCGTAAGCTGGTTTATCTAGGGTGACCGTGAACGGGTTACATACTGCATTCGTTTGTTGTTTGGTGATGAGGTGATGGATGCAATCAGGGGATGGTTGACCTCTCAGGTTCCGCTTTTCCTTACAGATGTACCATTTACTGGTCTTCGGGCATTCTGCCTCTATGTACTGAAAATCTTTCTGATAAATGGCTAGGAATGGAAAGGGTGGTGTGAGGATTTCGTGTTTCTTGTTAGGAACAATAGATAACTTATACATATCATATATATGGGGTAATAAAATTGGGAACTTAAATACTATTACTATTTCATTTCCTACATAATATGAACCTAATCTAATAATATCATAATATTCTCTTATATCTAAATCTCCTACCTTTTTACTTCCATAAAGTCGGGTTGCCCTATTAATCATTATTCCGATAGATTCTAAATTAATTATAGAGTGGTGCATAGTGTTAGCTCTTATAAATGCTAAATTATTCTGTAACTTAATTAATTCCTGTGAAATGGAATCAACGTTATCACTAAGGATCATTAATACTTGTCCAAAATGGGCATATTTAATTAGGTCATAGTCTCTGGTAGCCTCGGATTGACTTATTTTACCTATTAATATTTCTATTTTATTTTGATTATCCACAATGCTATCTATTATTTTGGAGTACTGATTTGTTAAATCTTTAGTTAAGCTTACATGATTTTTAAATTCCGTAACGATTTTATTTTCGTCTTCGCGGATGGATTTTACAGCGCGATTAAAATGATCTGCATCTGTATAATCAAGGTTACCGGTTATACTTTTTATGATGGAACCGAGACCATCTACGAGTCCTCTTTTCTCGCGGTTCGTTTTAAAGCTACTCAACTGTATGGTGACACTTTCAAGCTTATTTTTAAGATAATCAATATGAGGCTGAAATAAGGAATTAGTAATGTTGTTAAGGTTAGGGCTAATACTGATTAACTGTATTTTAACTGAATTTACTTTATCTTCTAATTCTTGGAGATTAACATATTGCAGAAATGCATGGTAGTGGGATAGGATTCCAGCGGGGCCTAATTTGAAGGGTAATATACCAGGTCCATCACTAAGACTTTCAAGTCTTATCTCCTGCATTAGAGCTGGTCCCAGAAGGAGATGAAGTACCAGGAGAGTCCTGTAACAATTGGTTCGTTTTAGGTATTCTCTTCAATCGAATTTTTGCTACGGGACCTCGTTTTTTCTTTGTATAAATGTGAATTGGGAGATTTGCCATTACTGTGTCGTGTGTGTATCGAGGAGCTAATTTCTGACGGGATGCGAATGGATTTTTTATAAAGATTTGTTGTTCCGGGGAATATTCAGCTTCCTGTTCTCGGTTTTTATTGCGAGTATCAGTCAAGTCTTTACGCATGTCATTACATAGGTCGTGAATAGTTTTATAGGTCTCAGTCATTCTGTCTTTATGGTTTACGACGTACTGTTGAAGTAAGTGGGCGGACAGATCTATGTCAAAAGGATCGCGAGGGTCAAAATGTCCTGTAATTACTTCTATTGGTTTGCATTTTGTGAAGCTATGTATACTATGATTGTAAGCTAATAGAGCATAGGGCATAAGGTTAATAGCGGATTCATTCTTTTGATTTATCTTTAAAATACGGAGATGTTCTAGTATGGTGGCGTGAAATCGCTCAACGATACCATTTTCGTTGGGTGCATGTGGGGCTACTCTATGGTGCTGAATTTTATGAAGTCTAACGAATTCTGCAATAAGCTGGTTGGTAAGCTCAGGGCCGTTATCGGAAACTATGGTAATTGGAATTCCATGATGTGTGCAGAAAATCAGTAAAGCTTGTACTACACTGACAGCAGTGCCGTCTCGCAAATAATACGCCTGAGCATATTTAGAAAAACTATCAACTATTGTCAAATACTTTTCCCCTTGAATTGTTAATAGATCTACGTGAACTAGTTCAAAAGGCTTAGAAGCTGGTGGTACAATTTTAAATTTCTGTTTAACTGGATTGCGGTCGTATTTAGCTTGTCCGCATACTGTACAGTCATTAATAAATTTAGTAATGTGCTCTCTCATTTTCGGCCAGTAATATTTGCGGGACAAAGCCGAGAAACACTCGTTAATGCCTCGATGGTTCGTCTTTCCATCGTGATATTTATGAATGATTTCTTGCTGTCTTAAATACTCCCTAACGTTTACCAATTCACTTTTTGTTAGAAAAAGATTAAGAGATGAACTTTTAAAAGACTTTTGTATGATTGGTATGACAGTGTACATTGCAGAGTTTGGATTAATGAGTAATCCTGTTCTAATTTTCGGATGGACGTATTCTTTTATAGCATTAATGACATCCTCTTCTATGTTTGATTGAGCTATTTGTATCGTAATGCGTGTGTGTGTTTCGAATGGTTTAGTGATAACTGGTCTAGCTTTTATGTCGCCTACTATATTTAAGATTATCTGCTTAGTGCACTTATTTAGCGATTCGTCAGAAATGGGAACCTCGAGGATGGGGTTTTCTTTATCTGTATGAACGGTGATAGTTCTGGAATCATCTGCGGCTTCGGTAGCCGTTATAGTCCTAGAGTCGTCTAAAGTGTGTACCCCTTCGGAGGGATTAGGTAAGATGGAAAGCAGTTCATCTATTATGGGTCTTAGCTCGTCGTTGTGCAGTTCGATGCGCGATAGTGCATCGGCATTCGTATTACACTTGCCTTGCTTATATACGACAGTAAAGTCATATTCACTCAGCTTGAGGCGCCATCTGGTTAGACGCGAATTGGGCTCTTTTAAGCTCATAATCCATTGTAAGGGTTTATGGTCTGTAATAATTTTGAATTTACGGCCGAATAAATAGGGACGGAAATACTTAGTCGCCCATACGATAGCTAAAAGTTCCTTCTCTATCGTGCTATAGTTACATTCGCTGGAGTTAAGTGTACGAGAAGCATATGCAATGGGTTTGTCTGAACCGACTGTCCCCTGTGATAAAACTGCACCAATCGCCACGTTTGAGGCATCGGTTGTCAAAATAAAATCTCTACTGAAGTCTGGATACTGTAAAATTGGGTCATTTGTTAAAAGAGTTTTACAGTGTTCAAAGCAGTTAATATAATTTTGATCTAACGTTATCTTTGATCCCTTTTTAAGACATTGAGTGAGTGGTTTTGTGAGACGTGCGAAGTCTGGTATAAATTTTCTATAGTATCCTAGAAGTCCTAGAAAACGCTTAATTTCGGTTGTAGTTTTTGGCAGTGGGTATTTTTCGATGGCTTTAATTTTGTCTGGGTTGGGTTTAACCCCGTTTTTACAAATAACATGACCTAGAAACTCGGTTTCCAGCTTCAAAAACTCTGATTTATCCATTTGAATTTTGAAGTTGGATTCCCGTAGCCTTTTGAATACTTTTTCCAGATTTGTCATATGTTCTTGTAAGGATGTACTGAAGACAACTATGTCATCTAGATACACTAAACAAATTTCGTTCTGTAAGTTCTTTAATACGTTGTCCATCACCCTTTGGAAGGTTGATGGACTATTTTTCAGGCCCATTGGCATCCTGAGAAATTCATAATGCCCATTCTCTACATTAAAAGCAGTTTTGTGAATATCCGCGGAATCCATTTCTACCTGATAAAATCCACTGGCTAAATCGAGCGTGGTAAAGTACTGACATTTGCTCAGTTTATCTAGCACATCGGTTATATTAGGAATAGGATATTTGTCATCGACTGTCTTTTCGTTCACCTTCCTGAAGTCAACAACAAGACGCCATTTTATTTTGCCGGAAGCGTCCGGCTTTTTGGGTACAATCCAAATAAGAGAGCTCCAGGCAGAATCGGATGGTCTAATTATATTTTGTTTGAGCATCTTATTGATTTGGTCCCGGACTTCCTGTCGGTGGACATACGGGTATCTGTAGCTCTTAGTATGTACGGGGATTTCATCATGTGTTTTAATTCTATGTTTGATCTTGTTGGTGAATGTTAAAGGTTCACCATCAAGGTAAAACACGTCGGCGCATAACCGTTGTAGGTTTGCTAGCTCTTCAGGATTAAGATGATCGGTGCGAAGACGGGATAAAACATTTTTAGCGCGATCCGATAACGTTTCAGTAAACTGGCACTCGACATTATATATTTCGGCTTCTACCGGACGGTCCATTGAAAAAATTACATCATTTGAGCTGTTATTGGTAATTTCGACTCAACCACGATTATTAATTACTTTCGTTATACAATCAGAGATTATGCAGTTGCAAATTATTTGATTTTCAACTACTACGTCACCGTCCTTTGAGTTTATAGGCAACCTAACTAATTTTGATGACTGCGCGGGTATAATTTCCTCATATAAATTTGCGTTACGTGAGTCATACATTTCGATTGGAATTTTTGCGTTACGAGTAATAAGTAATTTTTTTCTAAGATCGATATTAGAACCCCATATGTCTAGTAAATCAAACCCTATCAGTCCGTCAAAGTAATTATGAAATTTATAAATGAACAAGGTTATATTATCTCTTTCATTAAATTCTAAAGGGCATGGGAGAGTTATAGAATAATTATTTTTACTTGTCGCGTGAACATTGGTGACCTCGAATGGGTCATAATTCAGTGAAATATGGCTAAAATGTTTTCGTACAGCTTCGGGACTAATAAATGATTGGTTTGCGCCGGTGTCTATTAAGAATTTCAGTGGGGGATTACTTGTCTGAATGTAACCGAGTTGCCTTTGTATGTGGAAATTGACTTCTATTTTTGTTTTTCTGAATTGGGGCACTTCCGAAAATCCTCATTGTTAGTCGGGGTAAAACTAGTGTCTACTTCCTCTACGATAGGAGCTTCCGCGTGGTTATACGGTTGCTTGTATCCATAGTTGGGATATTGTTCGTAAGAATAATACTCCTGATTATCGTTATAGTCAAGATAGTCGTATTCATAGTACGCGTCGGTGCTGTAGTCGTAGTCAAAATCAGTCTCGTTAAAGTTTACCTCCCGTGTCTTAAAGTAATTGCTCGGCGGTGGGTTGCCAAACCGTCTCCAGTCATGTCCAGTCGGTGGTAAGTGTTTTGTAACAAATGGAGTGACACCGCTCATAGGAGAAGGGCGCATGTTATGATTTAAGTTGAAGCCCTGTGGTTGTTGAGGTCTATTAGGAAGCTTAAATACATTGCTCTGGGGGTTATAATTTGGTGGAGGAGCACGCATCATCTGTTGCGTACGAGTGGGACCGCGTGGTTGATGCATCTGGGGTGGTAAATTGGGTATCCAACCCTGTGCAGCATGCGGTTGCATAGGTGGCTGTCTAAACGAGTTCAGCATATTATTACCCTGTGGTCTAGGTAGCGGCGGCATGTTAAACGTGGTAGGTTTTGGAAGGAAATTATTTAATGGTAGGCTATGTGAAGGTTGAGTCCATTCCTTCTTGTTCTGACTGCCTTCATTTCGCTGTTGGAGGTAAAGGGTGTTTAATTCCTCCTGTACGAATTCAAGTGCTTTCTCCATACTTTCGGGACGCATACATCTTATTCTAGACCCTAGGGGGTCTTTTAATCCGCGTAAATAAGCTTGCAAGGTCAGTTTTTTATAGAGTGCGCGCTTAGCTTCAATTGTCGTACTAATAGTTTCATGTAAAGTGACATAGGTCATTATTGTACTAAATAAACTTTGAACTCGCTCGTAAAATTCTTGCGGGGTACTAGACCCTTGGGTTTGTAATGATAAATCGCTGTATAATGCGGTTTCGTCGCGATGGTCGGCGAAGTTATTTATAAGAGCGCTTTTGATGCCGGCCCAGGTTTCGGGTATTCCATTTGAATTTATTAGCCTAGCCGCGGGCCCAGTTATTTTATTTAAAATCCCGTTAATGAGAGAAAGATTGGCTAGTTCGTATCCGGGCTCATTTCTTACGTGAGCTAACACAAGTTGATCGCACAGGTTAATAAAGCGCGTAAGGATGTACGGGTTACCGTCAAATTCAGGCAAAACTCTAAGTGACTTATAAACTAGGTCTATTTCATTTGATTGTGCCATACTATCGGTTTCCAAACCTCTGTTCTCGTCTATAATACTAAGCTTAGAAGACCTACTACTATCTAACCTAACGTTCCGTGTTCCCCTTGGATGGAAAATTTTGGAAGCTTTATCCTAACACAGTTATATGTAAAACACAGTAAAATACAACAGGATATAAATGTATATAAAATTAGGATAGACTAAAAAAAAATAATTACGGAACTAGGAAGGGTAAGGATTGAAAGATTCAAGCACTTACAGCATTACTTCTTTTTGCGGAATCGATGCCTGGATTCGCCTCTGGACTGGTGCTCCCGTAGATTCTGTATCTTCTTGGTCACTCTTGAATAACTGACTCTACTTTAGAAGATCCTACCGACTGCGCCAACTATGTGGGCTCCAGCTAGAGATTGAAAAAAAAAGCAATCTTTATTTAAAATATATTTAATTTAAAGTAATAATTACAATTAATTCTTATAACTAAGTGAGGTGACTCTAATTCGATGTTTGAATCTAGAATGATTTTACACGGTAAAATATTAGAATCAGGTAATGTAAGACACTAGACACGTTATGCTGACACGGCGCCTCGTGATTGTCGTAAGCCGATGCAACGCAGCAGATTGCCTGGATTAGGGCTGCGTAACAACTTAAATAATATTGGTGTTGCGTAAAAGTTATAACTTGTTTAATCATGCATTTGCGAAGATTGTCAAAGAAATATCTAATAATAAATAAAAGACCATGCCGGATTACAGGGGGTGTCGGATTTGACAGGGGCCGGAATACCGGAGTCCACTGTAATAACAGTTCGACTATATCAGTATCGACGTAACACTTCCCCGCTACAATCACACACCAGTGTAACCTGATGTACGTAATTACATCATAACACCATATATATTTCATTTATTCACACTTTCATGATGCAAAAAGTAGTACATATTATGGCGGACTTAATGCCATAGGGCATTTTCTACCAGTCAACCATTAGGCTAAACATAGATGACATATAAGAGGCTGTGCAGCAATAAATAAAACAGAGAGGGTAAATCTATAAAATACCGGTTGGATCGAGGTTGATTTGAGAGTATATCCAAAAACACCCACTTGCTTTTAAGTAAAGTAATAAGCAGTATAAAGTTCACTGTAGGCGCCGTGCGCGAGAGATTCCGCTGAAGTCATTCTACATTCTACATTGTATGAGAGCTAAGATAGTGTCGTGGTTCTGTTTGTTGTAGTGTAGGCTAACCGGTGTTACACTGAGATAAGTAGTGTTTCATTTGGTTTGAATATTTTGGTGTTATCATGTAATTACATACCTCACTTTACATTGTGTGTGATTGTGTCGGGGACGTGTTACGGTATAGTCAAACTGTAATTATTCTATACTGAATATATAGTGCGTAACACTGTCTTATTACTGATATTGATTAATTGCGTAAATATATAAATGCCATCCTGATCTTATATATATATATATATATATATATATATATACCTACATAATTTATATACTTATACTTATATTACTTAAAGAAAATGGCTGTGTGTAAAATGTACAAAGAATCTGACATTTTATAAAATATCATCGAAAGGTATTTTAAAAACTATTGATATTAGGAAAACTTAGGACTTACCTTATATAGTAGGGGATAGCAATAATATCCCCTAAAAAAGGCGACCGCTCAGACCCGTCCAACTACAGGCCTATCGCTATCACCTCCTTGTTCTCCAAAATAATGGAAACCATTATAAACTGCCAGCTCATGAGGTACCTTGAGGATCACCAACTGATTAGTGACCGCCAGTACGGTTTTCGTCGGGGTCGAGTAGCTGGTGATCTTCTAGTTTACTTAACTCATAGATGGGCGGAGGCAGCAGAGTCCAAGGGGGAGGCATTGGCCGTTAGTTTGGACATAGCGAAGGCCTTCGATCGGGTCTGGCATAAAGCGCTTCTTTCGAAGCTTCCTTCCTATGGGCTTCCCGAGAAATTGTGCAAATGGATCACCAGTTTCCTTGCTGATCGGAGCATCAAGGTCGTAGTAGACGGTGCATGCTCTGATTTCAAGCCGATCAACGCTGGTGGTCCACAAAGCTGCGTGCTATCACCAACGCTGTTTCTCCTGCATATCAATGATATGTTGCTAACTGGTAGCATTCATTGCTATGCAGACGACAGCACTGATGATGCCTTATATACCGGCCGTGCTAATATTTCTCGGGAAAACGTCGCCGAGTACCGGGACAAACTTGTGTCTGAAGACGAGTCTTTGCTTAACAAAGTCTCGGATTGGGGCCGACTAAATCTAGTCTAGTTCAATCACCAGAAGACACAAGTTTGCGCGTTTACCGCTAAAAAGAACCCCTTTGTCGTATCTCCTCAGTTTCAAGGCACTCCCCTTGCTGCCTCAGCCAGTATCGGAATCCTTGGCGTCGACATATCGAATAGTGTGCAGTTTCCTGGTCACCTGGAAGGGAAGGCCAAACTGGCCTCTAAAAAGCTTGGCGTGCTCATCAGAGCGAGACAGTATTTCATGCCGGCACATCGCTTGCAACTTTACAAAGCGCAAGTTCGGCCCCACATTTAATACTGTTCTCATCTCTGAGCCGGGGCACCCCAGTGCCAGCTCCTTCCACTTGACCGCATCCAGCGCAGAGCGGCTCGAATCGTCGACGACCGAGTTCTTTCTGATCGGCTCGATACACTGGCACTGCGTAGAGATGTTGCATCTCTTTGCGTATTTTATCGCATCTATCACGGGGAGTGCTCTGAGGAATTGTTCGAACTAATTCCAGCCGCTCAATTTCACCATCGCACATCGCGACAAAACTCGCGTTACCATCCATACCATCTGGATGATTGGCAGTTCACCACTGTGCGATTTAGAAGATGTTTTCTCCCTTGCACAACTTCCTTGTGGAATCAATTACCACCAGCGAATTTTCCGGACCGATACGACTTGGGAACCTTCAAGAAAAGAGCTTACACCTTTCTAAAAGGCCGGCAACGCATCTGCAATTCCCCTGGTGTTGCGGTTGTTCATGGGCGGCGGTAGTCACTTACCATCAGGTGAGCCGCATGCTCGTTTGCCCCTTATTCTATAAAAAATATATAGTATTACTTGGTAATGAAACTTCATTAATTATCAAATCAAAACGACAATTACTAAAATATGGCGAAGTAAATAATGCTATATCTAAATGAGTAAATTGGTTTAATGTTAACAACTTGCATTTAAATGGCACTAAAATGAAATGTATGAAATTCATGACTCCAAATGTCAAACAATGAAATACTAATGTAATTTTAAATGGGGAGGAACTGCATCTTGTCGATACCACCAATTTTGTTGGAATAACACTAGATTCGAAGCTTCAATGGAGCGCCCATATATCAAAATTAGCAAGCAGACTTAGTTCTGCAGCATATGCTGTAAAAAAGATTAGAAATCTTACCAGTGTGGAAATAGCTAGACTTCTTTACTTTAGCTATTTCACACGCGGGACACGAGACTGACACTGAAATTATATTTGTTTTACAGAAGAGCGCCACAAGAGCAATCTATGATTTAAAACCTAAAGAGTCGCTCCAACAAAAATTTAAGAATATTATTATATTAACTTTGGCCTCTCAATACATTTATGAAAATGTAATATTCGTACACCAAAATAAATGAATATTCTGTAAATACTAGGAAAAGACACAAGCTACTAGGACCAGTTACTCGACTCCACCGAGTCAATAATTCATTCTTGGGGCGATGTATGCACACGTTTTTACAACAAAATCCTATCAAAATATAACCTGCTCAAAGATCAAAAACTTTATTTAAAAAGTTTCTATAAAAAAGGTTATTATAATAGAAACACCGAGAATATTATTAGTCCTCACAATAGCTCGCTGAGCGACCTTGAGCTTCCTCATACGGCCAGCAGTGAAATATTTTTTACTACTCATTATTATCAATTCATCAGTTGTTAAAAGCAGAAAAAAATTGCTTTATTTTACATTCAGTCCTTTATTTAAATTTAAGTAAATATGCTGTTCTTATTTTTAACATGTAATAATGTTCTCTTTTGTTATAAAATACGATTTAGGGATTAAGCGCTCGCTCGCGCTTGAGGATCATAGGCGAACAAAATAAATTCTGTCTATGCCATTCCCCTAATATTGTTGCTCTTTTAAGTGTTGGTTTACATATTTGGTTGAGAAAGAAATCATCGTGAAAAACCATAACATCTAAGAAATTTTAAAAAAGTCGAGGAGATTTTATATGTGTGCCGACACATACTGAACAGACTGGTTATTAGTTCCTTGCTTCAGAACTCTCACAAAAATCAAAAAAGCATGTGATAGATCAGCTGTGGGCGTATATATTAGCTGTTATTTTGTAGAACTTAACAAAATACGGTTACCTACGATTATAATACGTTTCGTAACCAGCGTGCCCTCTAAAAGGGAAGGGTCTACCATTGTTAAAAATTCACATTATTTTCATTTTGTGTATATAAACGTAAGAAATAAATCCAGTTATATTGAAAAAACATTTTCTTTTCTCGGAAACAGGATTTCGTTAATACTTAAAATTTTAAATGTACAAGAAAATCCTTTCGCATCGAAATTATCTAGCTTTCAAGAGAGGCTTTATCACGCTTTTAAAATTTAATGATATCATTTGAGTACGGCGTCTTTAGACGCGGGCTCAGTTGTCACATGGAATAAATATTTCTATTGGCTTACTTAAGCACAAAGTACAGTTTTGATCCAACTGCATCCATCGACTACCTGTTTGTGTCATCAGAGTGTTTGCGTAAATATAAGAAATCATTAAGGAAAGTTTACTTCCCCGTCGGTTGTCGGTTATTCGAGTTATATTATGTTGGCTCATCGCCAGCTTACCGAGCTGCTGTGGGCTATGTCAGTTACTCTTGTTCTTCTGCAGATATCCTCGTAACGGATTTTATCACGAATCGCTATTCTGAGCTTAGCCCTTTCCATCGCACGCTAAGTGGCCTGCAGCTAATCAATTGTACCGTGTCAGGGTGTTTGTCCAAGTGTAATTTATGTATGGCATTTGAAAGCAAAAGGGAGATCTGATACCGGACAAGATGTTTAATCTGGGGAGCGGCCAGTGCTTGATGAGTTAGTTCGGAGTTATTCCATATATAGCATAGTACTTCGGAACATTTATAGCGTGATTTAGACTTTGATGCGTTTTGCTTGTGTAATCGCATGCGTAAAACGTTTACACAATACTGAAGAATTTCCTCATATGGACAGCTTATTGTAGATAAAAGAAACAAATTTCACTTGCAAATATTTTACCTATGTAATTGAATTGTTGCATATTTTTATTAATTAGTTGATACTGAATTTTATAATTATGTATTACAATAAAACGCTGTTTTTATGAGTATGACTTTATAAAATATTATTGGGGAGGGAAATATAGATACAGATACTTACATTTTGGTACACTGTTATGAAATTTAATCAAACAATTTAAATAAAAAAAATGGTGCTTCCCTAAGTATAAATAACTATATAAAGACATTTTTGGGTTTTGGTTTTTTTATGTTAGATAAACAATCATTTAAAAAATGTAAAAATTTTAAATTGGAGAGGGGTTTCTCTACGTGATAAAGTTAGAAATAAAGATATTCGCAGTAGAACCAGAGTAACTGACATAGTCCAACGGAATATTACAGTGAAATGGCAATGGGCTGGCTATATAACTTGGAAAACAGATAAAAAATAGGAAGAAAGGTTCTTGAGTGGCAACCTCGTACAGGTAAGCGAAGTAGTACTCAACCTTTATTCCTCTTCACGTATTCTCATACGCTTTTCTTCACACACAGCACACACACACACACACACACACACACACACACGCACACGCGCGCGCACGCACACGCACACGCACACGCACACGCGCACGCGCACACGCACGCGCTCGCGCACGCGCATGCACGCACGCACTCACGCACTCACGCACGCACGCACGCACGCACGCACGCACGCACACACGCACTCACGCACGCATGCACGCACGCACGTACGCACGCACTCACGCACGCACTCACGCACGCACGCACGCACGCACGCGCGCACACACGCACGCACGCACGCACGCACGCACGCTCGCACGCACGCACGCACGCACGCACGCACGCACGCACGCACGCATGCTCGCACACACAGAGAGACACACACACAGACACACACACACACACACACACATACACACAGAGAGAGAGAGACAGACACACAGACACACAGCCACACACACACACACACACACACACACACACACACACACACACACACACACACACACACACAGACACACACACACACAGAGACACACAGATACACAGACACACAGACATACAGACACACAGACACACAGGCACACAGACACACAGACACACAGACACACATACATTAAGTCGCAAATAATACTTACCTAGTACTATTAGGCAAGAGTAAATAGGTTTTTGTTAAGTCAGTGCAATTCACCATATTAGGCTACATAACCACTTACCGATGGGATTGTAGTTGCTTTACTACTTGTTGGGTAAAAATAGTAAAAAAAAATTTACCATGTGAAAGTTTGCATTTAGATATAATTTTTCTTACCAACCATAAAAATATGATGAGAATATGTATATAAGTATAAATGTTGCCTCACACGGGACAGTAATAATATAATATTATATCTTCCATTATCTACGCATGAAAACTTTTAAAATCTCTGAATCCCGAGGTATGTTCATATTAAGAGGCTGAATAGAGCCACATTGATATGCATGGGGATCGTTTTGTAATTTCACATCGTTATCGAAAAAACATTGTACGTATTTCAGGTGGCGGTTTGCAAAACACGATTCCACAAAAATTCACTCAATAGAAAATAATTGCAAAGTTGCTTCTGAAAATACTTAAATTTTCAACGTCAATTTTTTCTTACGTGGTAGAGCCATGCTGCAACTATATTAGTAGTAGGTATAGTTGTAGCACCAATGGGTCGGCTCGACCGGGGAAGGGCCACGCTCTCACGGAATATCATGTAAAATAGCAGTTTAACCCTGCCGTGTTTGGTATGGTGAGTATAGAGAACCGGAGAACCTTTTTACTGGGAACGAGGCAATACATCTTAGTCCTCACGGGTGACAATGCACCTACATTTTGATACGTAATCGAGAATAAATGTAGATGTCTATGGGGCGTAGCAACCACTTACCACCAGGTGGACTGTGTGCTCGTTTGTCACCCTTATTCTATTAAAAAAAACTTTCTGAGATTTCAGTAAAATAATGTTAAGTATTGTAAGCACTCGTACAATTATATATCTCATGTTAATAAAGCTATTGGGCTATTTTGATTTTTAATAAAGTGATTTTACTTTATAGGTTAAATAATTTATTTACCCTTCTATATCAAGAACCGTTTTTCTGTCACTCCTATTGAATTTGACAGTGAATTTGAATTTGACAATTTTTAGATGGATCAGAATCGCGCGCTGATCCGGCTGTTAGATATTGCAAAAAATATCGAAAATATATATTTTTACTTTCATGCCGAAGACTACTTTGTTTTATTTTATTACGGTCAAATAATATTAATTAGGTTGTTACGCAGCCCTAATCCAGGCAATCTGCTGCGTTGCATCGGCTTACGACAATCACGAGGCGCCGTGTCAGCGTAACGTGTCTAGTGTCTTACATTACCTGGTTCTAATATTTTACCGTGTGAAATCATTCTAGATTCAAACATCGAATTAGAGTCACCTCACTTAGTTATAAGAATTAATTGTAATTATTACTTTAAATTAAATATATTTTAAATAAAGATTGCTTTTTGTGCAATCTCTGGCTGGAGCCCACATAATTGGCGCAGTCGGTAGGATCTTCTAAAGTAGAGTCATTAATTCAAGAGTGACCAAGAAGATACAGAATCTACGGGAGCACCAGTCCAGAGGCGAATCTAGGCATCGATTCCGCAAAAAGAAGTAATGCTGTAAGTGCTTGAATCTTTCAATCCTTACCCTTCCTAGTTCCGTAATTAATTTTTTTTTACTCTATCCTAATTTTATATACATTTTTTATCCTATTGTATTTTACTGTGTTTTACATATAACTGTGTTAGGATAAAGCTTCCAAAATTTTCCATCCAAGGGGAACACGGAACGTTAGGTTAGATAGTAATAGGACTTCTAAGCTTAGTATTATAGACGAGAATAGAGGTTTAGAAACCGATTGTATGGCCCAATCAAATGAAATAGACCTAGTTTATAAGTCACTTAGAGTTTTGCGGTAATTTTTGCGGTAGAATTTGATGGTAACCCGTACATCCTTACGCGCTTTATTAACCTGTGCGATCAACTTGTGTTAGCTCACGTAAGAAATGAGCCCAGATACGAATTAGCCAATCTTTCTCTCATTAAGGGGATTTCAAATAAAATAACTGGGCCCGCGGCTAGGCTAATAAATTCAAATGGAATACCCGAAACCTGGGCCGGCATCAAAAGTGCTCTTATAAATAACTTCGCCGAGCATCGCGACGAAACTGCATTATTCAGCGATTTATCACTGCAAACCCAAGGGTCTAGCACCCCGCAAGAATTTTACGAGCGAGTTCAAAGTTTATTTAGTACAATAATGACCTATGTCACTTTACATGAAATTATTAGTACGACAATTGAAGCTAAGCACGCACTCTATTAAAAACTGATCTTGCAAGCTTATTTACGTGGATTAAAAGACACCCTAGGGTCTAGAATAAGATGTATGCGTCCCGAAAGTATGGAGAAAGCACTTGAATTCGTACAGGAGGAATTAAACAAGCTTTACCTCCAACAACGAAATGAAGGCAGTCAGAACAAGAAGGAATTGACTAAACCTTCACATAGCCTACCGTTAAATAATTTCCTTCCAAAACCTACCACGTTTAACATGCCGCCGCTACCTAGACCACAGGGTAATAATATGCTGAACTCGTTTAGACAGCCACCTATGCAACCGCATGCTGCACAGGATTGGAGACCCAATCTACCACCCCAGATGCATCAATCACGCGGTCCCACTCGTACGCAACAGATGATGCGTGCTCCTGCACCAAATTATAACCCCCAGAGCAATGTATTTAAGCTTCCTAACAGACCTCAACAACCACAGGGCTTCAACTTAAATCATAACATGCGCCCTTCTCCTATGAGCGGTGTCACTCCATTTGTTTCAAAACCCTTACCACCGACTGGACATGACTGGAGACAATTTGGCAACCCACCGCCGAGCAACTACTTTAAGACACGGGAGGTAAACTTTAACGAGACTGATGTTGACTACGACTACAGCACCGACGCGTACTATGAATATGACTATCCTGACTATAACTATAAGCAGGAGTATTATTCTTACGAACAATATCCCAACTATGGATACGAGCAACCATATAACCACGCGGAAGCTCCTATCGTAGAGGAAGTAGACACTAGTTTCACCCCGACTAACAATGAGGATTTTCGGAAGTGTCCCAAATCAGAAAAACAAAAATAGAAGTCAATTTCCACATACAAAGGCAACTCGGTTACATTCAGACAAGTAATCCCCCACTGAAATTCTTAATAGACACCGGCGCAAACCAATCATTTATTAGTCCCGAAGCTGTAAGAAAATATTTTAGCCATATTCCACTGAATTATGACCCATTCGAGGTCACCAATGTTCATGCGACAAGTAAAAATAATTATTCTATAACTCTCCCATGCCCTTTAGAATTTAATGAACGAGATAATATAACCTTGTTCATTTATAAATTTCATAATTACTTCGACGGACTGATATGGTTTGATTTACTAGACATATGGGGTTCTAATATCAATCTTAGAAATAAATTACTAATTACTTGTAACGCAAAAATTCCAATCGAAATGTATGATTCACGTAACGCAAATTTATATGAGGAAATTATACCCGCGCAGTCATCAAAATTAGTTAGGTTGCCTATAAACTCAATGCATGCATGCAAATGCATAATCTCTGATTGTATAACGAAAGTAATTTATAATCGTGGTTGGGTCGAAATTACCAATAACAGCTCAAATGATGTAATTTTTTCAATGGACCGTCCGGTAGAAGCCGAAATATATAATGAAGAGTGCCAGTTTACTGAAACGTTATCGGATCGCGCTAAAAATGTTTTATCCCGTCTTCGCACCGATCATCTTAATCCTGAAGAGCTAGCAAACCTACAACGGTTATGCGCCGACGTGTTTTACCTTGATGGTGAACCTTTAACATTCACCAACAAGATCAAACATAGAATTAAAACACATGATGAAATCCCCGTACATACTAAGAGCTACAGATACCCGTATATCCACCGACAGGAAGTCCGGGACCAAATCAATAAGATGCTCGAGCAAAATATAATTAGACCATCCGATTCTGCTTGCAGCTCTCCTATTTGGATTGTACCCAAAAAGGCGGACGCTTCTGGCAAAATAAAATGGCGTCTTGTTGTTGACTTCAGGAAGGTGAACGAAAAGACAGTCGATGACAAATATCCTATTCCCAATATAACCGATGAGCTAGATAAACTGGGCAAATGTCAGTACTTTACCACGCTCGATTTAGCCAGTGGATTTTATCAGGTAGAAATGGATTCCGCGGATATTCATAAAACTGCTTTTTTATGTAGAGAATGGGCATTATGAATTTCTCAGGACGCCAATGGGCCTGAAAAATAGTCCATCAACCTTCCAAAGGGTGATGGACAACGCATTAAAGAACTTACAGAACGAAATTTGTTGAGTGTATCTAGATGACATAATTGTCTTCAGTACATCCTTACAAGAACATATGACAAATCTGGAAAAAGTATTCAAAAGGCTACGGGAATCCAACTTCAAAATTCAGATGGATAAATCAGAGTTTTTTAAGCTGGAAACCGAGTTTCTAGGTCATGTTATTTGTAAAAACGGAGTTAAACCCAATCCAGACAAAATTAAAGCCATCGAAAAATACCCACTGCCAAAAACTACAACCGAAATTAAGCGTTTTCTAGGACTTCTAGGATACTATAGAAAATTTATACCAGACTTCGCACGTCTCACAAAACCACTCACTCAATGTCTTAAAAAGGGATCAAAGATAACGTTAGATCAAAATTATATTAACTGCTTTGAACACTGTAAAACTCTTTTAACAAATGACCCAATTTTACAGTATCCAGACTTCAGTAGAGATTTTATTTTGACAACCGATGCCTCAAACGTGGCGATTGGTGCAGTTTTATCACAGGGGACAGTCGGTTCAGACAAACCCATTGCATATGCTTCTCGTACACTTAACTCCAGCGAATGTAACTATAGCACGATAGAAAAGGAACTTTTAGCTATCGTATGGGCGACTAAGTATTTCCGTCCCTATTTATTCGGCCGTAACTTCAAAATTATTACAGACCATAAACCTTTACAATGGATTATGAGCTTAAAAGAGCCCAATTCGCGTCTAACCAGATGGCGCCTTAAGTTGAGTGAATATGACTTTACTGTCGTATATAAGCAAGGCAAGTGTAATACGAATGTCGACGCACTACCACGCATCGAACTTCACAACGACGTGCTAAGACCCATAATAGACCAGTTATCACTAAACCATTCGAAACACACACACGCATTACGATACAGATAGCTTATTCAAATATAGAAGAGGATATCATTAATGCTATAAAAGAATACGTCCAGCCGAAGATTAGGACAGGATAACTCATTAATCTAAACTCTGCAATGTGATTGATGTGAGTGTGATTCGTATGACAGTGTGTCATACGAATCATACAAAAGTCTTTTAAAAGTTCATCTCTTAATCTTTTTCTAACAAAAAGTGAAATGGAAATCTTTAGGGAGTATTTAAGATAGCAAGAAATCATTCATAAATATCACGATGGAAAGACGGACCATCGAGGCATTAACGAGTGTTTCTCGGCTTTGTCCCGCAAATATTACTGGCCGAAAATGAGAGAGCACATTACTAAATTTATTAATGACTGTACAGTATGCGGACAAGCTAAATACGACCGCAATCCAGTTAAACAGAAATTTAAAATTGTACCACCAGCTTCTAAGCCTTTTGAACTAGTTCACGTAGATCTATTAACAATTCAAGGGGAAAAGTATTTGACAATAGTTGATAGTTTTTCTAAATATGCTCAGGCGTATTATTTGCGAGACGGCACTGCTGTCAGTGTAGTACAAGCTTTACTGATTTTCTGCACACATCATGGAATTCCAATTACCATAGTTTCCGATAACGGCCCTGAGCTTACCAACCAGCTTATTGCAGAATTCGTTAGACTTCATAAAATTCAGCACCATAGAGTAGCCCCACATGCACCCAACGAAAATGGTATCGTTGAGCGATTTCACGCCACCATACTAGAACATCTCCGTATTTTAAAGATAAATCAAAAGAATGAATCCGCTATTAACCTTATGCCCTATGTTCTATTAACTTACAATCATAGTATACATAGCTTCACAAAATGCAAACCAATAGAAGTAATTACAGGATATTTTGACCCTCGCGATCCTTTTGACATAGATCTGTCCGCCCACTTACTTCAACAGTACGTCGTAAACCATAAAGACAGAATGACTGAGACCTTTAAAACTATTCACGACCTATGTAATGACATGCGTAAAGACTTGACTGATACTCGCAATAAAAACCGAGAACAGGAAGCTGAATATTCCCCGGAACAACAAATCTTTATAAAAAATCCATTCGCATCCCGTCAGAAATTAGCTCCTCGATACACACATGACACAGTAATGGCAAATCTCCCAATTCACAATTATACAAAGAAAAAACGATGTCCCGTAGCAAAAACTCGATTGAAGAGAATACCTAAAACGAACCAATTGTTACAGGACTCTCCTGGCACTTCATCTCCTCCTGGGATCAGCTCTAATGCAGGAGATAAAACTTGAAAGTCTTAGTGATGGACCTGGTATATTACCCTTCAAATTAGGCCTCGCTGGAATCCTATCCCACTACCATGCATTTCTGCAATACGTTAATCTCCAAGAATTAGAAGATAAAGTAAATTCAGTTAAAACGCAGTTAATCAGTACTAGCCCTTACCTTAACAACATTACTAATTCCTTATTTTAGCCTCATATTGATTATCTTAAAAATAAGCTTGAAAGTGTCACCATACAGTTGAGAAGCTTTAAAACGAACCCCGAGAAAAGAGGACTCGTAGATGGTCTCGGTTACATCATAAAAAGTATAACCGGTAACCTTGATTATACAGATGCAGATCATTTTAATTGCGCTGTAAAATCCATCCGCGAAGACGAAAATAAAATCGTTACGGAATTTAATAATCATGTAAGCTTAACTAAAGATTTAACAAATCAATACTCCAAAATAATAGATAGCATTGTGGATAATCAAAATAAATTAGAAATATTAATAGGTAAAATAAATCAATCTGAGGATACCAGAGACTATGACTTAATTAAATATGCCCATTTTGGACAAGTACTAATGATCCTTAGTGATAACGTTGATTCCATTTCACAGGAATTAATAAAGTTACAGAATAACTTAGCATTTATAAGAGCTAACACTATGCACCACTCTATAGTTAATTTAGAATCTATCCGAGTAATGATTAACAGGGCAACCCAACTTTATGGAAGTAAAAAGGTAGGAGATTTAGATATAAGAGAATATTATGATATTATTAGATTAGGTTCATATTATGTAGGAAATGAAATAGTAATAGTATTTATGTTCCCAATTTTACTACTCCATATATATGATATGTATAAGTTATCTATTGTTCCTAACAAGAAACACGAAATCCTCACACCACCCTTTCCATTCCTAGCCATTTATCAGAAAGATTTTCAGTACATAGAGGCAGAATGCCCAAAGACCAGTAAATGGTACATCTGTAAGGAAAAGCGGAGCCTGAGAGGTCAACCATCCCCTGATTGCATCCATCACCTCATCACTAAACAACAAACGAATGCAGTATGTAACCCGTTCACGGTCACCCTAGATAAACTAGCTTAAGAAGAACTGGACGACAAGCACTACACCATCACTTCCCCCACACCAACGAAAGTACATCTATACTGTGGACAAGATCCCTACAAAATACTTCAAGGTAGTTATCTCGTTATTGTCCCTCTGAAATGCTATATAGAAACGCCACTATTCTTGATCTCAAACACTAAAGATCGATTGAAGGGACAAGCTTTAAAGATAATGGACATACCTGAGGAAAACACCAGCATCCCATCTCCTGCATCGGCATATAAACTAAATTCAATAAACCTTCAACATCTTTATGCAACGAACACTAAAATATCCCAGCAAGCACCAATAAATCTAGGGAGAAACGAGGACTACAGTCTATACCATATATCATACCATTTTACGCATTAATAATAAGTGCAGGTGCACTGATTCTATGCATACTATATAGAAAATACAAGCCGAAGCCAACTGGAGTTACGCAAAGAAACACAGAAGAGGACCACCCTAAATCATTAAGGGTATACGCTATTCCAGACACTGAGAAGATTAATCCCGATCAACTCCCAGCTCAATTCACGACCAAGGTCTTCCATAGTCGCTGTTCTTCGGGGGGAGGTGTTACGCAGCTCTAATCCAGGCAATCTGCTGCGTTGCATCGGCTTACGACAATCACGAGGCGCCGTGTCAGCATAACGTGTCTAGTGTATTACATTACCTGGTTCTAATATTTTACCGTGTGAAATCATTCTAGATTCAAACATCGAATTAGAGTCACCTCACTTAGTTATAAGAATTAATTGTAATTATTACTTTAAATTAAATATATTTTAAATAAAGATTGCTTTTTTTTTGCAATCTCTGGCTGGAGCCCACATAATTAGGTTATAAAGCAAGTATTTCCAAATGTTTTCATTATTTTGTTATTCTATTGTTTACAGTTATTATCACGTCTTAGCTTTACACCAAGAATTACATTAGAAATTCTTGATGGGATGCGATGTAACGCGCATACTTTATTTTCATCAAGAACTATAATATATATATATATATATATATGTATGTGTGTGTGTGTGTGTGTGTGTGTGTGTGTGTGTGTGTGTGTGTGTGTGTGTGTGTGTGTGTGTGTGTGGGTGTGTGTGTGTGTGTGTGTGGGTGTCATATAATATAAGTAATACTACGATCTGATGATGCATATGAAATTAAATGTGATTCTTAATTTAATTCGAGAATACAATAAATGTGAAAGGGCTTTTCTTTGCAATAACAATTTTTATCAAAAATAACATAGACTTATAAAAGTCATATACACGGTCAATCAAACTGAAGATTATCAATTGTACTACAAAATATTTAAAAGACTATTTCCAGTATAATGACCCGAATATCATCATTAATGTTTGACTGGCACACTTAAAAGTTTTATCACATGGCTAATTGATTGACTATTATATTATGATAAGGTCATGCTTTTCTATAAAAAGTTGCAAGAAATTTTAAATCACGGACCTATTGGTTTGTTTTACTTTTCACTTAATTAGTAAAAAACAAGATGGACTGCTCTAAAAGTTCACTTTGTTGTGTAAAAAGTGCTATTTAGAATTTTATGCAAATGATAATTAAAGTTTCTATGTAAATAAGTATAACATAGCGGGTATTATATTCAATGGTAGCGGCCATCCATATTTGCAAAGCCATAATCATTTTCTGTACAGAAACCAGCAAAGTGTTGCTCAAGGCACTATAAACAAAGCAGCTGATAAAATGTTACACTCATAACTGTTAACAAAAACTGTTTCTGCGAATGGTCTTATAGATAATGATAACTATTCCGCCGTGTTAGGTGCAGGAGCTATTATTAGAAAGAGAAGAAGTAAAATTTTGTTTTAGAAATGCGCAATCAATATTGTTTTGTCTGCAATTGAGCATAAAATAAAAAATAACTTCAGCCAAAGAGCATAACTGGCATTATACTCAGGCCCATCAATTGGTATGGAAAAAAATAATTTTACCAGGTTTAAAAAAATCAATCAAAATTCAAAAAACATAAATATTAAAATCAAAAAAATATATGTATGTCTATACATACATATAATGATTTATGACCGCTTAGTAACTGACGGTGACTCAGTATAATATCCTACAGTCACACCGAAACTAAGAGGAGAGAATCACTGTTGAAAAGGTAATAATTTATTGCGGAAATTTTGTGATAAAATAAAATAAATTACAAACTTATTCAAGTTAATCTAACTTAGTCTAACTTATCCTTATGCCTTATAAAAAAAGATATAACAAAAATAAACAAAAAAATAAATTTCAAAAAAGTTCAGTATTTAATTGATTAAATACCGCTGACACTTAATCACGCTTTTCGAAACCACGCCAGTTGTAAACAATACTTGTGTGAAAAGACAAAATCTTCTTTTCAAATTTCCGCCGAGTTGTAAGTAGGAAGCCAAATAGGTGATGTGTCAATTTTAATTAAATATGTTTTATATGAAGTGATCTTGACTACGTTTCATCAATTAACCATTGGTAAAAATTAAAACCGGAATTTTACAATTGTGTTTACAAGAAACATTATTAGTTGAACCTTGCAGCTTGTTCATTATTTTTATTATAAATATCTATAAATGTATATATTATTAATAAATAGTTCCCATAATATTTTGGATTATTTTTTATTTTGGCCTATCTGCAATGTTCTACGCTCTATAGAAAATGTGGCGTATGACATGACTAACAATCTTTCGAACGTTTTATATAGGTACAAAGATGTTTTACGTTTTCGCCGCCTCCACATGATATTTTTGTCAGCATAAGGTACCCTTCTGTATCTGAAACGAATATAAATATTGCTACAAAGTAAAGTAAAAGGCTATACAAGTCCCTCTACTGGGCACAGAACTCTTTTTTTATTTCTGAGAGGGTTTTAGGGCACGGAAATGCCAGCCGAACTGCCCCAATGCGTGTTGACGAAAATTGCAATTAAAAATTGCATTCGTGCTGTCGGGGATCAAACCCGGGAATAATTTACAGCGAACGCTTTGACCCAGATCTACTAATACAATACAAATAAATACGATTTAACATATATAATAAAAAACTCTTACGTACTTGAAACTTGAACACTTGATAGCTCGTGACGCCTACCGGACAAAGCTACAGCACAATGTAAATGAAGATGCGTACCCACGATATAATTCTCAATGATGCGCAAGCATAACAGGCAGTACGTCACTTTTATAATTGTCATCTCTGCAGTCTATTAATCTTTGCACTTTTATAAGTAATACAGAAAGTAGTTGCTAGACGGTGTTGACGTTGGCTAAAATCTCTGCGATAGCCGTTTCGTCAAGGTCATTCAGGCTAGTTAAAGCCTTAAGAGGACTTTCAAGTCTTGTCATTGTAGTTATCTATTGATTGTTCAAAAAAAATGCTTTTAAAACTTGAGTTATTTAAATATATATATTTATTTATAAATAGGTCTGTAACTATATTATTTTATAGGCATAATACAAACATAGATACATAACTTGATTTATAACATTCACAAGCTGTTGTCATTATGATATTCGCAGCATCTTTCAGTGCTTGTCAAACGTCTTTCAGTGGTATTTATGCTATCCTCCTGCACCAGTTTTTACACCATTGCCGGCAGTGACTGATCATGATAATGGTAATGATGATGATGAAACTGTTTATGTGAGTAGGGCGAGTGTGATTGTCAGGGATTCGATGCTGAGTTACAATCGGTATATAGAAAGACGAATAAGCTCATAGGCTATGCGCTCGCTGTAAATTTCACAGTATGCGAGCATCCCGGGATAGATGCCTGCCAGCAGGAATGAAATTGATAATTGCAATTTTACGTGCTACTTTACCATGTTCTTGGCGGAGAAGGAAAACATCGTGAGGAACTGCATTCTGAGAAAGTAAAAAATATACAAAATAGATGTGCAGCCCGCCACAACAACACTCATTGGGGCTGTGTGGCGGACATTTCCTTTCCCTAAAAACTTCTCCGAAATATAAAGATACTTATGACCAGAAGTAGGAAGTAAATAGTTTGTAAATTTACGTTATATATAGATGAGTCATTAAATCGTATTTCTACTAGGTGTCACGACTCTTTTTCTACCTAGGAGTCTCTTACTATTTTTGTAGCCAAATAGCAGTAAAGGGTCATTTCAGTTTTATATAAAAAGTGTCTTGATGGGGTATGCGGACCCTGATCTGCCGACGGCTTAACTCAACTTGAGTTAAGCCGTATTGGTTAGTGCGGTGAGAACTGTTCAGCCAAGGAAGATTAGGGTGCAATAGGATGGGTGCATTAGTTTCATTTTCGAAATAATGAACTAAACTTGAAATATATAGGTTACATTGCAAGTCTTTCTCTAGAGTGTAAAAATAGCCACATTTATATCAAGGTGCGTAGGTGCAAGGTATAAGCCACTGGGTTATTGATAACTCCCTGCAGGACAATTAATTTAGTTCTATATATCGACAAATGGGTATGAACGACCATCGTCGCCAACAAGATGGAATTAAATTACCTTGCTGAACCACAGGTAAGGTGTTAACAGCTATTGTTTGGGCTAAATCTTAACATTTGAAACTTCCATTCGGGGCGCTCGTCTCGGCGCGTTCATCCGATGGTATTTGGGTCACCGCCTGGCCCCCTTTCCCGCGCGCGTCTCTCCGCTCACCCTCGTTCACCTGACGTGTGGGCGATCAACCGGTTTAACGGCTTGGGCCGGCAGCTACCATTTTTTGCCTGCGGCGGCCGTGTCCAAAAGAGTCTTCAAGTTCGAATCGTTAGATTGCGTGAAGAACGCCTCTTATTGCGTTGTCTTTTTCGTGCGTTTACGTGACAACGAGGCTTTTCTTGAGTTTTGAGTGATTAACTTAACTTTGTTTGCCATTAATTTGCGTCGACGAGTAGTTTGTGTGGCATTTTAATATCGTACGAAGACATTTTTCCTTTGTCGGTTAGAACGCTAAAAAATTGTGACCCGAGAGGAGATCGCGTTCGTCTTCGATTAAAATTTTGTGCTAAGTCACGTTAGACTTGAGTTCACATAAAGGTGAACGCCCACTGGAGTGATCGCACATTGTGGGGCAGAGCAGCGCATGTGGGTCTGCTGCCCGATTACATCTGTGACGTCAGGTTACATTTACACACTTTCTCACACCACTTACACCCACCTACTTACCCCTGACGGTACTTTGTGGTTGACCCTACCTCCGGAACTCGGTAAGTTTGTGTTTGTTTATCCAGCCATTAGACAATAATTATCCATAGGTCATTTGGGCCCGAACCCTCTGGTTGCCCGTCGAGTTGGCTACGTTGATTGTTTCTCCAATCACGCCCGCCCGTAATATAAAAAATATTTTGTTTTGTTTTTTTTTGTTTTTTTTGTTTTGTTAGCGTATCGGTGGTTAGAACCACGCCCGTTAGGCTGCGCAAGCAGAAGGTAGATTAAATTGCCGAAGGGTCAGTCGCCTGAGCGAGGCATCTTTGCTGACCGACTGTAGTGTGTACTTGCCGTGTAGTGTTATTTGATTTTAATTTAATTTAATAGTAATTTGTATTTAGTAGTGATGCCATCGCACAAGCCACCGGCGCTTCGCCTACAGGCGGAGCTGCGCTAGGCCGCGAATGCCCATACTTTAATAGGGCGACCCGATCAGATCCATAGTTTAGAGAAGCGGCTCGAGCAGGTCGCGGCCCGAAGGGCCGTAGTGGAGGAGGCTTACACTGAGCTCGTGGCCTCGGATGCAGAACAGGGAGTTCTAGACTCCTGCCTCGCGGACTACGAGCAATTATTTTCGCTCACGGACGACTTGATCGAGCCGGAGGCCAAGTATGCTAATGAAGCGCGTGAAGCTCGGCTGAGTGGCCTGCCCGAGTCCCCTCGGAAGCAGCCTACTCAACCGGAGCTGTTGGGACGACTCCCAACTCTGGACCTGCTAAGGTTCTCCGGGGTCCTCTCTAACTGGCTAACCTTTGCTGGTCTTTTTGATACCCCAGTGGACATCCGGAGGGACTTGACATCAAGCCAGAAGATGGCATACCTGCTGTCCTCACTGGAGGGGGAGGCCCTGGGCGTCGTCGGCCGTTTGAAATTGTCGGACGACGCCTACCAGACTGCCCGGGACCTCCTCGCCGGAAGGTACGTCAACGTCCGGCGAATTGCAGACGAATACGTTAGGCAGCTTCTAAACCTCCCGCTGCTTAGGGACCGGGCCAGACTACGTCCGGACATCAAAAATCCAGTCGTGGTGGCCTGTAATTCGTTGAGGCGGCTGGATTCACCGGTGGACGAATGGTCCTTCTTGTTGCTCCACATCGTGCTGTCCCGCCTGCCTCTCGATCTTCGGATCCATTTGAGGAGAGGTACGGCGGGAAACGCGCTTCCTATATTCTGCCCTTCAGGGACCTGCTGCGGTTCTTGGAGGAGCAGTGCCGGCAAATTGAGAACGCAGCGGGCACCGTCGACGACCTACGGGTTGCCAACCGAGCCGTGCCCAGGGAGAGGCGGAATCCGCCGGGCAAGTAGTCGCCAACCCTCCTAAGGCCGAGCGGAGCTCCCTCGGGAGAATGCCGCCTCATAACATCTTATAGCGGCCTAGCAGCCAGAGAGGCGCCCCCTGCTCCTATTGTCGAGCATCCGATCACCGGGTGACGTTGTGCCCGAAGTTATTGGGTAAGCCGGTCCCGGCGAGGCGAACCATCGCCAAGGAGCGCCGCTGGTGCTACTCGTGCTTGGAAAGGCACCTCCAACGAGACTGTCCGCACCAGCAGCCCTGTCCGCACTGCCAGGGCATCCACCATATCGTTTTGTGCCTGGGTGCGATCGGCGCTTCCTCTCGGGGCTCTGCCGGGCCATCAACTCCCACGGGCGGGGGCGCTCAGCCACGCCCTCTGTCGGGTGACGCTCGGCGCTCGCTTGCCGGCCACCGTGCCCCTTGTTTTGAAGAGGGTCCCCCCCGACTGGTCGTTCCCCCAGGGACGGGGGGAGTCGTCGCCCCCCCCCCCCTCAGCGTGTTGAGAGGAACTTCACGGTCACTCAGTGGTCAGCTAGACCCTTCTCACCCCCGTTAGCTGAGTGGCCGCGACTGGAGTACCACCCTCCCCTCTTTGGTCGGTACCGGTACTACGGGGTCCCTGCTACCTCGAATCTGTCCCGGGCCTCAAGGCCGAGGTTCCCCGAAGCTCTCCAGGTTGGCCCTGTAGGTGATTTCCAACCATGGGTCATTGAGATGCTGCTGGAATGCCGCTTTCGGTAGCCCCGGTTCGGGTGCCGGTCAGATGGAGGCAGCTCCAGCTAGGTAGTTGCCGCTCTAGCTCCCACCACGGCCGTCTCCACTGATCCTTTGAGCCGCCAACAGTCCACTTGTCAAACTGTTCTATTGCTGACGGCCTCAGTGAAGGTGTACAATCTGAGTGGCGACTGTTTAACGGTTCGCGCTCTATTGGATTCGGGTTCACAACGCTGTGTGACCTCCACGTGGTTGGTGGGAAGACTAGGGCTCCCCTGGAGCTCTGAATCATGTCCAATGGTAGGTATCGGAGGTGCCGAGCCTCCTACTCCTATGGAACAAGCGGAGTTGGTGTTTAGCGCTGCCAGCGAATAACTTCACATTCTAGTTCTCCCTAACGTCCATATAAATGACAGCGCGGTTCGTTGTGCGTCGGGTTTGAGACCGGCAGACCTTCAGTGGTCCTAACCTGGGCCTATTGATTTGTTGCTGGGAGCCGACGCGCTGGGGTTCATCTTGTTAGGTGAGATACGAGCCCTACAGCCCGATGGCTTGTCAGCCATGTCCACTGTATTTGGGCACAGCTTCTTTGGACCGGTTCTGTTGTCTCCACCTCCTCAAATGGCCGACCTGCTTTCTGTTGTGGGCGTGTCCCTTTCGGACGTCGTCCAGCGGTTCTGGGAAATTGAGGAGCCGCCACACGTGACTCGAGTCAACCCTCTGGACCGTGAGTGCGAGTTGTTCAACCAGAACAATACCGGCCGTCGTGTCGACGGTCGTTTTGTCACTCGCTTACCCTTTCTTGACTCACGGCCCCCTTTGGGCCAATGTCGTACTCTGGCCGAAAAGAGGTTGCTTTCCATGGAGCGCCGTATGCGGCGCGACCCAGCCTTTCGCGACAAATATGTCGAGTTCATGGGCGAGTATCACACATCAGCACAGGAGCACTACTTCCTCCCTCACCATGCGGTTTTGAGGACCCCTGGGAGTAAGATTCGGGTAGTTTTTGATGGCTCCGCCCCCTCGTCAAATGGTGTGTCCCTGAACCAGTATCTCCACTCTAGTCCTAAATTGATCAAGGACATATCCGACATTTTGACCCACTTCCGTCGGCACCAAGTGGTTTTTGTAGCCGGCATTCGGACGATGTTTCGACAATCAGTGGTCCATCGTGATATTGTGGCGCGAGAAGCCCAGCGATCCGATACAAGTGTTTGAATTGAACACCACCACCTATGGACTTCGGTCCAGCCCGTATATACGCCATGCGAACCCTCCTTGAACTCGCTGAGAGAGAGCGTCTAAAATACGCTCGGGGGGCTTCTATTTTGGAGACTTCTGTCTATATGGACGACATTTGCACGGGCGCCTCCACCGTCGAGGAGGCTCTTGTATTGCGAGACGATTTGACTGCCATCCTGAAGTCCGGAGGTTATGAGTTGCGCAAATGGTTGTCGAACTCTCCTTATATTTTGAAGGACCTCCCAGGAGAGGATCAACAAGACCCTCATCTATTCGAGCACCCTGAGAATCATTCATCATGGCATTCAATATCAGCCTGTTCAGGATACTTTCACATATCGAGTCAAAGTCAACCCCACTCCTAAAGCATGAACCAAGTGCTCCGTGCTGTCTACAGTAGCCCGCACTTTCGATACTAATGGATGGATCACTCCAGTAATTTTTTTGGCTAAGTGTATTCTTCAAAAGCTCTGGATATCCGGGTTGAGTTAGGACGAGCCTATTAGCAGTGCTCTCTTGCGAGAGTGGCTTCCCATTGTGTCCTCCCTTCCGGACATCAACCGGTCTCCATGCCAAGGTGCTTCCTCCCTCCCAGGAAAAGCAGGGCTACCCTACATGGATTTTGCGACGCCTTTGAGAAAGGCTATGCTGCTGTCGTATATTTGCGGACTGTGAGCTGTTCTGGCCATACTTCCGTCCATCTCGTACTTGCTAAAAGCAAGGTTGCTCCCATTAGGTCCCGCTTAACTATCCCTAAATTGGAACTGGCCGGAGCCGATCTTCTCACGCGACTCCTCAACCACGTTCATTCGTCTTTAAAGTCTGTAATCGACATTACGGACGTCTACGCTTGGTCGGACAGTGAGATAGTAATTTGTTGGCTCAGAGCTGCACCTCACAATCTTGAGGTCTTTGTGGCGAACCGCGTGTCACAAATCCAGAATTCTTGGACGTCTTTAAACTGGAGACATGTCCCAGGGGAGTTGAATCCCGCAGACTGCGCTTCTCGCGGCTGTAAAGCCCCTTCTTTGGTTGACCACCCGCTATGGTGGGGTTCCAGTTGGTTGACTGAGTCACAGTCATTCTGGCTCCAGAATAAATACTCCGAACCGATTGAATTGCCTGGCCTACGAGCCCGAGTAGGAGTGGGCAAGGTTAAGCCCACTCGGAATTTCTCCCTTCTAGAACGGTACAACTCTCTCGATAAGCTCTTAGTAGTGACTGCTTGGTTGCGTCGACTTGTCCGCAATTTGAGAGACCCGTCCAACCGAATCTCTGATACCGTTTTGTCCCCTAGCGAGCGTCGCGAATCTTTGATGCATTGGACCTGTATGGTCCAAGCGGAGCGTTTTGAGCCTGTGATTGAAACCTTGAAACGGGGCTCTGTTGTCAAGGGCGCTCTGGCCCGTCTAAACCTCTTCCTGGACGACGCTGGGATCCTGCGCGTTGGCGGAGGTTTGAAAAAATCTCAACTACCGTACGGGGCTCGACACCCGTTACTGCTCCCTAAGGATGGCGCCTTTGTTCAGTTGCTGGTAACTCAACATCATGTTAAGAATGCCCACGCTGGGTGTAACGCTCTTTCGGCTATTTTGCAGCGGGAGTTTTGGATTTTGGCTGGCCGACGCACCATTCGGAGCGTCCTCTTTAAGTGCATACCTTGTTATAAATTGAAAGCCACCATATCCACAGCCTATGATGGGTAACTTACCACCCGACCGCGTCAGGGCCATCCGACCTTTCGCTGGAGTCGGAACAGATTTTGCTGGTCCCTTCCTCGTCAAGTCTTCCAACCTTCGTAACGCGCGTTCACATAAGGACAATCTGTGCGTTTTGCCCAATAACTGACTTTTAGTCGACCCGAAATTCAAACCCAGAATCAGTAGCCGCGCGTACGAACACTTTAACAACAAGGCAGTCACAACAATATAATTATGTGTATGATAACAATGTCATCTGCTTGGTCCAGACACTTAAATGTTTTAATTTTTTTCGCCTTCACCGTCACTGTCCACGGATGGACATGGGCTTTCTTTATATTTTGAGTGAGAGGATTTGTCGCATTCGCCACACTTGACAAGCAAATTGGCGATCGCAGTACCGATGACGGTATTTTTATTAAGAAATACCATTCGCAAGTTCTAGACACTGAGAACAGTAATACCAATACGAGAGTATTCATATTACGCCAACCTGCTTCAAAGTATAACGAAATAAATGTATATCTATAAATGCTTAATAACAATGCAGGTAACCCATTTCACTTCAAGATATCTTATGGTATATTTAATTAAGAAAGTACAAACCACCTTAAAAAATATAATTTTATTAAAGTATTTCGAAGAAAAATTCAAAAAATTCAATTCGAAAAATACAATTTAGAAAATAAATTAATAGTATGCTGTGGTTATTAACTTTAAGTGATTGTACATTTAGAAATAAGATTACCGTAAATTTTCTTTAAATAATATGTAATAATGCATTAATCGTTGGTGTAAATAAAAAAAGAGTGTAATTTAATAGCAACCGAATTCCGTGTTAAAACATACCTAGTGTATTTAATAATTAAAGCCTCGACTTCAGAAGCTATTAAATTATGTGGAATATATTTATTTTTTTTTGTTCATTTTAAGTCAGTATTAATTTTTTTTAAGTTTAATTATTTAACCCTTATGTGGGAACTGATCCCAACCTCCTTTTTTTGAAGATAGCTAAAATCTTTTCAGCGAGATTTGGTAATAATTTATTGGTATCTTTTAATAATAATAGCGAATATTTATAAAATAGTAAGGTTCCTAAAAAGCTTAAAACTCGCTCAAATTGCATGATTGTCTGATAGATTGCAATACTTTAGCGATAGTCGCTATTGTGAGACATTTTCTTATGATTTATCAACTCTCTTTACTTCTTTGACTTTAAAATGACACGAAAACACCGCGTCCTTACAATTGTCGAACCTTGTTAAACGTTATTGGATTAATTTCAGGATACCTTTGAAGTTTGAAGTTATAAGCTAAGCTTTTAAGTTGTTAATGAAGTAACGCCGGAACACGTAATTACTCAAAGTTAAGCGTAACTGAGATTATAGCTTATAGGTAGTTGCCGGTGTAGAAATAGTCCAACTTCGTCTATTATTTAAATTTTAATTATTAAGTCACATTGTTATGAAGTGCTATAGTTTTAAATGATTATTCTAATTTTTTCTATATTATATTTTAATTTATTTATTGTTAATGACTATTGTTGGCGATTCGCGTAAAATAATTTTGTGTTTTGAAGTTATTGCTATTAAATTATTTAAAAGTAAATAGATTCAATAAGATTTCATACGCAAGTTCGGGGTTCGATTCCCCGGTCGAGAGTTAATTCCATAAAAGTTTCTTTATAGATTAATTTAGAGTCATGTGTTACATAGTAATCGGCTATGCAATACTAATAAATGTCTTATATTAAATTAGACACTTATTTTAGATGAAAATACATTTTGCTCTTATGATAAGAGATACGATTCTTTATGGCTAGATAAGGGTAGCATATGTAAACAAATAATGTTTCATAATGAACAGAGATTGTTGTAATTTAGACATAGAAAGCGTTAGCCCCCTATTGATATGATAGGGGTCGTATAGGAATTGGTCGCTCATGTTGTATGGGATCTAAACAGGGTCTAAATAATGTACTATAAAGATAAAAAATAAACTTTATTAATTTGTCAAAATTTCAATAATATATGTAGAAATAAGTAATAAATGTTTCAGGATTACCATATTTCACATTTCAATTCATACTTCACATTTGACAAAATGGCAAAATGGAGAATCTTGAACTTCGAGCGGTTTTTAAATATTTCTGCTTGAATTTTTTTTCTATAAAAGTGTTTTTGAAGAACTGCAGTCAACATTGACAGACAACACTCCATTTTATTCTATAGTGGCATACTGATACACTGAGTTTAAATGCGGAAGAGTCACCTTCAATTAGGACACTCGCTCCGGGCGGCAACAACCTCATCTACGCAAAAAAAAAAAACTTTAAACAGTCGAATCTTTCTTCTGTTAAGGTAGATCGACGTGTGGCCATCCGTTATTTAGCTGATTTTCTAAAGTGTTCGTTTGGGACAATTCCGACGCATTCCATGTTAGTCCTTACTGCTGACAACGCATCTTCATTTTATTCGCAAACGAGGGTACATGTAGATTTCTATAGGCCACAGCAACCACTATCCATCTGGTGGACTATGTGCTTGTTTGTCACCCTTATACATTATAAATGTTTGTTTGAATTCAAACCTTAAAATTCAAACAGGTGGCCATGTGCTGGTTTCCTCGAATGTTAATATACGCTCAAAAGAAAGCAGTAGTTGACATTTTAAAACTAAATTTAGCAATAATTGAAGAAGATCCAGGTTATTTTTGCGCTCGTTTCTTAACCATAGATGATACATGATTTTGGTCCAAAGACGAAAAATCAAAGAAAGGTGGGGAAAAGAACGGCTTCCCCACTAGCAAAGAGATTCAATAAAAAAAAAATTATAACTAGGTCATATATTACGTAAAGTATAACTAGATAAAAAAATGTTTTATTAAATGAGATGGTACTTCGGTATAATATTATTTGATAGTAGTACTTATTTATTCTATGGTAGTAGTTATCTTCAACGTGTGGCAACTGTTGGAAAAAAATGTTTTGTTTGGCAAAGTTGTGTCATAAGTTTGATGGTTTTATGCTTATTGTTGTCGTCAGCTCAAATTCGGGGATTCGTAAAAGAAAGACCTAATATTCCACATAATCACATCTTATATTTCCATAAAATAATACAATATCACAGGATATACATAATATTATAGCAAATAAATCCTCACGTACTTACAGTTTCAGTTTTCCAATAATAAGATATTAACTATTATTACAACTACTTCGGCGCTTTATTGCTCACGACTTACTTCTTCTGAACCTGGAACCAGAATGCCTTTCTCCTTTTTCGTGTTAGCTTCCCTCACTACAATCCCCTCCACACGTTTACTATGCATTCGAATAAACGACCGAGTCTATGGTTGTATGATTTAATAATTTTGGGTTGCCATTGTACAAGTACCTATCGTAAATGAGCAGTATAAATACAGACTTATTTAGGGTTACCGGAAAGAAGCTAACATTATGTAATATAATTAAAAATTAAAAATTTTGTATAGCCGACTTCAATTTAAGTTATTAAGAATAACTCAAATAACTCAAAAACTATTGGTCTGACCTTGATCAAATTCATATGGGACCACACGAGAAGTATCAGCTTCCATATAAAAAAAATCATCGAAATCGGTTCACCCAGTAAAAAGTTATGAGGTAACACACATAAAAAAAAACATATGCGTCGGATTGAGTACCGTCTTCTTTTTGGAAGTCGGCAGAAAATGTATTTCATCGTACAAAAAATGTTAGGGTATGTGAGATGTTGTTCGTATAATTAATTACGAATTTGACGGTACTAAGACAGTTCAATGAAGCATCAGTGCATTCTTGTTGTTGGTGCATTCACTTATGACCATAGTATGTTTATGCCACAGAGTACATTATATATAGGGGGGCTTATGCTCCTACCCATCAATCTGATGTTGCAGATGCTGCCATCCGAACCGCGCGCATCATTCATTTAATGCAGCACGCACCATATTCTCCTTATCTTCCCTCTCCTTCCGGACCTTAGCACTATGCTCAATGATATTGTACTGTTGTATTGTGAAATAATGTGCGATGTTGGGCGTGTTATTCGCTAATAATGGACTAGTTACTTATGCCTGATAATCTCCAAATATGACTCACAGAAGGTGCCGAAGGTGCCTATCGGTTTCAGTTATTAAAATCTCAAAAGTCACTGATGATGTATTCAGAAATCACAATTTACAGGTTAAGATAAATGTTATTGCCGATACAATAATATTTCACAGGCGGCTTAACTATACGACCACTCTTAGTTTTGAAAACAACAGACTTTTTTCTTTTACAGGTTCTCTGCTAAGTTCTTTACAAGGTTTACTGGCTCTACCGTACATATTTAGTGTTGACAACGGGGTTAACATCATTATCTTTCAATAGGTACGCGGGCTTTTAACGATTTATCGAAATACTAGGCTTACGATCTTGTAACTATACCAAAAATACTGATCAAAGCGTTTACTCACTCTAAATGGACCATCTTAAGGAGGTTTCAGGGGCCGTTTGACAATGTCATCCCTAAAGAAAACGTGAGTACAAGACTTTAAAGCAGGATGGACAAAAAATGATCTCATATTCTGTCATGACGACATCATATTTTGTCTACTAAAACGTTGTCGTCACTTACCTCTGATTGTGTGACGTCATAAAAATCACCTGGTAACCGTAATGCACGTCCAAAAGTCATTTCGGCTACGCTGACGCTATTATCGCTTACGAAGTCCTAACATTATCGAGGGCAACTCATCAACCCATGACGAATCACCTAACCTGGCTGTAAGTGAAGCTTTCAACGAACGATGCCAGTGCTCTAGCATACCATTATTTTGTGGATGGTATGCAGTAGTTCCTTGTCTCTTTACACCGAAAATCTTTAATAAGCTTGCGAACGAATTGTTCTCGCATTGTCTACCCTGATCACTAGACAATGTAACTGTGCATCCATAACGGGCTAACTATCCTTCGAATATTGCTTTGGCGACACTTTCTGCCGTGATATTTTGTACAGGGCAAGTTTCTGGCTATAGTGTTTTCCTGTCTATTACTGTACACAATATCTATAGCTTTGTACAGTAGTCGGTAAGCGTCCGACGATGTCTACATGTATGTGCTCAAAACGGTCGACTACGGGAAATTCACTTAATTCTGACAACGTATGCCTGTAGATTTTTGACATTGAATACAATTCTTTGCCCATAAATTAATATCTTTGTTCATCTCTGGCTAATAGAATTTTTGACAAACTTACTTTATTATGGTGCGTAAAATAGGGTGGCTCAAATTGTGTATAGCAACAAATGCTATTTTTCTAAAACATTGTGGTAAATATGGTCTGGCATGTTTCGTCAAAATTTCGCAATATATCAAATTATCAATGACGGGCAAAAATACTTTTAATACTTACATTCCTGACAGTGTCAGAACATGTTGTTTGTGAAAGGAAGTCATCGTGTTTCTGCGCCTTAGCAAGTTCGTGGTAATCGAGTACTGCGGGACAAGAAATCGTCTCGACTCATAATAGCACGTCAGCTACGATGTTATTCTTTACTTTTATATTCCGCATGTCTGTTGACAACTACCTGATAAATAACAGCTGCCTTGTTCGTCGAGGTGTTTCTTTGTCGCTATCTAATTTCTTAAAAGCACGAATCAACAGCCTGTGGTCTGTAAAAATAACTAACTGTTGTCCCTCAAGTAACTTACGGGAGTGTCTAATAGAAAAATATATTGCCAATAATTCCCTATTATAGGCAATATACTTTTGAACTGCAGTACTCAATTTTTTAGAAAACTACCCTAAACACTTCCATTCGTCACTTATCTTTTGTTGTTTTACGGTCCCTATACATGTATTCGAAGCATCTGTCATGAGAGTTATAGGCGAATCTACGCTAGGATGAGATAGTGTGGTGGCATTTTGTAAGCTCAACTTACAATTCTCGAATGCAACTAAAGATTGATCTGTCCATACGATCGGGCTCTTATATTTTTCTTATTGTTGTGTAGATACTTGTTCAATTCGGCCTGGTACTCTACCGCATTTGGTATGGGGGCACAAAAAAAATACCAGGATACGACGGAAGTCCTGCACTATCTCTGGTTTGGGGTGAGCTGCGATTGCTGCAACCTTGTCTGGCGTAACCTCCTTATCGAAATTGCACTTGGCGATATTGATCGTGATGCCATGTAATATATGAAGGGTCTTGAATAAATAAGAGACGTGTTGCTTGTACAAGTACTTTAATAATACTGAGTCAACTTATTCTACCTTAACACGAATATATACTATCGTGGAGGCTACACTACACCTCCCACTGACAAAAAAAGGAAAAAAATAACATATTTATTTATATAGTAAAAAGTTAATCTTTATTAAAGTCTTATATTCTAATTATGTATATATATATATATATGTCTTGTCTTGGGTAGGGTGGTCAGCCAAACCCCCTATGCACATAAAAATTCCGTAGTCACATGATGTATGTTTAAGTAGGTACGTAGTAATATTATTTATTCTGTGGTTTAAGCCTTAATGCATTGTTGCATTGTCGATGCATTATGTTTGACAAAATCAAGTGTACATTCGCGAACGTATATTATTTTGGTCGACACATCACTGTAACACACTTAGATACTGAGTTATTCAGTTACTTATTAAGTTATTTATCTAGACATTCACATTAAATAGTGGAAAGTTTTTTTGGGGGAAGTCCTCTAAGTCCGGACGACTTCTAAAGCCGGACAGAATTTGAATCAGTGCGAAAAAGTGCGCCAATTTGTTATTTGTGTCGCGGTTAGAAAGCGTCTCCTAAGTGAAGTGTGAGGGTAGCGCGCCAATACCCAGTGCTGACTCATTCGTAGTGGAGCGTGGCGCAAATTTTAAGGTTAGTAAAAATTTTGTTCGAAGCAATTTTTTGGGTTCTGTAAACAGTATTCATAGCATGGAATGATATTCGTTATTATTGCTATTGTACTAGTTTGATATAAATCAGGCGTTATTTTAAGATTCAAAACACATAATGTGAATGAGAATTTTTCTTGTATGTACCTAAGGGTCCCTGAGTTCGAACACTCTCAAAGTCCCCTAATACCGGACAGTTTTACAGCAAGTTTGTTTATGTTGTAGTTATTATTTTTGTGTTTTCTTTTTCAGATTCAATATGGATAAACTTGGGATAAACCCAAACTGAGTTGTTAGAATACCCCCAAACGTGAAATATTGAAAAAAGCCATCGATAAGGTGATGTCAAAAAATATTCGCTGAAAAAATCATCTGAAGTCTACAATGTACCAAATAGTACACTGTTCGACTACATTAAAAAAAATTAAACAAGGAGGAGAAATTAAAAATACCGGCAAAGTGCGAGTCGGACTCGCGCACCGAGAGTTCCGAACAAATCTGTAAGCTATAAAAGGTTAAAATTATTAAAAATATTTTTATTAAATGATGTAACTAAAAATTTATGCTTTTCGCAATTTTTCCTTTATTTGTGCTATAAAACGTTGCTTCGTACCAAATTTCAAGATTCTGAGTTCACGGGAAGTACCCTGTAGGTTTTGATTCCCTTGCGAATGTCGAAAATTTGCGGCATAAACGGCTGTACCTTTTGATTGCGTTGAATCGTCAAGTTGGAAAGTTGACTTCTGCTGAGAGAGGGAAAAATGTCACAGTTATGTTCTGCATGAGTGCTTCTGGGTAGTTTATCCTACAATTATTTATTCTTCCCAGACAAAGAGTTAATGAAAGATTGATGATGAAATTTGAAATAAAAGGTTGATGATTGGAGCTCCATCTGAAAGTGTAGCCTTAGCACAGCCAAACGGATGGATGAACGCTGAACTCTTTTTAAAGTGTTTTTAACACTTTGTGAAATTTTCAAAGCTATCTTAAGAGAAAGGCTGTGCTTTTGATCCTAGATGGTCACAGCATCCATAAAGATCTTGCTGTTATAAGTAATGCAAAAGAAAACCACGTGCATATGTCAAGCACCCCACCACACACGACCCACAAACTACAGCCCATAAGCAGGGTTTTTATGAAGCCATTCAAAGATGCATATTTTGAGGCCTGTGGGCTGTGGATGAGGGCAAACTCCAGTGCAAGAATAACAGAATATGACATAGCTGCAATGGTGTCGCAAGCTTTCACTCGCATTGTACGTTTGGATATAGTAATATCTGGATTTCATTGCACTGGAATTCTGCCTCTAAATCTAAATGTTTTCACAGATTTATATTTTCTGCCATCTTGCTGCCTTCTATCAGGTGAACTTGAGCATCAGCGTTTAGCAGCTGAAGTGAACATCGGCAATAACACCAATACGCGTAAACTCCAAGGTCTGCCTTCGGAGCCTTCCGACGTCGATGACTAGGAGAATGTTGATACTTAACCGTTAACAAGCAAAGCAATTGTCACTATAATTCATCAGCTATCGCCATTTCCGAGCGCTGCAGCAATGAGAGCCGTGAGTCGACGACGAAAATCTGAGAAAGTGAGATTTTACCATCCTCCCCCTACAAAAATGCTCTCATTAAAAATAAGGCAACTAAGGCTAAGCCTCCTATAATTAAAATTAATCAACTGGAAAGCAAGAAAAGTAACGACTGGACTAAAATAAAAAGGACCAAGATATCGACGGCAACTCCAAAGACAACGATATTTCAAACATCAACAACAGTGACTGAAAATGCAACAACTTCTTTAATCTGCCAAGAAGATAATGATGAAGATTGGATTTGCTGTCAAGATTACAATCAGTGAGCTCATGAAGCGTGTGCTGATATTGAAGAGGGCTCAGTTAGCTATTAGTGTGATTTTTGCAGATTGTACATCTAAAATTGAAAAAAGAGGTCCCTTCGTCTCTAAAGGATGGCACACATTTTTTCATACACGGATATTTGCTTAGCAGTGAATGATAAGGATGCTTCTCGTCCACTGTCTTTACTGCAGCTTCCCTGGAATAAATAATAGACGCATTAATGTTCAAATTTGTTAATTTGTCCACAAGTTTTCTCGACTTAATATTAACAGTGGTAGAGCCAGGCGGCAGGTTTTTCTGACGCATGGATGGGCCGGCTTGAACCGGGGTGATACCATGACCTCACAGAATACCAGCGTGAAGTAGAGGTTTACCTCTGCGTTTCGATTGGTGAGTGCAGGTGGCCGGAGGCCCTTTTTACTGGCAATGAGGCCATCCTAGTCCTCACGGGTGAAAACGCATCTGCATTTTGATCTGTAACAGAGAATAGATGTAGATGTCTATGGGCCGCAGCAACCACTTACCATCAGGTGGACTGTGTGCTCCTTTTTCACCCTTATCCTATAAAAAGAAACTAAGAATCCATAATTATTTAGAAAATCTGCCCCTAATATTAGTTGTACAATATCTGCTATTACATTTAAAAGCTCGCTGCAAACTTAAATTTAATTCAAGGGTTCTTATTCCATAGGTTTTAATCTCGGTACCGTTTGTAGCGTACAATTTGTAATCAGAATAGTCTTTATAAGTATACTTATTTTTACACGGAATAACTGAAATGTTAGCACCTGTATCAACGAGGATACGCAGCAAGGTGTTGGAGTCAGTGACACATAGGCGGTGTGATGGCTGCAACGCGCAAGCTCCCGCCATAGCCTGCACGTCTGCTAGTTTTCCGGCTGCTTCTTCCATGCGTACGGCTGTTCACATCAGTGTGCTCTCTCTCGGTAGCGGAAGTGGTACAAACAGTGGCTCTGTTAGGGACTCTCAGGTGTTCGTCGGTTGGAACTTGAACGAGGTCTTCTAAAGTTTCGATAACAAGATGTACTCCTTCCTCTTTGCCGATGATCGCGACTGATCTTGTTTGACTTCCATAGTGTTCAATCTCGAAGTTAACTTTGCATGGGTCGTGTGGAATCTATGATGTTGGTAGCTGAATTACTAAATCCGTTATCTGTGCGATAGCATCTTTGTTTTGCTTCCCAATTACAATGTCGTACTTTGCCTGATCACTCAGCTTTTGTGGGTTCAATAAAGCTTCTATTTGTATTAACCATAACCTTGGCTGGTCCGTCCAAAATTCAGGTAACCGTGTGGCAAGAGATACTGCTCCCAAATCTACCAGTTGCTCAGACTTGATAACGTCGTAGCGTGGGCAGTAACGGGGAACGACTGGCGTTCGCCGCCGAGCGCACTCCGAACACAAGTGCAAAGTGTCAATTCAGCAAAATGTATGTAAATTCTGTGTTCCTACAATATCAGTAGTGTCTCCCAACAGACAGGTTCGGTTATAAACATGGACAAAACAAAGGTCATGTGTAACGTTCATGTCACACCTATGCCGGTATTTGGGAGCACTACGCTTGAAGTTGTCGACGAGTATAATTACATGTGACAAATAGTCTGACTACGTAAGTCTAATTTCGAGCGAGAGTTCAATCAACGGATTCAATTCGGCTGGGCAGCGTTCGGGAGATTACTACACATCCTCTTGTTAGCTATACCTCAAAGCTTAAAAACGAGATTTTACAACATATGGGATGATACGTGGTCCTTCACTGCTGACCGTATTAGGAATTAGGCTCAAGGTTGTGAGTTATGGAAAGAGCTATGCTGGCTGTTTAGGCAAAAAATATTAAATTTTTAAAACGTGAATTTGTTAAACGTACGCGCGGGGTATAGCATAAGGTCGTCCGGCCCCTCTCCCCGGTCGCATTCCACGGACGGACTTCGAGTCGACGGACGTTTTTAGTTTTTAGCGCCTATTTTGTTACCAACGTAAAAACCCGCGAAAATCGTTATGTCCACGAGAACCCGTGTGTTTTTAAAATACTTATTAACTTTGGTTAAATTAATTGTGCAACTCTGATAGTGATTTTCTTCTGAACTTCTTCTTTGGCTGTACCGTTACGTGACTAGACTGAAAGGGTGCCTCAAGAAGGGAATAGTTCCGGAGCGACCAGAGGATACCTTCCCCAGGACAGTATTGTGTCATTTAGCCCAGGCCACTTACACACATCTTCATACAATTAACACATACATTCACTACACTTCCATCAGCTCGGCAGACCAAGGTGAACCGTCTCCGCTCCAGAAGCAGGTGAGTGCCTTCCCATTAACGGGCTGTCGCCCCTTATGGTTCATTGCAATTAAGGACTTTCCACTTGGCTTTGTGAGGCCTGACTTGCCCCTGCTTGTAGGTTCGTCCTACAGGGCCCGGGAGGAATCTACTCTTGTCAAGGCAGTTGCAAGCCGTAACATTTGGTAGCAGTAGCGTGGCTGATTGAGTTTCAATCACGCCACGGCCGTGACATTAATAATACGCAAAAGTATTCTTTTGTTTTTTGTACGTAATAATAAAATTATTTTCCTCGCTGCTTTTGTTTATTAGCGGGTAGATTGGGAACGCCACGCCCGTAGGTTAACAAGTGGGAATTTGTTAAGGCTAAGTACTCACCGTAGTTCTTAAGGCGAAGTACCTTAACTAGGTAGATAAGGTTAATAATCGGATAATTGTTGATCGTACTAGGGTTGTTACTTGCTAATTTGATTTGTGTGTTTTCGTATTTAATTTAATAATTGTGTAATTTCTACTTAACTTGATTGATAGGAACTGTATTTGTTATTTGCTAATTGATTTATATTTGAGCCGCGTAGTAATTGTATTTAGTAGGGATGCCGTCACACAAGCTACTAATTCGTTGCTTGCGGACTGAGCTGCGCTGGGCTACCAGCGCACACGCACACGGTCGACTTGATCGAGGCGGGGGCCAAGGACGCGGAGAAGGAGCGCGAGGCTCGGCTGAGTGGTTGCTCGAGTCCCTTCGGAAGCCGCCCACTCAGCCTGAGCTGTTAAGACGACTCCCCACGCTGGATCTGCCAAGGTTCTCAGGGGTCCTCTCGGAATGGCTGACCTTCGTCGGTATGTTTGACAGCCTGGTGGACGCCCGGAGGGACCAAAAAATGGGGTACCTCCTGGCATCACTGGAGGGGGAGGCCCTGAGCGTCATCGTCGTCGTCGGCCACCTTAAACTGTCGGACGACGCCTACCAAAACGCCAGGGACCTCCTCGCTGGAAGGTACGCCAATGTCCGGCGGATTGCTGACGAGCATGTTCGGGGGCTGCTGAATCTCCCGCTGCTGAGGAAACGGACCAGACTACGGGAGGACATCGTGAATCCAGTCGTCGTAGCGTGCAACTCGTTGCGGCGGCTGGATTTACCGGTGGACGAGTAGTCTTTTCTGTTACTCCATATTGTGCTGTCCCGCCTGCCCCTCGACCTTCGGCTCCATTTTGAGGAGAGGTACGGAGGGGATGGCGCCTCGTATATTCTCCCCTTTAGGGACCTGCTGCGGTTCCTGGAGGAGCAGTGTAGGCAGTTAGAGAACGCAGCAGGCGTCGTCGAAAGCCCCCCGGCTGCCGCCCGAACGGTGCCCAGGGAGAGGCAGAATCGGACGGCGAAGACGTCACCCACCCCCCTGAGGCCGAGCGGAGCCCCCGCGGGAGAGCCTGCCCCCCTACCCTCCTATAGTGGCCTAGCGGCCCGGGAGGCCACTATAGGCTGAGCGACGTCGTGCCCTAAGTTATTGCGCAAGCCGGCTCCGGCGAGGCGATCCATCGCCAGGGAGCGCCGCTGGTGCTACTCCTGCCTGGAGAGGCACTTACAACGAGACTGCCCGCACCAGCGGCCCTGCACGCACTGCCAGGGCAACTACCACATCATGTTGTGCCTGGGTGCGCGCGGCGCGTCCTCACCGGGTCCTGCCAGCCCCCCGACTCCCAAATGACAGCGCGGTTCGCTGTGCGTTGGGTTTGAGACCGGCAGACCCTCGGTGGGCCCAACCGGGGCCTATAGATTTGTTACTGGGGGCCGACACGCTGGGGTTCATAATGTTAGGTGAGATACGAGCTATACAGCCCGATGGCCTGTCAGCCATGTCCATGATATTTGGGCACAGCTTCTTTGGACCGGTTATGTGGTCTCCTCCTCCTCCGACGGCCGACCCGCTCTCCATTGTGGGCGTGTCCCTTTTGGACGCCGTCCAGCGGTTCTGGGAAATTGAGGAACCACCACATGCGGCTCGAATCAACCCTCTGGACCGTGAGTGTGAGTTGTTCTTCCAGAACAATACCGGCCGTCGGGTCGACGGTCGTTTCGTCACTCGCTTACCCTTTCTGGCCTCACGTCCTCCTTTGGGCCAATCTCGTGCACTAGCCGAGAAGAGGTTGCTGTCCATGGAGCGCCGCATGCGGCGTGACCCAGCCTTTCGCGACAAATATGAATGAATGAATGAATGAATATACTTTATTGTACACTACAAACAAATAAACAAATTACATAACAAAAGACAGGTTAAATGTACAATTTGGCGGCCTTATCGCTACATAGCGACCTCTTCCAGGCAACCAAGGGTGTAAAGGAATAAACAATGAATACTAGGTAGGTGGTGCAATATAATTATACAAAATATAATATCAATACATGCGATATATAGACAATAAATGCAATAAAATAACATATACATAACTAACACATGAAATGATATAAATTACTAATACATAATAAAAGATAAGTAGAGCTATAATATATACATAAACATACATATATAGGAGTATATAAACAAACTTACATATCTACCCAAAATACATAAATAAATTACAAATTTCCTCAAACAATAATATAAAGCTGATAAATACAATAAATACATAATTACATAAAATATCCTAACGGTCTCCGAACGATTGAGACAAGTAATGTTCTTTAAGTAATCGCTTAAAGATTACAATAGATTGTGCTTTACGTATATACAAAGGTAGGGCATTCCAGAGCTTAATAGAATCGACAGTGAAAGATTTATTAAAAAACGATGTTTTGTGAGTTGGTACCCTTTAAAAGAATTTTCTAGAAGAGCGTAGAAGTTCCCCCGGAAGCCCCACAAAATTAAACTTCTCTTTTAGATAGGGAGGAGCAGAAGGATGAAATAATACACAGTACAGAATAGAGAGAATATGCATGTTCCGGCGAAGTCGGATAGGTAACCACTTGAGACGTGAGCGAAATTGGGAAATATGGTCATATTTGCGCAATCCAAATATGAACCGAATGCTAGTATTTTGAAGTCTCTCAAGCTTATTTAGCTGGTCCTCAGTTATGTCTACATAGCTTGCGTCAGCATAGTCGAGGATTGGAAGGAGAAGAGACTGTGCGAGCATAATTTTTGTAGGAATGGGAAGAAATGATCGAAGGCGACGCATTGAACAAAGAGCGACAAAGGTTTTCTTACTTACCTCATTCAGTTGGCGTATCAAATTTAAGGAATTATCAATATAAATACCAAGGTTTTTGACATTGTCAAAGTAAGGGATTACAACTCCATCGAATACTATAGGTGGTACGGTGAACCAGTCAAGTCTTGAGATAAAACTCTGGCTACCAATAATGATAGCCTGAGACTATTTAGAATTCACATTTAGGCCATATGATTTACTCCAATCATGAATAATATTTAGATCGCTATTCAATGTAGCGATTGCATTCGGCAAATTCTCAAGAGTTGACTGTGTATAAATCTGGACATCATCCCCATACATGTGGTAGAGAGAAGATATTTTATGAGTAATTGAATTAATGAAAATGGAAAAGAGTAAAGGTGACAACACGCCGCACTGCGGCACGCCTGCAGTAATATCACACCAAGATGAGTGAGTATCATCGAAACGAATACACTGCCGACGGCCACAGAGATAACTTTGAAACCAGTTAATTACTGATGGAGATATGTTAAGGGAACACAACAGACTCAACAGTATATCATAGTCAACAGTATTGAACGCATTACTGAAATCCAGCAAGGTCATGACTGTGAGTAGTTCATAATCCATACCCCACCGTATGTCATCAGTAACTTTGATTAAGGCAGTAGCCGTACTATGACCAGGACGGAAACCGAATTTTATTGAGGAAATGGTTCAGCTGTTGGCAAATTAGTATTTCAAGGAAAAGGAAAGGTAAGATGGAAATGGGACGAAAATCAGAGAGGTTGACGGGATTAGATCTCTTCGGAAGGGGTTTAACATGAGCACTCTTCCAGGCTTGAGGGAATTTAGAGGAAGAGACAGATGCATTAAGTAAATGACTAATAATGGAAGTGATAACATCAAGGAGAGGAATAATCATATTACGGCTAATGTTGTCGCTACCGACAGCATTTGAGGAGATGGATAATATGATCTTCTTAACATCACATACAGTAAACTGACTAAAAACGAACTGAGGATAATTAGGAGTCGGAGTTACAGAAAGAGAATGAAGTGTTTGCAGTTTATGTACACTATCAAAAGAGTTAGAAGGATTAGAAACATGTTGATTTAATAGTTCGAAATCAACACTAGGAAGTGAAGCATTTAGGGATGTTCTACCAACTCCAACTGTTTTAAGAAACTTCCACACCCTAGATGAGTCGCCGTTCTCGACTGATGTATGAATATGGCGTCGTTGTGCATCTCTACATAACGTGTTTCAGCGATTCCTGATTTTGGCATATTTTCTTAAGTTCTCCTCTGTTTTGTTCCTCCTAAGCTTTGTCAATGCCGCATTCTTCTTTAAAATAAGCCTTTTCAGATCATCTGAGAGCCATGGAGCAGGCAAGTGTTTGAGAGTCACATAATGCATTGGCGCGTAAATGTCGTAAAGCTGCGTGAGTAGCGAACAAAAAGTTCCACTTTATCATCAATGCATGAAACTTTCTCAACCACTGACCAGTCAATATTAAGAGCATCTTGACAAAGTTGGTCAATATCCATTCCTCCAAAATTACGTCGCAGAACTAATTTAGGTTTGATTTTAGGAGGGCTTAGTTTATACGAAAGGAAAATTAAATCGTGATAAGAGAATGCATCAGCAGGACACTGTCCATGCTTGAAAACTAGATTTGAAGATGACACCATTATAAAGTCAAGAAGGGAAGGAGTACTGTTAGGAAAGTTATGTCGTTATGTATGTTATGTAGTTATGTATGTAATATGTCAAGTTTATGCGCGAGTATCAGGAGCTGGGTCACATGTCACCGTCCAACTTCGAATGGCGTTCACAGGAGCACTACTTCCTCCCTCACCATGCGGTCTTAAGGACCCCTGAGAGTAAGATTCGGGTGGTTTTTGACGGTTCCGCCCACACATCAAATGGTGTGTCCCTGAACCAGTGTCTTCACTCTGGTCCTAAACTGATCAAGGACATATCCGACATCTTGACCCAATTCCGTCGACACCAAGTGGTTTTTGTAGCGGACATTCGGATGATGTTTCGACAATCAGTGGTCCATCGTGATGACCGTCGATGTCAGCTGATATTGTGGCGCGAGAAGCCCAGCGATCCTATACAGGTGTTTGAGTTGACCACCACCACATATGGACTCCGGTCCAGCCCGTATATCGCCATGCGAACCCTCCTTGAACTCGCTGAGAGAGAGCGGCTGAGATACGCTCGGGGAGCTTCTATTTTGGAGACATCGGTCTACATGGACGGCATTTGTACGGTCGCTTCCACCGTTGAGGAGGCCCTTGTCTTGCGAGACGAATTAATTGCCATCCTGAAGTCCGGAGGCTATGAGTTGCGCAAGTGGTTGTCGAACTCCCCTCACATTTTGAAGGACCTCCCAGGAGAGGATCAACAAGACCATCATCTGTTCGAGCACCCTGAGAATCCTAATTTTGTTGTATTGTATTGAATGCCCAGATTCAATATCAGCCTGTTCAGGAAACCTTCACGTATAGAGTATAACTTGACCCACCTCCCAAAGCATGGACCAAGCGCTCCGTGCTGTCTACCGTAGCTCGCACCTTCGACACTAATGGATAAATCACCCCGGTCATCTTCTTGGCTACGTGCTTTCTTCAAAAGCTCTGGATGTCCGGGGTCCTCTTGCGAGAGTGGCTCTCCATGCTCTCCTCCTTTCCGGATATCAACCGGGTTTCCATGCCAAAGGTGCTTCCTCCCTCCAGGGAAATGCAGGGCTACCCTACATGGGTTTTGCGACGCCTCTGAGAAGGGCTATGCTGCTGACGTATATTTGCGGACTGTGAGTTCCTCTAGTCATACTGTAGTCCATCTCGTACTCGCCAAAAAGCAAGGTTGCCCCCATTAGGTCCCGCTTAACTATCCCTAAATTGGAACTGTCCGGTGCCGCTCTTCTCATGCGGCTCCTCAAACACGTTCACTCGTCCTTGAAGCCTGTAATTGACATTGCTGACGTCTACGCATGGTCGGACAGTGAGATAGTACTTTGTTGGCTCCGAGCCGCACCTCAAAATCTTGAGGTCTTTGTGGCGAACCGCGTGTCTCAAATCCAGAGTTCTGAGAATTCTCTCAACTGGAGGACATGTCCCAGGGGAGTTGAATCCCGCAGACAGTGCTTCTCGCGGCTGTGAGGCCCCCGGCGCTGGTTGACCACCCACTGTGGTGGGGTCCTGGTTGGTTATCTGAGCCTCAGTCATTCTAGCCCCAGGGTAATTGCTCCGAACCTACCGATTTGCCGGGCCTACGAGCCCGAGTAGGAGTGGGCAAGGATAAGCCCACTCGGGATCTCTCCCTTCTGGTACGGTACAGCTCTCTCGATAAGCATTTAGGAGTGACTGCTTGGGCTGCGCCACTTTGTCCGTAATTCGAGAGATCCGTCCAACCGACTCTCTGATTGCGTTTTGTCCCCTAGCGAGCGTCCGTGAAGCTTTGATGCATTGAAACCGTATGGTCCAAACGGAGCATTTTGAGCCCGTTATTGAAAACTTGAAGCGTGGCTCCGTTATCAAGGGTGCTCTGGCCCGCCTGAACCTCTTTCTTGACGACGCTAGGATGCTGCGCGTGGGCGGACGTTTGAAAAACTCTCAACTGCCGTGCGGGGCTCGACACCCGTTGCTGCTCCCTAAGGACGGCGCCCTTGTCCCGGTTGCTGGTAACCCACCACCATGAATAAGAATGCCCACGCTGGGTGTAACGCTCTATCGGCTATTTTGCAGCGGGAGTTTTGGATTGATTTTGATTTAAGATGACGCACCATTCGGAGCGTCATCTTAAAGCGTATCCCCTGTTATAAACTGAAGGCCCCCATATCGCAGCCTCTGATGGGCGACTTGCCGCTCGACCGCGTCAGGGCCATCCGACCATTCGCTGGAGTCGGAACAGACTTTGCTGGCCCCTTCCTCGTCAAGTCCTCTAACTTTCGTAACGCGCGTTCGCATAAGGCCTATCTTTGCGTTTTCGTGTGCCTCTCTACTAAGGCCGTTCACTTGGAACTTGTAAGCGCCCTCAGCATGGAAGCCTTCTTGGCCACGCTTGGCCGTTTCGTGTCGCGGCGCGGTTTGCCGGACTTGATCCGGTCGGATTGCGGAACGAATTATAAGGGCACGGATAGGTATCTAAAGGAGGTCGTCGAATTTCTGTCTAGCCACCGGACTTATTTAGGAAATGCTATGTCAAAAAGGGGGCATCCAGTGGAAACTCGACCCTCCGGCGTGTCCCCCACTGGGGCGGTATTTTCGAGGCGGTGGTTAAAGTTGGTGAAACTATTTTGACATTTGAGGAACTCGCCACTGTATTCTGTAAAATTGAGGCGGTACTCAACTCTCGGCCCCTCTGTCCCCTCTCGTCCGACCCGAATGAATTGGAGGTTCTAACCCCGGGACACTTCCTGATTGGCCAGCCGCTTAACGCCCTGCCCGAGTACCCCTTCAGGGGAAACGAACTCTTCGCGGTTGAACAGATTTAACCTGCTACAACAGATGACTCAGAGTTTTTGGCACCGATGGTCTCTGGAGTACCTACATCTTTTGCAGCAGCGCGTTAAGTGGTCTGACAAGACGGATCCTCCTCGGGTTGGATACCTCGTGTTGGTTAAAGAACCCAACGCTTTACCTTTGTATTGGCGCTGTGGGCGTATTGTTAAGTTGTCGTATGCATCGGATGGGGTGCCTAGAGTGGCCGAGGTTTTGGTCGGAGATTCCGGTCTTGCAACGTGCCGTCGCGACCTTGTCCCGTTTGTAAATCTACTCGCGGACATAATTCCTTATGTCCGGGGCAAGGGTTTGTTTAGGCAAAAAATATTTAATTTTTGAAACGTGAATTTGTTAAACGTACGCGCGGGGCATAGCACAAGGTCACCCGGCCCCTCTCCTCGGTCGCATTCCACGGACGGACTTCGAGTCGACGGACGTTTTTAGTTTTTATCGCCTATTTTGTTACGAACGTAAAAACCCGCGAAAATCGTTGTGTCCACGAGAACCCGTTTGTTCTTAAAAGACTTATTAACTTTCGGTTAAATTAATTTTGCAACTATGATAGTGATTTTCTTCTGAACTTCTTCTTTGGCTGTACCGTTACGTGACTAGACTGAAAGGGTGCCTCAAGAAGGGAATAGTTCCGGAGCGACCAGAGGATACCTTCCTCAGGACAGTATTGTGTCATCTAGCCCAGGCCACTTACACACAGCTTCATACAATTAACACATACATTCACTACACTTCCATCAGCTGGGCAGACCAAGGTGAACTGTCCTCCGCTCCAGAAGCAGGTGAGTGCCTTCCCATTAACGGGCCTGTCGCCCTTATAGTTCATTGCAATTAAGGACTTTCCACTTGGCTTTGTGAGGCCCAACTTGTCCCTGCTTGTAGGGTTCGTCCTTCAGGGTCCGGGAGGAATCTACTCTTGTCAAGGCAGTTGCAAGCCGTAACACTGGCTGTTTTCTCTTTGTGATAGACTAGACTTAAGGATAGAAAGGATAAGAAATAAGGATATGCATGGAACCAGAGTAACTGACATAGCCCAACAGATAAGTAAGCTGAAGTGGCAATGCCGGTAATATAGCTCGAAGAAACGACAAAGGATGGGGTGGAATGGTAAGCGAAGTGTGCCCCCCCCCCCTCCCCCTCCCAATAGATGCAGTGATGACCTGGTAAGATATGCAGGAAGCCGATGCATACAGATGGTTCAGGACCGAGCTTTGTGATTTTCGAGACCTATGTGTAGTAGAGGAATTGTGAAGGGCTGTAATAATGATGCATTCATTTAGAATACCTCAAACATTACTTAATAACATTTAGTTCAATGTAAAAAATGAATTATGGGAGAAACCTTTATTATTATTTCTCAAATAAATGCAATTTAAATTTAGCTTGAGCGTTAGTTACCACAACTTTTACTTGCAACACGCAGAACCTTGATTAAAAAGCCTTTAATAAAGGATGCGGTCTTCCACAAGATTAAGCGTATAGTGATTTACGTATTACTCACATGTTTGTACTTCGTAGGTACTTAATACTTACTTTAACTCTATAAACGAAATTGGACGATTTTGCAAATATTGACATTGAGCCGTTTGCAAATTTCACGTTTTTTTTTTTTTTTTTTTATAGGATAAGGGTGACAAACGAGCACACAGTCCACCTGATGGTAAGTGGTTGCTGCGGCCCATAGACATCTACATCTATCCTCAATTACAAGTCAAAATGTAGATGCGTTGTCACCCGTGAGGACTTAGATGGAATGCCTCATTTCCAGTAAAAAGGGCCTCCGGCCACCTGCACTCACCAAGCGAAACGCAGAGGTAAACCTCTACTTCACGCTGGTTTTCTGTGAGGTCGTGGTACCACCCCGGTTCGAGCCGGCCCATCCGTGTGACAGCAAGAGCTGCCGCGTGGCTCTACCACTGTTACTCAGTAATCACGAATGCTTATTGACGCCACATATACGAGTACCAACGCGTACGTCCGATGAACCTTTTCGTTGCAATAACGCGTTTCCACACTACCATGTTTTTTATATTAGTTTTTATTATTTTGTTTAAGATTACTCAAAGAAAATGAATTAAAAGTATTATAAATATCGTAAAATTAGATTAGACAGATATATAGCAGCGGTGTAGATAGACTGCAAAACTACCAACAAGTTTTCTGAAACACTTCAAATACTTCATGAGTTTTTAAAGTAGAATAAGGTGTTTATCACGTGAACATATCGTGAGTATACATATTGAAAACTAAACAACTTTTACTTTTATTACATTTAATTTTTTTTAATAGAATAAGGGTGATAAACGAGCACACAGTCCATGCAACAGGGTACCTGCAGACCCTCTGGCGAGTAATAAATCCTCTAAATCTGCTTACCTTGGTACAGGGGTCTCTGCTTAGGTGGACTTTTAATTCCTCCATACTCGTGGGTACAAAATGGAAAAATCCAACACAAAAAACCGCCGGCCAACGGCAACGTAGAGGAGAAGAGGAACGATGCGGGGACAGAGTCCGACGCCGCATCGAGCAGCGTGGGAGGCTCAGAGAGCTCCCGACGCGAGGGGCCTGGGACCGCGGAGGACCAGTAATTTCTTCCGCAAGCGGTCCAGGCGGGATGGCGGCCAGGGGCCGTCATCTGGTGAAGAGGAGGTTTCGGCCCGGAAAATCCCCACCAACAGGCGGGGCGGGCTGAGAGGCAAGGGGGAGGGAGTCCTGCCAAGCAGAGGGCCGAACGAGCGGCAAAGTTTGCCGAGGAGGGGCGCCACCCGGGCGATACGGCTCGGGTATCAGGCGAAGAGACGGGTGCGACTGGCGCCTCCGAGGTGGGGAGCGTAAGGCCAGATTCGTAAAGGAGGTGGAGGCCGCGATCAAGGTCGTGGCCCACAAGCAAAAGCACTCCTCGAAGTTCAAGGCCATTCCCGCGGCCTCCGCCTCCATCATGGCGGCTGCGGAGGCCAACTTTGTTGGGGCCGGGCCTAATGCGGACGAGGGTGGCGAAGCTGCGGGCGGATTTGGCCCGCCTGACGTCCGCCATGGAGACTCTCCAGAAGGAGAACGAGAAGCTCCGCGCAGACCTGGCCAGTCTACGTGAGCCTGCCTCTCGCGCGGCGCCCCAGACGCAGCGCCCAAGCCAGCCCGTGCCGGTGGAGGACCAGGTTCTGAACCTGGTCCGGCAGGAGATGGCTGCCTTCCAGCACCGGTTTCTCCGTGCTGGAGGGCATCGTCCTGCGCCTCCCCCTAGGGGCAAACAAGACGGCGGCGAGGCCGGCAACGGTCTCGTACGGCGGCGGCCACGGCTGCCGCATCCAGGCCGGGGCCGTCCAGCCAGCCCTCGGGCGGGGCTGCAGTTGCCCCTACCCCCCTGAAAAGCCGGCTCCGGCAAAACCGGTACCGGCTGAACCGGCTCCTGCTAAGCCGGCGACGGGAAAGAAAGGCAAGGCGAAGGCGAAAAAGGGCAAGGCGGCAGCACAGGTGGTGGCTGCGCCAGTCCCAGTGCTTGTGGCGAATGTGCCAGTGCCAGCGGCAAGCCAGCTGTCGCCGCCGCCACCGCCCCCCAGCTCCCTACACCTCCCGCGGCTGAAGCCGGTTGGCAGGTGGTCGGGGACAAAAAGAAGGGGAAGAAGGCAGTCAAAAAGGCCAAAGAGCAGGAGCGGCAGCGCCAGTTCAGGGCGCGCAAGATCGCGGCTAGGCTCCGCGCCCCAAAGACCGCAGCTGTAGTGATTATACTACAGCCGGACGCGGAAAAGAAGGGCGTTACCTACCGCGATCTGCTCGCGAAGGCGAAAGAGGCGGTGGATCTGGGGAGCTCGGGATCACCGGGGGCCTCCGGCTCAAAGTCACCCAGACGGGGGCCCGTATGCTGGAGATCCCGGGGAATCCAGTGGCGTGACCGCGGACGCTCTGGCTGCGAAGCTCAGAGCGTCCCCTGGACGCGGACGAGGCCCGAGTGTCCAGGCCCGTCAGATGCGCAGACCTGCGCATCATGGGTCTGGATGACTCGGTATCGGAGGAAGAGTTGGTGGGCCGCCGTCACCAGGTCCGGGGGGTGCACTACTGACCAGGTCAGGTCAGGCGCCATACGCCCGGACCAACAGGGTATGCATGCCGCCACGGTGTGCTGCCCCTGTTACGGCGGCCAAAACCATAGTGAAGGGCCGAAGGCTTCTGGTGGGCTGGGTCTCAGCGCAGATTAAGCTGCTGGAGCCCAGACCTCTGAGGTGCTACCGCTGTCTCGTGGGGCACCACGTATCAGTGAAATGCGCCTCGGAGGTTGACCGCAGTGGCCTTTGCTTCCGCTGCTGTCAGCCCGGCCACATATCGGGCGACCTGCTGCGCCACGCCGCACTGTGATGCATGTGCGGCTACCGGCAAGCCAGCCGATCACCGGGCCGGAAGCAGGGCCTGCGTGCCAACCGCCAAGGCCAAGGCCGCGGGTAGGGGGACCGCCACCGCCTCTGTGGCCTCCGCCGCAGCCGCAACTGACACCGACGCCCGCAGAGGGGGCGCCCCGTGGAGGAAGCTGAAATGGAATGCCTATAACGGCCCCATTAAGCTACCTCCAGGCGAATATCAACCACTGCGCCTGCGCTCAGGATCTGTTGCTCCAGAGCATGGCGCAGTGGTCGCTGAGCCGTATTTTGTCTGGCCTAGGGAGGACTGGGTGGCGGACCTTAACGGCTCAGTGGCCATCATTTTTTCGGCCGCCGCCGGTACCCCGACCCTTGAAGGTGTCAGGAGGGGTCAGGAGTGCGTAGCAGCACGGTTCGGGGGAGTTCGTTGTGGGGGGTGTACTTCTCCCCGAACCGATCTCTTGCCGAGCTCCACAACTCTCTTGCAGAGCTGAGAGCAGTCGTCGTCGGAAGTTATCCCTTCCCCCGTACTTGTCCTCGGGGACTTCAATGCCAAGAACTTGGCTTGGGGTTCTCGTCGTACAGATGTGCGGGGTAGGATGGTGGAAGACTGGGCTCTGGAGACAGGCCTGGTCGTCCTAAATCGGGGTTCTGTCCCCACGTGTGTGCGGATGCGGGGGCGAGGTCGGTGGTGGACATTTCATTCGCTAGCCCCGCTCTGGCGCCGCGTGCCATTGACTGGCGTGTCATGGAGGGGGGTGGAGACCTACTCCGACTACCAGTACATCCGGTTTTGACGTCTCCACCCAGCCCTCGAGCGCGCCAGTCCAACAGGCCCCGAGTGGTCCGCGTTAGGCGCTGAAGCAGCGTGGACTGGGAGCTCCTCCTGGAAGCCTCTATCGTGCAGGCCTGGGTGTCATCACCGGACAGGCCAGCCGACGTCGATGATGAGGCAGGGTGGTTCCAGGAGGCCATGTCCGAGATATGTGACGAGGGCAATGCCCCGCGTCCGGCCAGGAAGCGCCCGGCGTCAGGTGTATTGGTGGTCACGTGAGCTGACGTCTCTGCGCGAGGCGTGTGTCGCCGCGCGGGCACCTGTACGCCAGGCATCGCAGGCTCCGCATTCGTCCACCGAATGCGGCAGGCATTGAGGCGGAGCTGTACGAGGGATACAGAGCGGCGAAGACCGCCCTCCGGGAGGCTTTTCCTGCGTGCCCGGGATCGGGCCCGTGAGGAGATGCTGGAGACTCTCGACAGAGATCCGTGGGGGGCGCCCTTACAAGATGGTGCGGGATAAACTCCGCACCTGGGCCCCCCCGCTGACACAGAGTCTCCGGCCTCAACTCGTGAAGGACGTGGTGAGCGCTCTGTTCCCTGCGCGAGGGGAACATCCGCCCCCACCTATGGCTCCGCCACCTGCGGTGCCGGAAGCGGACCACCAGGACGACGACGACGACATCCCGGAAGGGACCGGGGTAGACCTGAGAGTGGCGGTACGTAGGCTCAAGGGCCAGGAATACCGCCCCAGGACCCGATGGCTTGCCCTGGCAAAGCCCTGGGTCCTGGCCTCGGAGGCTCTTGGGCCCCGACTGGAGGGGCTCCTAAGCGCATGCTTGGAGAGAGGCCAATTCCCGCTTCGTTGGAAGACGGGAGGAAGCTGGTCTTCATTTGGAAGCCGGGGCGCCCTGCGGACTCTCCGTCCGCATACCGGCCCGTGGTGCTGCTCGACGAGGTGGGCAAGCTCTTTGAAAGAGTCATTGCAAACCGCCTCGCCGAGCACCTTGCGGGGACGGGGGCCGGATCTTACGGAACACCAGTTTGGTTTTCCGCAAGAGGCGCTCTACGGTGGACGCCATCATGCGCGTGAGAGCCCTCACGACGGGGGGACGCAGTGGCCAGGGGGGGGGGGGGGGGGTTTCTTGGCGATGTCTGTAGACATCGCCAACGCCTTCAACTCCATGTCCTGGAGCTGCATTAGGGAGGCACTCCGGTATCGCCGGGTGCCGACCTATCTCCGTCGTATAGTCGGGGACTATCTGACGGACAGGGCCGTCATCTACCCCGGTCGCAACGGTGAGTGGAACCGGCGAGAGATGTCGTGTGGTGTCCCACAGGGTTCGGTTCAGCGTAGTTTGCTACGCTGACGACACGCTGGTACTGGCATAAGGGGGGTCGTACGAGGGCGGCGGCGGAAACTATGACACGCGGGGTTGCGATAGTCGTTGGAGAGGATCCGGCAACTGGGTCTCGAGGTGGCTCTGCACAAGTCCGAGGCCATGCACTTCCATGGTCCTCGGAACAGGCCACCACCGGGATCCTCAGTGATAGTAGGAGGGGTATCCATCGGTGTCGAGTCGACGTTGAAGTACCTAGGACTCGTCTTCGACGGCCGATGGAACTTCGTTGAGCACTTCCGACGTTTGGCTCCCAAGCTGGAACGGACCGGGGCTGCCTTCAGGCGGCTCCTGCCGAACCTGGGGAGGCCAAACGCCTCCTGCCGGAGGGCTCTACGCGGGGATCGTGCGGTTCCATGGCCCTTTACGGGGCCCCGGTGTGGGCGTGTGATTTGGCGCGGCTTTGCCGTCCCCCACCTGAACACGCCCCAAAAGGTGGTTGCCGTGAAAATGGTTCGCGGCTACCCACACGATCTCCCGCGAGGCGGCAAGCCTCCTTGCCGGATTGCCGCCTTGGGATCTGGAGGCGATAGTCCTCGCGCGCCTGCGCGAATGGGCGCGCGGAGGCACTATGCCGGGGGGAAAACCCCGCTGCCGCGGCAAGTTGTTCGCGCAGCGGACAGACCTTCCGGCACGATCTCATGGCGACATGGGGAGAGCGACTGTCGCAACCCCGTGCCCGGGCACGCCACTATAGCGGCGATAAGACCCCTCTTTGAGGAGTGGCTTGAGAGACGCCACGGCGTCCTCACCTTCCGCCTGACGCAGGTACTCACCGGACACGGTGTGTTCGGGGAGGTTCCTGTACCGAATCGGGCGGGAGGAAACGCCCGGGTGCTCCCACTGCGAAGATCGACCGGAGGACACGGGTGGAGCACATCGTGGAGGTGTGCCCTGCTTGGACGGAGCACCGCCGTGTCCTCTTAGCGGCGATAGGCGGCGGCGACCTCTCGCGTCCGGCCCCTGGTCGAAGCCATGGTCCGGAGCGAGACGGAATGGGATGCCGTCACTACCTTCTGCGAAGCAGTGATGCTAGCGAAGGAGGTGGCGGAGCGGGAGAGGGAGAGAGCAGCAGCTTTCCTTTCCGGCCGCCGCGGGAGACGCC